>CM044446.1:41308561-41325156 GCA_024363595.1 Xenopus borealis | reverse complement strand
TTTTTGTGCTACAGAACAAGATTGTCCCATTGTTGGTGGTTTTTTTTTTTTGTGTTATTTATCTGTAAAAAAGACAAGAATATGTTAACCATCCATAAGCAAATGGCAAAATCTTTATGCAATTTCTTTTTTTAATATTGCCTGTTATTTATCAAAATCAAAAAGTTCTCACTACATACAGTATTCCTATACCATATTAAGCCCAGAATGAAAATATTTTTGGTTGAGCATTACTATTGAGAAAGAGACTCTGTGGGAAGCACTAGATGAAATTGAAGACGAGGTAACAGATCACGCAGGAACAATCTACAGATCTGGGGCATATCAGAATCTCACACAGATCTGCCAGTGGTGACCCAAAGTAGTTTCCCCATCCTACTACCAGATCTTCCAATGGAACGGCTGGAATGTGACCCTATTCACTGGACACTGAGGCCTGCATGGCTTATTGACCCAACCATAGCGATAGGTGAATTTGCAGCAAAATCCTGCAATTCGCCAACGGCAAATAAACTTGCAAAACGCCTGGAAAAAAACAGTTGCCAGCATCCAAAGATGGATGCCCGCATCCAAAACTAGACACTGGCGATGTTTTGCGGATTTCTCATGAAATTTGCAAAAAATTTGGTGAATCAAAACGCCCCAGATTCGCCCATCACTACCCACTGCAAAACATCATACTATGACAACATTACCACAAAACACAGATAGTCTTACTGCAAGCCTGGTTAGTGCCATGGAACTTCTCTATGCGGGTTCTTGTCTGGTAAACCACCACACAGAGCAATCTCACTTCTGTATTGACACTTTAACTCCTCCAAACAGCTCACTGATTTATCATACATTAAAATATAGGCTAATGAACTGGGTAATAGTATGGAGGAGGAGCAATGGTTTAAGCATTGGTTAAACTTGAACACTGCACTATTAAGGGCTGAACTGCATGGCGTAATGTCTTCAGATAAGACACACTGAAAGGAAATGCAAGTGACCAGTCACAGGGGGAGAATATAAGTAAGTTAATGAAACATTGCAGCTACAAATTGCATGCATCCAATTCAGATGAAGACGCAGTGTGCAGCTTTCACATCTGATGGATGTAGTTTGTAGCTGAGATTTTTCATTAACTTACATTAAATTCTGCCCCTCCGTCTGGTCGTGTGCATTTCCTCTCAGCATGTCAGATCTTTGTAGGTTAAATTAGTCCCAACGTTCTCCGGCAACTTTTTCAGGGATTGCTCAATGTTGGACACTTTGGGACACATAAGGTTAATCTGTCTCCAGGCAATTAGGTTTTGGTCCTGAGTATATAACATGATATTTTCTGTATTACATGTTAACCTGAGGGAAACCCCCCATATGAGGCCCTAATGGGCCCTGTACTGGGTGCACTTAACAAGGCCTAAAGACACCAGGTCAACTTCATTCTATTGGTTGCAAGAAAAACCCTAGCTAAATCCTGGAAGCAAAAGTTCATCAACTTTACTAGCTTAAAACCAAAAATAGACTGAATATTTGTTAATGAAAAATGTATTGGTATCACAGTGGACAAATATGCCCAAGGTACAGAGTTCCACTTCCACAGTATCTACTTTTGTTACAGACTGTACACAGTGATAGCCTACATAACAGCTACTTTAGTTCTTAAGATATAAGGTAGAGCTGAAAATTAAGTGGATTTATAGATATAGGCATCGAAGAGGTCCGCACAGGACTTAAAGTCAAAAAAGTGTTTTATTAAATTGTGAAACAAACTAACATTTTGGCTAGGTCCCTAGCCTTTCTATATATGTAAAAATACACACTGAGGCAGCACTAACTGATAACAAAAAGTGTATTAGTGCAAAGTTTAAAAATATTAGGCTACGTTTCGGGCAGGCAAAATGCCCTTTATCAAGCCAAAAAAGAAAGTACAAGTACTTACATGGTCATACACTTATAACATGTTACACAGGAAGTGACTTCACATAACAAATCATGAGGGTCAAGCCTCATTGTCATATGTCTGTGAATACCACATTACTATTAACTCATCCATGTTTAAACATGATAGTAGTTTATCACTTGGAATAAAGGGATCTCTATATCACATTTGACAGAAACTATTATAGATTGGATGTACAACATAATACAAAAATAAATATAAGTCATAGTCCCTGTTTAAACCTTTAGGTGACAAGGCTTGTTACTTATGTATCCACCATACTTCACGTGTTTCAAACGCAATTGTCTATCTTCTCCTCCTCTAGTGGTGGGGAACTGTCTCTAGTACCATAATTTTCATTTGGTCTGCATTATGTCCCTTTTCAATGAAATGTCTAGAGACTGGTATATTCATGTTACCTAGATTAATAGAGGACCTATGCTGTGAAATACATGACTTGATCATCTGTGTGGTCTCACCTATATAGATGAGACCACAAGGACAAACTAAAACGTATGTGGCATATTTGGAATTACATATGAAGTGATTATGTAAATAAACAGTATAGCCTGTAGTGGGATGCACAAAATCCTTACCCTTCATTACAAATCGGCATTGGTTACAATCACAGCATGGAAACATTCCCCTCGATCTAGTTCCCAAAAACGTCTGTGATTGTATCACCTTTTTCTTAATCTGGGCTGAAGTAATCGAACTCCCAATAGTTTTGCCCCGTCTATAAAATATCATTGGTGGGGAAGTAAAATCTTCTATGTGTGGCTAAGCCCTCTGAAGCACATGCCAATGGTGGCGCAAAATATTGTTAATTGCATGACTTTGTCTGTTAAAATTTTTAACAAAAGGGATCCTTCTATTGTTGCCTTTTTTAGTTCTTTCTGTGCGCATTTTTTCTATGGCTTCGTATAGCCTCTCTCTCTCTCTGAACTTTTGACATATTAATTTCCTCTGGATTACTTACTATTCTATTAACCCTAGTGAGCTGACTGACAGGTATAGATTTTTTAATATCCTTTGGATGATAGCTCCTAAAATGTAACAGTTGGTTTCGGTCTGTGGGTTTAACAAATACGGTTGTATCAATACCCCCACCTTGGTTTTTATACACCATTACATCCAAAAATTGTATTTGATACTTAGCATGTGCTAAAGTAAATGAGATAGAGGGATGTGCTTCATTCAGCTTGGCGTGGAACCGCGATAGGGACTCGCCGTCACCCCGCCATACAATGAAAATGTAATCTATGTACCTGTACCAGGTCAAACAGTGACTAACATAGTCCACATCTGGGCAGACAAAAAGTTCCTTGAATCTTGCCATGAAGGCATTTGCTTACGACAGGGCGATGTACAACCCTCGGTCACATGCAGCTGCAAGAAGTATTCATCCTTAAAAGAGAAATAGTTACTTAGAATTATATAACATTTGCTTAAAAAAAGGCTACCTGCTGCTCTGAGTAGCAAACCCTTTCTTTAAATAGCCACTCACAGGCTTCGAGGCCTTCCTTGTGAGGTATTGAGGTATATAAACTGGCAACATCTAGTGTCACCAGAATTACTTCACCTTCTATTTCTTTAGATATCAAATTAATGCATTCTAAAAAATGAACAGTATCTCATATAGATGGTATTTCTTGAATCAAAGGACCCGATATCTTATCCAACATGGTCGCCATTGGGTTAATATAGATCCCACCGAACTAACAATCGGGCAGCCAAGGGACAAGTTGGGTGCTTATGTATTTTCAGTAACGTGTACAAAATCGGTGTTCTAGGATTTTCGACATGTAATTTTTTCCTCAGATTCTAAGTAATAACACCCTGACCTACCATGTCGTCTAATAACTGAATTTACAATAAACATCACTGTCTGCCAGCTGAGACTCAATTTCCAAAATATAGTATGCAGTGTTAATTTCTCCGCTTGACCAAGCATAAACACACCCTTTTTTATAATCTTGGCAGTCAAATTTTGAGTGTTTCTGCTTTTCGCCTTCTTTGCGATAATGCTCTAACTTGACCTCTAACTGCTGTTTTAGATAATTAAACAGGGATTATGATTTATATTTATTTTTGTAATATGCTGTACATCCAATCTATAATGGTTTCTGTCAAATGTGATATAGGGATCCCTCAATTCCAAGTGATAAACTACTATCATGTTTAAACATGGATGAGCCAATAGTAATGTGGTATTCGCATACATATGAAAGTGAGGCTTGACCCTCACTTTGTTTGCTATAGGATTTGTTATGTGAATTCACTTCCTGTGTAACATGTTATAAGCGTATGACCATGTAAGTACTTGTACTATTACTTGACATCATGATCTTTGATTATGACACTTGAATTAATAAAAAAAGAACTTAATGTTGTGCGAACTGAAATCCTAGTAATGGCTGAACAGTTGCAACAGGGCAGTGCATTGGAAGAACTTAATTCTCTATAACGGCAGTTAGAGGTCAAATTAGAGTATTATTAAAGATTATCAAAAAGGGCATTTATGCTTGGTCAAGCGGAGAAATTAAAAGGCCTTTTTTTCGCTACCATACAGACAAAACACGCACGCAATTATCTAATAGAGGGCACAAAAATACAGATAACCTGGCGGCCTCTGCACTTTTTTTTAGACAAAAATACAGAAGGAGCTGTAGGAGGAATACACGAAGAGGGGGAGTCAGACACAGCTCGACGACCACGACGACCACGACGACCACAACGGAGTTGCAACAAAAGAGTCAACAGTAAGTAATTTATAGTATTTCTGATAAACAACTGATGGCTGTTGAGGAATCCGTCCTGACATTGGGTTTGAATTTTTGCCTGGAAACTACAGTAGATCTCTTTCAACTAGATGTTGATTTGTATTGTTTTCTCATACTTTAAGGGTGAAAGTACATTTCTCTACTCATCCGATAAAAGATACAGAAAATAGAAGTACTTCAAGTTTAGATACTACGACTTGGGGTCTCTACAATAAGAGCAAATTCACTCCTCCAACTACTTACTCTGCAGTAGAGACATTTATAAAAAATGTACAAGGGGACATTAATCAGACAGAACTGAAAGAAAATGTGGGATCACATACATTTCATAATGTCACACAACAACAACAGAGAGAAGCTATTAAAACATTTGTCACAGAGAAAGGATATCACTATAAACCCCTCCGATAATGGGGAGCTATAGTGATAATGGACACTGCATACTATATTTCGAAAATTGAGTCTCAGCTAAGAGACAGTGATGTTTATTGTAAGCTTAAGGGTAGTCCATTACCAAATAAGCGTAAAAGTATAACTCGGTTATTAGAAGACATGGTAGGTAAGGGTGTTATCACTGAGAATCTGAGGAAATATTTACATGTCAAAAATCCTAGAACACCGATTTTGTACACGTTACCGAAAATACATAAGCAACCAACTACATATAGCTAATTCCCAAACAGAGATAATGGACAATAATAGGTTAATTAGAGATAATCTTAAACCAAATGAATTAGGGATATAAAATTAAAAATAGGACTAAGAGATAAATTCATAAAAAAGTAGAAAAGAGAAAATGTAGGATGGTGGAGTTGTCCCAGAGCTAGCTGCCTAATGTTTTTCTTCCCTTGTGACACCACAAAGCAAAGGCAGTTTGACGGGACTGTGGTCTCAAAAACTGATTCTATCCTTGTTTGAAGATTGACTAATCTAAAAAACCACAAATCACCAGACCCATAGATGGTAAAATAGAGAAAGAATCCAAAGTATGAATTGCACTGGTAGGTTAGAGCCCTCAAATCTTCATACCCAATTATTTAGTATGCTACTAAAAAGACGCTGATAAGCGTATAACGACAAAACCAATTAGGGCAATCAGAGACGCCAACATGGGTTTCGCTTAAATGATCTATCAAGGTGAAAAAGTATCGCATACTGTATGTCTCAATATGACAACTTTTTTCACATGTGAGTGATAAGTGATATCCCTGCAGTGAGCACCAACCATTTGGTTTTTTGGTGTGCTACTAGTGATGGGCGAATCTACCCAGCTTCGCTTTGCCGAAAAATTTGCGAATTGGCGAAAAAATTCACAAAACGAGTCACGGCACATTTTTGATGCGTAGCGTCATTTTCGACGCGCGTCGCTTTCGTTGCGTCGCGTCATTTTCATTGCGTCGCATCAAAAACGACATGCGACTTGGTTTTTTTTGGCGAATTTTCACCTGGCAAATTTTCTCTGGTGTTTTCACGAATTTATTCACCAGCAGCGAATTTTATTTGGGGTGACAGGTCCACTTTAAAGATGATTTGGTTGTTGTCTTGGAGGTTAGTTATGAGCAAATCTGTTCCTTGTTGCTTTGCCAGAAACTTTGTGAAAATGTGGGATAAAACGTGAAATGAAAGTAAATGGGCATTTTTTTCCAAAGCCATTCTTTTTTTGCAGCATTTTTTCTGTACAAAATAGAAAAAATCTATTGGCAAATTTTCACTTCTACTTTTTCTGTTGTCATTTTTTTCTATGACAGTTTTTCACAGAATACATTGAGGTCTATGGGCACTAGATTGGGGTCTATGGGCACTAGATAGGAGTCTATGGGCATTTTGTGGCCATTGACATATTTTGTATAGCCAAAGTTTTTCACTCATCCCTGCTGGAGGTCCCTAAATGGTAGCAGAATGGGTAGCTGTTTGTGTAGGAGATTTAGCTGATGAGTCTCACTTCTAATGGGATCAGTGTTGTAATTCAAATATCAGTTCTAACTTTTGTCCATTGAATAGTGTTCAGATAATTAACAACTAATTTTGGGAAGATGTGAGGTGTAATCGAGAAGAGCTGTCTTTGGTCCAAATCGTGGGAAGATATATCTTAAGTAATGAATTGCTAATTTTGCATTCAAACATTTGTAGAATATCTCATATTTTAGAATATTTTAACAAAGCACACACAAATGCTGTTGTTGTGATTTGGTGCCATGTTGAATACTGTAGAGTATTAAAGCATATAAGTACCTTTCTGACTATCACACAATATGACTTTTGCAGTCCATATCAGAATTTCTTAGTTACAACAATATTTCCATTGTTAAATACTGGTTGAACTAAAGAACAAGGTTTGAGCACAAGCTAGTACAATTATTTTAAACACAACCAATAAAATGTATAATGTTAATTTTATACCTGTTTCATTAGTAGCTATTTTATTCTCTAATGGTCATTATCTAAGTTGTAACATATGTTTCAATGACCATAATTCTTTTTGGCTGTAAAGTTATATTGCTAAGGTCACACTGAACATTAAATTGTATCCTTATGAGGCTCTTAATTACATAAATTTGAGTACGTTCTTTTCCCCTCTGTCATTTAAGCTCTGGATCTACAGCCAGCTGACTAAATATTACACAACAAGTAATCATGAAATCTTTCCCATAGGCTATATAAAGAGTAGGTAAATACTGTAAGTATGAGAATATAATTAATTAAAAATATTATACTGTACTTATGTTATATATATTTAGGGGCAGATTTACTATTATTCCCCAAAATTAGCTCAGCCAAGTTCGAAATTCGATAAGCATTCGACCATCGAATGCTTATTGAATTGTTTTAGGCTATCATTTTGCTCGCTATAAGATTTCTCGATGAATTCGTACGATAGGATGACAAAATCGTGAAATTTCATTAGAGTGTCCGAAAAATTAGTACAATTCGAATGATGGAACGCTCCGATCATACGAATGGTATTCGAGCAGGACTTAGCCTCAGAAGCCTATGGGGAGCTTCCCATAGGCTTCTATTACAATTCAGTAGGTGCAATCTGGCGAAGTAGGCAGTCGAATAACTTTAAAATTTTGATTCCTTCGATCATCAAATGATCGAATATACGATCATTCGATCTATTCGATCTATTAGATATTCGATGATCGAATAGGCCAAATTTCACTTTACGATTTCAAAAAAATTTGTACGATCTATTCGATATTCGATATTCGAAGATCGAAGAGGCCAAATTTTAATATACAATTTCCTGAAAACTTTGTACGATCGGTATTCGATCGAATTTTATTGAACTTCGATCATTTCACGTGAATTTCGTAAATCGGCCCCTATATGTTGTCCTAAAATTAACTTGCCAGTGTTACACATCTAAAGTGTAATATCAAGCAACAAGACTGAAGGAAATAACTAGGTATCTAGTTAAAATGATACTCTCAAGGGAAAAAAATTTTTTTTTTCAAAATGCATCAGTTAATAGTGCTGCTCCAGCAGAATTCTGCTTTGAAATCCATTTCTCAAAGGAGTACACAGATTTGTTTACATTTCATTTTGAAATCTGACATGGGGCTAGACAAATTGTCAATTTCCCATCTGCCCCAAGGCATGTGACTTGTGCTCTGATAAACTTCAATTCCTCTTTACTGCTGTACTGCAAGTTGGAGTGAGATCACCCCCCCCCCAGCAACTTAACAACAGAACAATGGGAAGGTAACCAGATAGCAGCTCCATAACACAAGATAACAGCTGCCTGGTAGAGCTAAGAACAGCACTCAATAGTAAAAACCCACATCCCACTTTGTTCCATTCAGTTACAATGAGAAGGAAAAACTGGCATAGGTCACATGACATGGGGCAGCTGAGAAAATGATAAAATGTCTAGGCCCATGTGAGATTTCAAAAATGAACTGTTTACGTTGAAAAATATTTCAAGATTTTGCTTTAATTTGAATCACTTAACTAACGTTTAGTTGTATATGCACTGTTTCTGAGAACTGCTGCACTTCTGTGCTGCATGGAGTTGACCAACTTCTGGCACCTGTTCACAATTCTTCTGCATTTCTTGATTTTGCCTTAGAAACAGCATTTTATTAATCCCTGGTATATAATAAATAGGCCCAACACCATAGTATGAGAAAAATCCCCAGAACATGATGCTTGTGCCACCATGCTTCACTGTCTTCACAGTGCCCTTTGGCTTGAATTGAGTATTTAGGGGCCATCTAATAAACTAGTTACAGTCCCTAGACCCAGAAACAACAATCTTGCTTTAATCATTCCAAAAAATGTTATGCCATTTCTCTTTAGGCCAGACAATGTGATCTTTCGCAAATTGTAACCTCTTTAGCACATCTTTTTTTCAGCAATGGGACTTTGCAGAAGCTTCTTACCGATAGCTTGGCTTCACTTAGGCAACTTCTAATTGTAACAGTACTCACAGGTAACATTAAACCTTCTTTGTTCTTCCTGGGGGCTGATCATTGACTGAGCCTTTGCTATTATGACTATTATTCTACCCATTTGAATGTTAGTTTTCCCATGTCTTTAAGGTTTTGGTTGGAATTTTAAAGAATTTGAGATCATTTAACTGAGCAGCCCATCCTTTTCTGTACGTCTTTATATGCTTTCCCCTCTCCAATCAACTTTTTACTTGTTTTACTCTGTTTTTACGCTGCTTTTCTGAACAATGTCTTGAACAACTCATTTTACTCAGATTTTATTAGAGAAATGTACTACAACCAGCATGCACAACATTTGATGCCTTCTTTCCTGTGATTGACACCTAATTTTTCACAGAATTAATGACCTCACTAATTGAACTCAACACTGCTATTATTCAGAACAAGCTATTATTATTTTGAACACTGCTATTATTTTGAATAAACCTCAATTAAATTAATCAATTTTTCAAAATGCATCAGTTAAGAGTGCTGCTCCAGCAGAATTTTGCATTGAAATCCATTTCTCAAAAGAGCAAACAGGGGCAGCTGGGAAATTGACAAAATGTCTAGCTACATATCAGATTTCAAAACTGAATATTAAAAAATCTGGATTTCAGGCAAGTTGCAGCAGCTCATTACACAACCCGGAAAGAATCCTTTTAAAGACAACAGACTCTTGCAATTCAGTAGTTAGGAAATTAAAATGGGTAACAGTCTGGGGCAGAAAACAAATTTAATTTAAACAATTTAAATAATTGTGTGGGCCCTTTCCATCAATCGATTTGCAAATCCATTTCTTGCAATTAAATTCAAAATTCACAGCATTACATACTGACTCATGAAAAACCAATTCAGTACATGCATCTGTTTGATAATTTAATTCATAATTAATATTGAACAAATGGATTCAGAAACATTTGATATTCTTGGACTTTTATGAATTTTCCTATAAAAAATATGTTTTGATTTTTTAGAATACCATTATGTCCTTGTCATTTCCTACAATGTTCTCTTTTATCAAAAAATATTTTCTCTGTAAGAATAAGATACTTCTTACTGATTTTAACTAACCAGGCATAAATCCATATAGATAGCAAAACATTTCTGCATTTTTATTTTAAATGTTTTGCAGCCTTAAGGCATGGTTTCAAAATATGTTCGACACATTATTTGTCCACTTTCAGTTCAACTAAAATTATCTTGTGATACAGTGATCACTGTATATTGACTAATACTAGAAAAAAAATAGAAAATAACAAAAAGGCAACTTAATACACTTTTAATTAGATGAAACCAGGCTTTATATGTTTGGTATAACTATGTGTAATGCTTTTTTGGGCTAGTTAAAGCACAAAGGATTGAAGTGTCCAGCTAGTGATGGATAAGCATGGTTACACTGTGACCTACACACCAGGGCAGGGCCTTCGCCAGGTGGAAGATATCATTTATGAGGTAGTATAACTACAATACCCAGGCAAACTGTACATTAAAAGATGAAATGTGCGCCAGGAGGTTCTTTACAACAAAAGGGTAGAAGTTTATTAGCATAAGCAATATCCCCAGGTTTGTACTCACACAGGAGCATCCAGAGAGAACAGCAGATGATCACACAGGAGTAGTTGAGATATTAGCAGACTTTCATACAACACATTAACAAGGTGATTATTATTATCCTGATAGGTAAGGGTACATCAATTCCTTACAAAACACCTGCTGCTGCAATGTGACACCAATGTAAGGCCGGTAGCTGCTGCTAGTCCTAATCCTTATCACAATGATGCCCCTGCACTAAAAACATCATAGTGATAGGCAAATTTATTTGCCAGGCATGAATTTGCAGTGAATTCCCGTGTTTCGCCGCCGGCGAATAAATTCCCGAAATGCCAGTGAAAATTCTCCTGCCAAAGATTCGCTGCGTAAAAAAAAGAGACGCATCAAAAAACGATGCAATCAAAAATGTGACGCGAATCGTTTCGCGAATTTCGGTGGAAATTCGCAAATTTTCCTGCGACACGGGATAGATTCGCCCGTCACTACAGGGGAAGCTTTGTAGAAAGATTTCTTCCTGCTACCACTCTGTTCATGCTGCTAATGCTAACTGCCTTTCTCTCTCTAGAGAGACTATAACAGTTCTACCCTGCACTTGCTATCCCTTGTTCACAGGGTGGCCTGGTCCCCGATTTAGGTCACTAACAGTTGGAGGGCATGTGGCTTACTGTGGCCTTGTGGATCCCAGGCTCAATGAACAACCAGCTTAACTGTATGACAGTGTTTTACTGGGTTGGTAAAATCCTTTGATTTTGGTCTTGACATTTGAGAATCTTCAAGGTTTGTGCAGTTTGACTGTAGAACGAAAAATCTAAATATGCTTGTCCAAATCTTATTTTCATAGAATTACAAATAATTCCATAGTTATGGTAGTAAAATTAAATCAAACATACTTTTCAGCTTTCCATAATATTAGGACTTATTAAAAGTATTCATTCATGAAAAAACTTTCCTGCCACTTAAAAGCATAACATGACACACAGTGTTAAAATAAACTCCAATATACAGTAGGACACCAGACACTATTGTTTCTCACTAGTGATGGGTGAATTTATTCGCCAGGGGCGAATTCGCGCGAATGCCCGCGATTCGCCGCTGGCGAATAAATTCGCGAAACGCCAGGAAAAATTTGTGGGCAAAAATTCGCCGCCAAAAACGAGTCGTGTGTCGTTTTTGACGTGACGCGACGAAAACGACGCGACACGACGAAAACGACGTGACGCGCCGGAAACGACGCGACACGTGTCGGAAACGATGCGCGACTCGTTTCGCGAATTTTTCGCCAATTCATTTTGCAGGCAGGAAAAATTTGTGGGCAAAAATTCGCCGCCAAAAACGAGTCGTGCGTCGTTTTTGACGTGACGCGCCGAAAACGACGTGACGCGCCGAAAACGACGCGCCGAAAACGGCGCGACGCGCCGAAACGCGTGACTCGTTTCGCAAATTTTTCACCAATTCTTTTTGCAAAATTTTCGGCGAAGCGAAATGCGCCCGTTTCGCCCATCACTATTTCTCACTGCAACAGTCTACTGAGTATATCTGTATTTGAAAAATCAAAGGCTCAATAGAGGAAAACTTATTCCTATAAAAATTCCTATAATTTTTTTCCTATAAAACATTTTCATTACTTGAGTGGGAACCTCCAAATGCTTAACCCATAAGCTTTCATTGTTAAACACATTTTTTGAGCTCTGTTTTCAGTTTACTGTATATTTTTATTGTTATGGTAGTTTCCCAGAAAATACCTCCAGGAAGAGTAATAGGACTTTTTACCTTTCTAATAATACATCTGTTGCAACACTACAGCAAAAACCTACAAAGGTAAAAGGTCAGAATTTCTGTCAGCTGCAAATAACTGACAGGTCTTTACAGACAGTTGTACTTTCTGAGAGTTACGAAAGGTGAAAACATACATGGTAAAATGATTTTGTACACAATGATTTTCACAGATGTGTACATGTTGTTAAAGATATGCCATGTTGCCTTACAGCAGAGGTCACAGTAAATAGTAAGACATCAGTGAACAAAAAAAAATAGATATTGTAGCTTAGTCCCTTCTATGACTTTAGGATGTGATGACAATTTTAATTGATATAATAATAGTAATAATAGGGCAAGTTTTAAAACAGGCTTCTTTTAATAGATAGATAGATAAATAGATAGAGCGCAATATAGCAAACATTTTATTTAATCCATGTACATTGAAATAAGTGCAATGTTTGGGGCCCCCCTTGGCCTTGACAACATAATGAATACAGTGTTTTCAAGGGTGCTGGGAGGATTGGCCAAACACTCCTCTTCCAAGTAACATCTTTTAAACATTAAAAAGATAAATATAGTCCAAATTCCTTCACAAGGTTCATATTTTAACTCAATAGTGTCCATTTACCTGTTTAAGAATCACAAAAGGAGAATTTGAAAATTCTTGGACCATCTTTGGGCTCTCTGAGTCCCTGTTCCACAGAAACAGTAAATCCTCTATATATCATATAACAGTGTTTTTGATACAATGGGTTTATGTAAATGTACATTTCTTCAGTATACACCATTTATAAATTTGCATTTGTGAGTGCCACATTAATACCCATATCTGTACCAGGTTTTTGTATATAGTATTGATCTCCAAACAAAAAGTAATTTTGGTCTCGTACAATTCTCAATTAGAAACATTTTCTGTGAATCAGAATATTGTGTTCAATCAAGAAAATACCTAATTGTCTTTAAACCTAGTTAATGTGAAATTGAAGTATACTAGCTTGTCACATCAAAACTGCTTAGTAGTATCACATGTTCAGCGAGAGTGAGTGTGTGTAGTATATTTAACAAACAAGCTGAATACTTCTCATATTATTTTGTGGTTTGTACCAATGGTTGAAACTCTTTGAAACACTTTTGTGTATGTGTTAAATACTGGAGTTATGGGATCTTTGATTATAAATTCTTTCAGATCCCCAGCAAGTATGCCCTCTTTCAGGGCCCGAAGGCTCCAAGTAGGTTTGTGGACCAAGGAGGAAGCAAGTCCAACACAGTTCGAGGTATCCAAGGGGTTAAACAAGAGAGAAGTCAAAGTTCAGGCAAAAGGTCAATCCAGGGAGGTTCAGTAGTCAAGAAGGCAGGCCGAAGTCAATAACAGGAATCAAATAGATATAAACACACCCAGGAACTCACTAAGTAAGACCTATAGTATATTAGGGCACTGACTGCAGTGTACTGGCACTTTAAATAGACATTATCTGGCGCCAAACCTGAGCTCGCTGATGTCATAATGCTGCATCCGTTCTGATGCAGTTGCGTCCATTCTGATGCCGTTGCGTCGACTCTGACGCCATTACATCCAACCAGACTCAGAGGTCCCTGCTGCCCACGCACGGCAGACACAATGCTGGAGCTCGGCGGGGCGTGAGTATACCTTACACCCTCTTAATGAGCTCTGAATATTACATCCATTATACACTGTTGTATATATGTGAGGGTTGCTCTTCATTTTTTTTTTGTACACCTCTGTGTCTGCTGGTTAAACTGTTATGTCCTTGTTTATTCTATCTTACTTTCTTCATACATAATCTTTCCTTATAAGTAAGGAAAGAGGTAATGTTTCAAACTTTCAATATGTCAATAGATACTAATTTGAGATAGGCCTTCATTACATTATCAGTGGAGGGTGGTATTCATTTACTTTTGTAACATAGACCTAGTTTCTTTAAAGATAGTTGAAATTGACCCAGGCCTGAATTACTGAATTCCACAAACATATTCACAGGTGTTTTAGCAAAGTGGATGTTAAGATGCAATTAAAAAAAATGAATTCTATGTCTAAGAAGAAAGTGTCACAACACAGACAATTGTATAGTAGACAATACCATATCAGAAATATTGAATATTAACAAATGTTCCAACTGGCCCATCTTGCTGTTCTGTGAGGTTGTTTCCTCTGTCCCAAAGGTACAGTGGTAATGTAATATAAGTGTAAATTTCCCAAGGTTCAGTGCATACTTAGTATTATCAATAAGTAACACAATATTTAGCAAGCTCCAAAATGTCTCCCAAAACAAACAGGCAATTTTGTTTTAGTACCATTAATATTTAAGAATTACGTAACATATGAATGATCTATGTTCTTTGCTTTTGTACCTACAACAAGAAAAAAGAATGTTCTGCATCTAACTTCCTACAATGAAATTGCATGATATGTGCTGACAAAGCTCCACTCCTCTGAAATGATGTAAGCAGATTCTCAAGAGGCACTCTGTATCCTTTGCCCTGTTTCACCTTATCATTCATATTACATTCATGATTTATTTGCATAATTTGGAGACTTTTGAGAATTATTTGCATTTTCTAATAATACCTACTGATATTCAATTACACTATATACTGAAAAATGTAGGTGCAAAAGTTTGTGTAAAAGAATGTCGTATGTATAAAATCAATTGTTGTTCCTTTGTGATTTAACACCTTGTTGTGTGAGGGTAAAAATAATGGATTACAAAGTGCATTTTGTGTATTTTATAATGCCAGAAGCCCACAATGATTAGATACAGTATGTTGTGATACATAGATAATTAGCCAACTTTAGTGTTTAGTCAAACAATGACACCACTAAATGCCATTTATTACATTTATTCAGGCTACTACCAGTTTGTAATCCATTTTATTAGGACTTTGTATCATCATGTGTTCATGTTCATAAAGCTGGTTTATTCTGAGGTACTTCATTTAAATCTTGCCATACCCATTTGTATGTTCTATGCCCCACTATTCTAAATACTACTAGATAATTTTTAATCTCAATACTTGCATATACTTATCTCTTTCAATTAATTCAACCAATCTGGGAAACATCATCAATACTTTTTTATATTCTTCACTTCTGATGCAACCAAACTTCTTTTCTATAGTGACCAGTTAAAACATAAACTAAAGAAATTCAACGGGGACCATTTAGGTAAGAATAGGAAAAAAATTATAGAAACATAGAGATGTTGTAAAGATGCCTCTCCTTAGTTCTAGTCTTCTTTTCCTATGGTTCTTATGCATAGCCTACATTTCTGTCACAGACCATTTAGATCAGCATCTTCATGATCTGTACAGCCATATGTATACAATTGACATTTTCTTTTCCCCAAGTCACATTATGGAGACAATAAACACGTACATTCCCCAACATGTACATATGATTAAATGTATTTGTATAGTATCAGACAACAGATGTAGTTTATTGACATAAATTAACAAAGACATACATATGGGAAATAGTTCAGTTCCAACACTGAAGAACTAATTAAATATGGTCTCAGCCACACAAGACTCTACAAGACAGTACTAAAAGAAGTACATTGTTCACAACTTCATATGATGATTTTTCTCCTCAGCAGCGTAGTCAGATTAGCTGATGTAATGCGTTTTCTAGGAATACTTGGGATAGCCTGGTGATAAAGACACGTATCTACATAGCCTAACATGCCAACAGAAATTAAGAAAAATCTAAATAACAAGTGATTTTGATTTACTTTATATTTCCTAGTTAAACTTTACTTTATGAACTAAATCTTAACCAGGAACTGCAAGTGTTTAGGAGAAGGGGATACCCACAGAATCCAAGGACAAGGTTTTGGTTTTGAAAAGGCAATTATGAAAAGCCTCTTGCATTCCCCTAAACATTTTCTATTATTGTCTATCAAAATTGGCACTTTTCTGACAAAAGTCAGACCCCTTTATAGTTAATATATAGATCTTTCCTTCTCACACATAAAAAAATAATTTCATACTTAAAACCTAGTTCAGTGTCTCATGTATGCATTAAGATATTTACAGTTGGGGTATGCCTGTTATATCTGTTAGATCAGGGGTGCCCACGACGTTGATCGCTGTCTACCAGTTGACCGCCGTCCTTTTACTGGTAGA
>CM044446.1:41288689-41306601 GCA_024363595.1 Xenopus borealis | reverse complement strand
TCTCCTGATGGGGGCCAGGTGTCAAGTATATCACAGTGTATAAAAGTCTGGGCACCCCTGTGTTAGATGTAGTATAAGAAAATGGTTATGCTGGATATTGTGCACCTTTTCAAAGCAGATGTTGACTAAATCCAATATAAAATCTTCTGTAGTAATTATCATGCCAGACCAGGTGATTATTTTGACTGAATCCAGAAGATGGACAATAATACAGTATATGCCAATCAATAATTGACTGAATCCAGAAGGATGGACAATAATTTTCTATCATTTGTGCGTGTACCTTTTTGTTTACAGAAAATATTGTATTGTGACTTTATATAATGTACATTGTGGGATTTGCAAAAGATGACCATTGATGGTTGAAACTGTAATTGTGGCTTAATAAACTACATACATGTCCTTTTTCTGTATTTATTTTGTGATTTTCTGCATGGAGCTTGTTACAAAAAATCAGGCTTTAGGAAACATTTTTTTTGCTTTAAACTGGTAATCTACATGCTTCCAATCTTATTCTGTCAACCTATTTAAAACATGTACCTAATACCTGAAATCTGTAAAATAATCATTTTATTTCAATATTTCGATAACTAACTAATGACAATTTCTTTATATGTGTCTGTCACACACTTTCATTATGAAGATATATTTCAGAATGATAAATGGAATCCATTATTTCCTCAAAGTGGCAGTGTTGTCCATGACATTATATGCACAGAAAAGGCTTATGGAAGAAAATAAGAATAAGTAAAATAATGATTTCTTTCTAAACCAAGGTAAATTATTGTAATACCTTCAAATTAAAATTCATTTTTTTTGTTTCGTGAATAGTGTTTTGCATTTCATACAGTATATTGAACAGGAAAGACAAACAATCACATGCAGTTATGCAATGTTACAACTCATAAACAGTAAAATATTTATCATGCTCTAAAACAGGCATAAAGGAGTGTAAAACGATTTATGCTGGGAAAAAGGATGGAAAATAGTGAATAAGTACATTTGTAAAGCTGTGTATATGTCATTGTGCCATGTACACTATCCATTGCTATCCCTCAAATTATCAATTAAATAACTAGTGTAGGGACCCATAAGTAGCATGGCCCTTATGGCTTCTTCACTTGCCCTTACTTTGCTACCTGCTATTGGACTAAGGTCCAGGTAGCTATAATGTATCCCATTATTGGATACAAGTGTGACCACCCCCTGCAGTGCTGTAATAAAAGTACTTGCAGGGAGGGGCTCTTTCTCTTTGGCCTGCAGCAGAGGAGAGGGGCAGTGCTCCATTGAGCCTGGGAGTCAACAAGGCCCCAGAAGCGTTCGGCCCTAAAGGTAAAGAACACCTTTAGTGAAGTCGGGGAACAGGGCCCTGTGAATGAGGAATAGTTAGAGAAAGGATATTCCTGTCATAGCACTCTCTAGGAGAAGTGAGGAGAGAGAGAGATAAGAGAGAACGGGCAGCTCAAGCTCCAACAAGGAGGATAGTAGGGAGTAGCTCTCCCCCAGGCTCTACCTTGCCTGAAGTGAAGGGACCTCAGAGTATAGGGACTGCAGGAAGAGTTCTTTAACCCCTAAACTGACCCATATCTGCTGGTGGGATCCGGACCACATGAGGTATTGCTAACCTGGCTGGTGAACCTATCAACTCCCATTCCACATCCTACCTGAGGGCTATATTGATTGCTGTACCTGTGGTTACTCTGCCATACAAATGCTGCTTATATTCTACTGGTTGTGAGTATGAATATTACCCTGTGGTGCTCTATGTAAATAAACATTGTTCTAATTGATTCACAAAGAACCCCTGGCGTCCAACACCTGTTATTTTACACACTTTGCAGTACTGAGCTGTAGTTCAACTACCTCACACGTGATTTTCCATTTAGCGAAAGCCCTACCTGAGAATAAAAGAGTCGCGTGTAACCAATGCTCTACTCATGCTAGTTGGTTTGGTTTAATACAGCCAAGAAAGGGTTACACTAGTCACAATATTTATGAAGTCAAAGTATTTATGTGTATTTTTATTTATGCCACCTCAGGCATGACATACCCAACTCCAAAAAGCACAAACGTAATTAGACACAGATATAGTGTCAGGAACTACTGGGAATCAAACACTGAACTGTTTATTTACATGCTCCTGCAGTTATCTTGTGAGCAGCTGGGGACTTTTAGAGCTGTCAATATTCAAGAGATGCATCCTGTTTCTCTACCTGTTACATTCTTTACTCAGCCTACTGTGTTAACAACATGTGGCAATGATCAAACAATTAAGGACCTACAGTACCTGTATATAAACCTGTCCCTTGCTATTCACATTTGCTTGATCATCAAAGCTCCCAAGCCTGGTCTTGATGGTGGTGTCTGGGATCATTGCTCCTGTGATTTCCGTGCCTGTTTCCTGCCTCTGTTTCCTGATTACATACCTGGTTCCTTGTTCCTTCCCATGTCATGACTGGTTCTCCGCTTTGTACCCTTGTTCCCCAGTCCATTTCCGATTGCCTGTTGGATCTCCTGGTAATTGACCTTGGCCTGTCTTTCTGACCATTCTCTGCATTCAGCCTACCCCTGACCTCAGCCTGCTATACAGATTTGTTAATTCCCCTCCCCATTGATTGAGTGCAGTTAAAAAAATAAAACCTTCCTGTCTCCACCTTCCACTGGGGCATATATCTTTTTCATTAAAGGACCCTTATAATCTGGAATACTTACAGTATGTATATGTGCATATCAGAAAAAATATTCATATATTCATAAATATATCCTTGGTTAACAGTGAACAAACCCTTTAATAAGTAACTCTGAGGAATCTCTGTATCAGTAACTTTTAGTTTGATCCAACAAGGGAATACATTTCAGTGGCTAGATTTTGTTGTTATTTGAATTGTTGCACTTTCTGTTTACACTATTTACTCATACTATTTACTCTTATTCATGTTGTTGTTTGTTCTGGTTCCCAGTGTTAAAGGTAGAGCTAATTAATGTCAACCTAGAATGCATAAGTTGAGTGTTTCATCTATGAATGAGACAGCTGGGAGAATTAGACCTGTTTTTTCATAAGATCGCAACAAAGGCCACATTTTAAAAATTGAGAAATGGAATGTTTATTTGAAGCAAAGCATGTGGTTCTTTATGGTGGGGGCAGTGAGGTTGTGGAATGCCCCACTGCGTGATGTTGTGATGGCAGAATCTATTAAGGGCTGGGGCTGGAGATTCTGGGAGATTATGTCGCCTGGCGATTAATCGCTGGTGACAATCTCCCCAAACTGCCTTCTCCCTGTCTGCAGCCTGTTAAAATGAAAAAGCGCCAGCGCTAATACACACGCAGCGCGTCGATTTCCAGAATTGTCCGAAGTTTTCCTCACTAAGCAACTTCGGGCGGTTCCGGAAATCGCCGCACTTTGTGTGTATTAGCGCTGGCGCTTTTTCCTTTTAACAGGCGGCAGAAAGGGAGAAGGCAGTTCGGGGAGATTGTCGCCAGCGATTAATCGCAAGGTGACAGAATCTCCCCGAATCTCCCTGTCTACCCCAGCCCTAAAGTATTTAAGAGTGGCTTGGATAATTTCTTGAACAATCAAACTATCAAAGGTTATTGTGGTATTAAAATATACGGTCTTTTATGTCTAAGTATGTGTATAAATGTGCAGTCGGGTTCCTTTACAGGAATTGAACTTAACAATCTTTTTTTTCAGCTTAATTTTGTAACCTAAGTTGAAGATAAAAGGAAATGAAGTGGAAGTTGTGAGGTCAGTGAAGCCAGAAGTCATTATAATTAATCATAATGTTGACTATAATTAAAATTCCCTATCCATATAAACACATAAGCTTAATTTCAGTGTAATTTGGGAACAGCAAGAGATGCTGCCGACTGTCCATGCTACCCTCCTGGGATATGATAATCTGTCACTAGGTTAGGCACCTTTCAGCTTTAGCAAACCCATGAAGTGGGGCAGGCAGTGTTGTCATAGGGATGGGCATTTGTACAAGGCAGTATGGGTGACATTGTGATATTTGGACAGGGGTCTCCAATTTTTTTTAGTTCGGGGACCGGTGTTGAAGGACCAGGGGTGGGGCTAAAGGGGGTTGGTGGTGGGTCAAAAGGTGGGGTTGGCAGGGGGTTTTGAGGGGGGTTAGTGCCCAATTTGGGAGCACCAGCATCCAAATTCGCGTGCCAGCATCCAAATTGGTGTGGCTTATTAATTGTGACCTAGGCTCAGCAGCCCAGTTCAGAACTGGCGGTTGGAGACCCCTGCATTAGGGGGTAGGTCTTCTATGTGCTATGCTATGCCTTCAGTGATTAGTCAATTTCCATATCAATCTAGGAGGCACGCATCACTTGACTAAAATAAATCACAGGGGAACTTCCCTGCTTCACTTGCCCAAAGTGTCTGGTAAATCTCTGCTTTGGAAAACCAGTTTTGATCAGATTGTTTGGGTCAAAAACGGACAGGTGGAAACCCTATCACTTTAGAAGTAGCAGAGATTATTCAACAGATTTACAGCACACAGAATAATGGAAACATTTATTGTACATTCCCTGCATTACAATCCTGGGTAACAATAGGTCAGGGCATGGCATGCAACAGACAAATAATAAGCCTATGTAATAAGCCAGATAGAAATGCAGATGGCAAGTCAATAACAAATATGTGAATAAGGCCAGATTTCATAACTGGCAGATGATAAGTATCAAACCTCCAATGGAGTATTCATGTCATGCAGAATTAAGCCCACAAGCAGCTTACACAGGCCATAGTTACATAGTTACATAGTTTTGGAGTTATTTAGCTTTTTATTTTCTAGCGACTCTCCAGTTTGCAGTTTCAGCAATTGGGTTGCCAGGGTCCAAATTACCCTCTTAACAATGCATGTATTTGAATGAGTGAATAGAAGAGAAAGATGATTAATAAAAGTAACAATAACAAGAAGGTAGTTAGTAAGCTCTGAATTTTTCAAGTCAGAATTTTAAAGGGAAAATACAATTGTTCCATAGAAAAAGATTTTTCTGGATTTATTAAGGTCAGATGGTGTTAAAAGTCCTAAGAAAAAAGTACTCCAACTCAGACCTTCTGAAAACATGTAAAGGTCAATGGCAGATGTCCCATTAACAATTTAAATATTTTCTGATTGCGCTGGGTCTCTTTGCTTTGGGGTGATTTTACAAAAAAAATGTAGGTTTCATAGGATAGGATTCAGATTTATTTACGATTTTATTGTGACTTTTTCCTGGAAGATATTAATTGTTAATTAATAAGACGCAGTAGTAGTTGTTCTATTTTTCTTTTTATTCCTAATAATTTATGCCAGTAAGCATGAATCATCATTTGCTGAAATTATATGAAGTAAATTAATTGAATATGATGAAAATTGATTGGTTTGTCATGGATTTGGTTTTCTGTCATACTGTCAAGGCATGCCATCCTGTTTCGAGAATTTTTCACGGGACAAATTCGTCCATCACTAGTTAAATATCTAAAATAACATTTATTTTCTATGTAACTCAATTAGATGTTAAAATTATGTTTGTACTAAACACAATTTACTTTGTTATAAATAAAACAATATGATGTTGAATCCTGGTAAATTCAGTCAAAAGTATTTTCAGTTAGGATTTTTATTTGTGCTATGTAAAGTGAACTGGAAATTGACATTCAATTAATAAAAACATGGAATAATTATTTTCTTTAAATCTAACAGTTTTTGTAAAACTCCTTACAGTAAGTGTACAGTAATTAATCATAGAAAATGCAGCATTAGTTATCAGCATTTTGTATGCTAGCAGTATTGATCTCATAAGCTGCACATATTTATTTATATGAATTAATATATTTATTATTTTTATTTACCCACATTTTCTTTTTCCGTATGCTAAAGAAATAATTCTATGGGACCTGGCAGATCATATGGAGGTTTATGACATAGGGCAAGTGCTTTCCCGATTATCTGGTTTTCCTTCAAATGCTAGGAATCCCACCGCAGCAGTTTCGGCTACCTCCAGTGTTCCTGTTGCAGCAGTCACTCCGATCCTGTGCTTTGTTACAAGGTATGGTATGGTGGTGACCCTGAGGCTTGCAGGGAATTTGTTAATCAGTGCCAAATCCAGTTTGAACTTCAACCCTTGCACTTTGTATCTAATGAGCCAATGTTGGTTATGTCCTCTCTATGCTTGAGGGTAAAGCATTGGAATTGTTAAATCCTCTCTGGGAGAAAAATCCTTCCCTGATTAGTGATGCTAAGACTTCCCTGGAATCATTCTACACTGTGTTCCATGCTCCTGGTCATGTGGCTTCTTCCAGACAGATCTGCCAAGTAAACTGCAAGGCAAATCACTATGCGCTCCTCTAACCAGAGTTCATCTCTGTGACAGACAGAGCACCCAAAGAGAGGGTTTACGAAGTGCAAAGGACCAGCAAGTATATGAGGCAAAAGAAAAAAGAACCAAAACCGGTAAATGCATTCTTTAACCAGCCGAATCGCTTCAAGGCCCAGCGCTCACCCTCCCCCATCTTGGACTCGCAGCTACGCTGCTCCCCACCACCTTCTCCTGACATGTCTCAAGAGGCTCCCAATACCGCTCCTGCATCAGATCCCGCTTCGGCCCAACAACTAAAAGAAATGCTAACTGAGCTACAGACAATGCTGCAGGGAGACATTGAAAAACTTGCATGAGACCTTAGACACGAATTACAAGACATTGGGGAACGCACTACCCACATAGAGGAAAATATGGGAGAATTTGCAGAAGCCCACAACAAGCTAGCAGACTCCTATAAAAGGTACAAAGTGAACTTGTAAGAATGAAAGATAAAATCAACGATCTGGAAGACAGATTACACAGGAATAACCTGAGACTAAGTGGGATTCCAGAATCTGTACTAACCCCAGATCTACGAAACAAACGAAATTAGCAAATTGCCGAAGAAAATTGCAAAACGAGTTGCGGCACGTTCTTGACGCCTGTCGTTTTTTATGCCAGCAAACTGAAGTTTTACAAAAATCGATACGAGTATCGGGGAGAGACAAGCAGAAAAAGACAGTGGAAGAAAAACTCAACTTGTCTTGGCTCCATGTTTACAAAGACCTCTTCTTCTGAGATCTCCACCGCAAACTTCTACTGTTTCTCCTCCTAAGCAGCCTATGCAAATTGGCAAGAAAAACTCTGGAGACACTTCGCTGGCCTGTGTCTGTACTGCGGTGGTAATGCTTATTTTGCCTGCAATTGTCATTGAATCTGGGAATAGTGATGGGCGAATTTATTTGCCAGGGCCGAATTTGCGGCGAATTCCCGTGATTCGCCGCTGGCGAATAAATTCGCGAATCTGAGGTATCAAATCACAAGGATGTCACCAAAAAGGTGATATGCTTCACATACGGTTGGAATGCCCTAAACTCCAGCAGCTATGGACACAATTTGAGACCTTCTGTAAAGCCTCTTGGAACTTATAAATCCATTTCACAAATGAAGTAATATTGCTGGGACTTATAAAACCTAATATCCCAAAAGAATTATCCACTATCATACACCACATGATCTTTGCCACTAGACAACTAATAGCAAGCAAATGGAAATCAACAGAAACGCCCACAATCCAACAACTTCTCAAGGAAATGGATTTACATTATCAATATGAAAAAATGGCTGCACTGGCCACCAATAATGTAGGCAGATTCTATAAAAAATGATCAGTCAAAATGATCCTCTGTAAGACTCACATCAGATACATAAGCTTTGTTGAATACCCAGGAGCGAATAT
Source organism: Xenopus borealis (assembly GCA_024363595.1). Taxonomy (NCBI): domain Eukaryota; kingdom Metazoa; phylum Chordata; class Amphibia; order Anura; family Pipidae; genus Xenopus; species Xenopus borealis. The sequence goes on along the minus strand of CM044446.1, from coordinate 41,298,847 downwards.
TCCCCTTTCGTCTCCATCTCTTAACTTTACTTCAATATATGAAATGCTTTTACAGTTTGCTCAAGTGAGCATTGTTTAATAAAGGAAACACATTGTAAAAAAAAATGTACTACCAACAATTCATTATGGCGTTCTCCTCCCATCTAACTCCTCTCCTGGTCCTCGTTGATAAGGGAGGAAAACATAATTATTGCCCTAATGCTTTGGAAGCATTTCAGTCCTTAAAGAATCTTTTGCATTAGCTCCTGTCCTTAGACATCCAGATCCCCAGCCACTAGTGATGGGCGAATCTGGGGTGCGAAACGGCGAAAAATTTGCAAAACGTTACCGCATCCAAAAGTGAGACTCCGGCTTATTTTTGCCAGGCAAAATTTTTCTGGTGTTTCACGAATGTATTTGCCTGAGGCGAATCGTGAGAATTCGCAGTGAATTTGCCACAGGTGAATAAATTGGCCCATCACTACCAGCAACCCTTCCTCAATTAAGTAGATGCTGCTGACATTGGGGCTGGAGCTATTCTTTCTAAAAGACACATTGCTGATGAGAAATTACACCCATGTGCTTATTTTCTAAAAAAAAAATCTCACTTGCTGAGCAAATTACAGTGTTGGGAAGCACAAATCGAATGAGCACCATATCCGATTACTATCTACACAGAATTATCCGGACTTTGAAAAGACTAAATCCTCAGCAGGGGTGATGGGCACCCTTCTTCTCTTGTCTTCGCCTACTACCCTTGATTACATAGTTACATAATTAAATTGAGGTGAAAAAGGGCAAAGTCTATCAAGCCCTCCAAATGAAAACCAGATTTTGTCAGTTCAATCTTCTGCTCCTTATAATACTCCCTTTGGGATGGTATATGTGCCTCTTGAACTTTGTCTTCGCATCCTCCAGCACACCCACTGTTCCAGGCAAGCTTGGTATCCTGGTAGCAAGAAAACCTTGTAACAAGTAAGTTGTCTTCTGTGATGGTCAACCCTATGTAAGGTTGTTAAGGAATTTGTGGAGGCCTGTGCTATTTGTACCTCTTCAAAATCCAGTTACTCATATCCATGTGGTCTATTACAACCTCTACCCATTCCTTCTCATCCTTGGACTAACTTTGCCATGGATTTTATTGTTGAACTGCCACTTTCCAAGGGAAACATGGTTATACAGGTAGTTATTGACCGGCTCAATAACACAACACACTTCATCCCTCTTCAGAAACCTCCTTCTCTTAGTTTTTATTCAGCTCATCTTCCATCTATATGGCTTTCCAGTGCAGATTGTTTTGGACAGAGGTTCCCAGTTTGTGTTCAAGTTCTGGCATTCCCTGTGCAAAAAAATCTAGGTATTGCTGTTGGTCCATTGTCAAGTATCCACTGGTAGGTCAACCGTTCTGACCTGTATGGGCAGCATCCTCAAGCATTCACTCAGGATTTCCTCTTATCTGATGTTCTAGCTGCTGATGTCCAAAAACTATGAACCAATATTAATTTTAAAATTCCTTCCCTAAATTGGGTCCAAACTTTGTTGGTCCGTTTCTTGTTGTGGAGATTGTTAATCCTGTAGCCGTCAGACTTCAACATCCCCTGAGATGAGAATCCCCAATGTTTTTCAAGTGCCCTTGGTGAAACCGGTCACTATGAAAAAGGTTAGAGGTTTTTCTATGCCCCAGTGCATGTGTTAGCCAGCTAGGCTGGGTCCTTTTTCCTATAGGGGAGGGGGAGCAGTTCCAGAGGTTATAAAAAGGGATGTGCCATGTGTTTGGGCCTCTTTCTTTTTCCAGTGCACCCATTGGGGTGTGCTGCCAAGGCCTGAGGTGGAGATAGGCCTCAGTATAAGAACAAGTAAGTGTCAGGTCAGAAACTGTAATAGGTCACTATAGGAGTGACAGATTAGATCAAAGTTAGTGAGCTACGAGCTGATTGTATAAAATGTGTCAATGCTGTATGTTATTTCTAATCCAAAATAAAAATATGAGTTACAAAAAAAAGAAAAGTTAGTGAGCAGCTAAGGCTCCAACGAGGAGTTTAGTGAAGGGTTAGCACCCTGCGGTGACAAAGCTGCCAGGATAGGGAGATCCTTGGAGTGGAGAATCAGCTGTGAGGTTGCCTTCAATGGGGATTGTGCACCAGAGGCAGGAAAGGCGGCTCAATTCACAAAGCTGACTAACATCAGATGCAGAGATGTATCCGTGAGTAATATGACTTTGTGTGTAAGAGACCTGCTGCCTACTTATGTCCTGGAGAAGTGTACAACCAGTTCAATAAATGTTCTGCTGTTTTTAAAGAACCACTGGTGCCCAAAGTTATTTGATAAAGAGTCTATGAAAGTGGCAAGACCTTCCTCAGTACTATAAGCGGGGACCCCACTTGAGTCTAAGAGTCTATTTATATTGTGCCTACCGGGAGTTGCTGGGAGTTGGACCCCTTGCATGGGTACCGAAAACAGGGAATAGTAACCCAAAGGAAGGATTAGGAAGACCCTAACCCCATCCACTAGTTACATTGGCAATCGCGAATCCCTTGTTGTAGAGTCCCCGCAAAATCCTGTGGTACCCTTCAGGTTGCATGTAGAAGTTCTGGGTGCGGGTATAGAATCGGGTTGGTGGTTCTGCGGGTTTGTGGGTTGAGGGTCGGGCCGCGGATCTTCTCCATAGGAATGTTTACTCTTTTTTTTTGAGCATGTCTACTTCTGATGATGTCACTTCTGGTTTACAATGACAGCACTTCCTGCTTTACTCCTTTTTTTCAGATCATGGCTACTTCTGATTTTGTCACTTCCGGTTTACAATGACAGCACTTCCTGATTCTTGATGGTCAGCGGGTCACAGGTCCGGGTTGGTAATAAGGTATTTGCAGAATATTTGCAGGTTGTGGGTCCAAGTGGGTAAGAATGTGGGTCACTAGTCCGGGTTGCGGATTGCAGGTTGCGGGTATGGGTCGGGTACGGGTCCCAAAAATTGGATCTGCGTAGGACTCTACTTTGTTGTCTGAATAATCTCTCCTTTTTTCTGTCACTGTAGATGGTCAAAAGAAATGTGAGGTGGAACAGATTTTTGACAAAACATTCCAGATCCATTGGAAAGGTTTTGGTCCTGAGGAGTGTTCCTGGGTAAAACATTCTGCTGTCTATGCCCCTGAATTAGTGCAACAATTCTACAGACTGATTCCACAGACATTGATATAGTTCCATCATTCAAATTCATTTGGCAGTCTAGTTCATGGAAACATCACCACGTATAGTAAACTATTGCATGTAAACTATTATATCAAATATGTATGATAGAAAAAAAGTAGTACAAAAAATGTATGTTTATAAAAGTACTCACTTGCTGTGTTTTCATCTTGGAATATGATTCTCAGTGGGATAAAAAGTTAAAGTATATTATATCCCCTGCTTTTCATTTCTCTTGTGGTAATCTGTATTTTAGAATCTGCAGAGAATTATAGTCAGCACTAACTGCATTGCTACTTTGAAGACAATATAAAAAATAATAGTAATATTGTGCAATTTTTTCAGATTCTTCAAGTAGCTGTTGTAAGATTGTAAATGCAGTACCTAGGGAAATAGTATGATCCAAACACAACAGTCAATAAGATTCTTGGATTTTAAATAAATAACATATTTTACTTACTGCTATCTGAAGATATATTTTCTACTACTTTCTTTTTTTACATGATATTTTCAAGAAAATACATTCATTCCTACTTCTTGTATCAGTAAAATTGGAAATTATTATAAAAAAGGGATATGTTATACTGAAAATGAAAGAGACTTTAAAAATAATATGTATATGGCACATGGTGTATTGTAAGTTTAAATCCATTTACATTTTCTGTCTTATCTGGCACCTAGTCCTATGGAATATTTTTACAGTGGTCTTACAAAGGTTAATTTATTAATAAAAGTGAAATGTCCTTAAATAGACACAAAATTGTGCCTGCTAGTAATAGTATTTACAAGCAATAAGTGAAATATATACCTTTTCAAACATTAATGCTTTTTTTGTATCCAATCTGGCATTTAGCCAAAGCCTATGGGCTAGAAGGGTATGCAATGGACTTTTTTTTTTTTAATGGTATTTAAATAAAACCTTTGTTTACATTTTTTATGACCTGTCCCTCTAGCTGATTATTTGGGGCTTGACACACAACTCCAATATTTCTACTGGAGCAATTTTTTTTCTTGTTTTATGTGTACTATTTTCTCTGCCAACTTTTTCTTGGTCTGCAGAGAAAAGATAAACACTTGAAGGTTTAGTTATCAGTGTTCTCATTTTAGTGGTTTTAGATAGTGATGGGCGAATTTATTCTCCAGGGGCGAATTCGCAGCGAATTCCCGCGATTCGCCGCTGGTGAATAAATTCGCGAATCGCCAGCAAAATTTTGCTTAGCGAAAATTCGCTGGAAAAACGACGCACGCCGAAAATGATGCGACGCGCCAAAGTTGACGCGACGCGCGTCAAAAGCGTCCCGCGACTCGTTTCGCAAATTTTTCGCCAATTCGCAAATTTCTCCAAAAATAAAAAGTATGAACGAAAAAGGGCACTGGAATGATACACCCTAAAATTAGAATGCCATCAAAATTCGAGGTATCTTTTGAACAATTCTTATTGAAAAAAAATCTGATATCCTCTAAAAGTTCGAATTGATCAAAAGAGATCCAATATTATCTGGGCAACTTCCACTGACTTCTATAGGATATTGACAGCTTTTACTTGGCAGATTTTTTCATTAGAGGTTTTTGTGGTTTTTATACTTGAATGTCACATTTTTGGAGCTTTTAAGAAATATAGTAAAACTAGAAATTTTTCGAGATTTGTGGAAAAATCGAAATTTGATTGTTAGTAAATGTTCCCCTTGTTGTGCACCCTCTACTGACTATAATGTAGATCCATTTGATACTGCTGGGAATTTTTTGGATTGACAAAAGCATCTCTGGACATAAGTCATTCAGAGCTTAATGGACACTACTCAGGGACAGGAAGGACTTAATCAAATATAACAAAAACAGGTTTTGCTGTTACAAAGATGCTCAATGTCTCCAATGGGTTGTGCGTGAAAAAAAAATGTGTTTGTTTGTGACAAATACTTGACTTCAAAGTATTTCGTGAACTTGTTTCCATTTTGTGAATTTTGGCCCAAAAGGGCCAGATTATTGCATCACTATAACAAAGTAAATAAATACAATACAAATACATGCTCTAAAATACTAAAAATTGGTGTTTTAGAAAGAAATGATAACAATAAGAGATTATTAATTTTTTTGTAAAAAAAAATATATTATATTATTAAAAATATTCTAAGCTTCAGTGTGTGGGAATTTTTTATATAACTTGGTAAACATTAATTAGATCAAAATGACAACATAAGCATTGTGTTACAAAACAATCTGCAATATCATTAAGTAACTTTTAAACCTAAACTATATATGAACTCACTTTTATTTGAGCTATTAAGTACAACTCATTAAGTTAAAGCTCTGCTGGTAGTAAAAGTCTATTCCTTGGTTTAACCCCTATAAGTGCTGTTTAAGATCCTTGCAGTTAGCTGTCCCACTTTGATGTTGAAGATGAACTATGTGAACTTGCTGTTGTTTCATAATAACATGCCAAATATTTGAATAATAATTTAAGGGAGTGGAAGCTACATTGTGAATTTAACAACATAATTATTATTTAATGATATATATTATTATTTTTAATAATTTAACTGAAACATAATTTCATTACATGTAGACTATCATAATAACTATGTTTTATGAATAGAAAGAATGTTGTAAGGAGACAACAGAAAGTTTGGCTTGTTATGGTGTTTAATCATTTAATGTACAAATGTTTAGTTCAATATGTATACTTTGCTTTAATAGGTATATGGCTATATTTACAATAATTTTTAGGCCTCTGTATTTAGTTGAGAAGGAGCATTTTCCAAAATACTTGTAAGGAACTTACCCTGGTGGTCTAGTGGGGGGACGGCATGGACGCCCGCCGCATCCTGCTCCTCCCAGTGCCAGCTTCCCTCTAGGCGCACTTCCGCATTTATTTAAAGGAGCAGGTGCACTGACGTGATGACATCAGCGTGAAATGGTGCCAAATTCAAATATTTAAAGGGATTTTTGGCTGCAATGACTGCCCGTTATAGGATTTGCTCCTGGTGCCTTGTATTAGTGCTTAAGAGCTTCTATTCTGTTTGATTCCTGTGTTTGACCCTGCCTGGCTGTTTTGACTACTCTCTTCTCTGGAACCTGACCCTTGCCTGAAACTGACCTTGATTCTGCTTAACCCTTCGATTGGCTTCCTGGTTTGACTCCTGCCCATTATTGACTCTGATCATGTCTTATATCATCTGATTGGTTACACGGTTTTGACCCTGGCCTGCCTGACGACTTCTAGCTACCTGCCTATTCCTGCCTGTACTGTGACCATAGACTTTTATCCAGTCGTGCCCCATTGCTGGCCAGAACTCCTGCCTTGCACCTCTTGTTTAAGTCCAGGTGGCATCTGAGTAGCTGAGGGCTCCTCCCGAAGCCAATGGTCGTCACACTACTGGTGAAGCACGAGCCTAGACCAGGGCGCTTGGCGCTTGTTCTGGTATTGGGTGCCGACCGTGACAATACTGACAAGATGACCAGACAATTTTATTGTGAGTTTTATGCACACAATTCACATGCGACACAACGCAAAAGGATGTGGTTGTGAGTTCCAGATACTTCCAGAGTTGCTATACTCTGCACCCTCAAAAAAGTGTAGCCACTTTTTGAGTTATTGGGATTATAGTGGCACTGTGGGCATCACAGAAGCATTAGGCATAAGTGTAACACCTGTCCCACTGCCTTGGCTCCACATTTTCATGGAATGGTTCAGGTCCAGTGCTTGTATTGAAAAGATGATATGTTTTGTGTGCTATGTGGCATACTAAATACTTATAGGACATAACTAATGATCTAATAAACCTCACTTACTAACATTTTCTGGTTTCAGCCACAAAGCTCTTTTGATATTTCCATTTTGGCATTTCTTTCTAATGAACATTTTGATGCCCGGTATACACAGATATACCTAAATGTGTAGCCTGTAGGGACCCTAAAATGAAAATTGTACATATGACTTTCCTGTCAATAGCAAAAAAATTACAGATGCTACATTCAAAAGCAACTATATTTACAACTGTCGTGCCCCTTTGCTTGCCACAACCATCTTTAAAATTATTTCTTGCAATGAATGTATACATTGAAATTAACACAATAAAAGCTTCAAGAGGGTTAACACACAAAATACCCCTATTCCTTTCATTTAAACATTGTATGCAACAGCTGAACCAAGTTTTCTTCTGCCATGCATGATTTACTTCTTAGTACTGAACAACATTTTGCATAGTGAATGCATAAATACATTATTTTTAGGATAAAATGTAATTAATCAAGTTACAAAAAATGTCACATTTTATTGCCTAGATATTTTCAATGAACAAATTTCAAGTTCACTGGTTTTGAAATAAACCACAGTGGAAAAGCAAATATTCATAAAAGAAATATGATTCTTTAATTCAGAATTATATTTGAAGTTCAGAACTGAATCATTATTGCATGCTCATGAGCAGTGTGTTTGAATTACCAAAATGAAATGAACAAATATTTGTGTCATGTCCTTGCATATCTTAGAATTCATTTTCCCAGAATAAAACTTGTGTTAATTGTAATCAGAATTAAAATTTTTTGAAGTTACTTACTTTAAAAATTAGTTAACATTCAAATAGAAAATAAATATATCTAAATTAATGTCGGGGGGGCCTATCAGCTCCCAGCGGGAGTTGTCAGAACCAAGGAGGAAGCTTCAGGTGTTAAAGTCCAATATCGCAGTACAAAAGGGTTCAAGTAAAATCATAATCATAAATCATAAGTCCAGGTGAGAGTTCAAAGGCAGGCAGAATAATATCAGACACTTAATCATAGGCTTTAGTGTACAGATCATGTATGGGCAAATCTATCCCGTTTCGCTGAAAAATTTGCGAATATCCAGCAAAATTTGCGAATTAGCGAAAAACATTTTTTGATGCACGTTGCGTAGTTTTCGACGCGTTGCATAGCTTTTGACGTGTCGCATCATTTTCGGCGCGCGACTCTTTTTTTTTTTTGACACCAGCGAATTTTCGGGAGGCGAATTTTCGATAGCATTTTGCAAACTTTTGCAAATTTATATGTCGGCAGCGAATCGCGGGAATTTGCGCAAATTCGTGCCTGGCGAATAAATTCACCCATCAAAAAGCTTCCCTTTTAAGCACTTTCTTTAAAGTATCTCCGCCTATACATGATGTCGTAATTTGCTCAATACCTTGTACTTGAAAATATTGCATGTTACCAGCTACCTGTACACAGGATAGGAAATATTTAGAAACATTCGTAAGTTTCTTAGTCCAAATATCTGAGATATGTTCTCTCTCTCTGACAACGAAAAGTTTGCCACACATACTGAATATTACAATTTTGCAGGTAATAAGGTATATGACATTCCTAGTGCCACAATTGATATATTGTAATGTTTTGTACCTTGTATCAGGGATGTTAGAGACAAATGTGTCACCACATAAGGGTACATTCAAATGTGGCTCCATAAGATGTAATTCTTGTTTATATATGTTATGTGTTGACACATTTGTTGAGGACTGAAGGTGAGGATACAGAGTGGTGTTTCTGAATATTTAGTATATGGCCTATTCAGGTTCTTAAGAGAATATTTCTGCAACCGAGTTTCTCTTTGGGTATTTAAAGCTCTTTTAAAAGCTTTGATGAGTATATGCAAGTGATAACCCCTGGAGAGGAGTCTATTTCTCAAAATACAGGATTGTTTGACAAATTCCTGAAAATAGAACATAAACGTCTTAAACGGAAAAATTGACTCGTAGGAATATTTCTAATCAAGTGCTTTGGGTGAGAGGAAGAAGCCTGTAAAATGGTGTTGGCTGCACATTCTTTATGAAAAAGAGTAGTTGAAACTATATCTCCCTGACCAGTCAGCCGAATATCCAAAAAGTTAATCTCTTTAGGATGAAATTCAAAAGTAAAACAGAGATTAAGGGAGTTATGGTTAAGATATAACATGAAGTTATCAAAATCCTGTTGGTCTCCTGTCCAGATAAATGTAAGATTGTCTATATAGCGTGCATAAAAGTAGATATATTTCTTGTATGGATTGTCTTCACTATATAAATGCTGATATTCCCACCAAGTCATTTATAAATTAGCATATGATGGAGCGAATTTCGCTCCCATGGCAGTGCCCTGTTTCTGGAGATAGTAACTCTCATTAAAGAAAAAAAAGTTATGTGTTAGAAGAAAATCAATGGCCTCAATTAAGAAGGTTTTCAAAGGAGTATCATAAGTGCTGTAGTGATCAAGATGAAAAATAATGGCTTCTAAACCCAAATGATGAGGAATGCAAGAGTATAATGTTGTAACATCAACATTGGCCCTTTTAAAAGATGGTTCCTGTCACGGTCGGCACTCTAAACCAGAACTAGTGCTAAGCTCCCTGGTCTCGGCTTGGCTTCACCAGTAGTGTGACCACCTTTGGCTTCGGGAGGAGCCCTCAGTTTACTCAGATGCCACCTGGACTTTTCGAGTGGAGCAAGGCGAGGAGTTCTGGCAAGCAAAGGGGCACGACAGTTGTTAAAGTCAGTTAGGCCGAAGGTCGTGGTACAACAGGATAAGGCAGAATCGTAGCCAGGCAGGCTGGGTCGAGGCAGGCGGATAGTTTACAACAAATAATTTTAAAGCAACACATTTGGCCATGTAGAAATCCTTACCACAATAGAAGTGTGGCCCAGGTGCTCCAGCCCCAGGCCCTCAGCTCAGGGAGCAAACATTCCGCAAATACAAACAGGTTGGTGCAAGGCACACTGGATATCCACGCTCTGATCAGACCACAAGAAATAATTTTATATAAAATAATATACTTTATTATATGGTTATCTCTCGCCTGACGTGTTTCGTGTCCAAAAGACACTTAATCATAGGCTTAAATGTACAAATTATGACACAATATTTAAATACAAAACAACCAATCACAAAAAAGGGGAGGGATCAAAAAAGGCACATATCATGAAATTTAAAGGCACATTACACAACATCTAAAAACAAAGCAAGCCACATCACTACAAGATGGGCTAA
>CM044446.1:41268337-41285177 GCA_024363595.1 Xenopus borealis | reverse complement strand
AAAAAAAAGATAGCTGCAATGCACATCTCATTTACAATATTCTCAGACCAGTTCTGTTCAACCATTTGATTTAAACAGGTAATGTTTGAAACATTGATTTATTTTAATTGTTTTGCATAATAGCAAATTTAATTTCTGACTAATGTGTCATATATGTCAGAAGATCTTTTAACTGTAAAGTAATTGCATCTCTCCATATAAATTCCTATTTGATTTCATGAGCTTGTCATCAATCTTTTAGCGATTTCTGACTTGATACTAAAATACATTTGCAATTAATCAGGCTTGTAGTAGTGAAACCTTTATTTAGTCATACAATAATTAGATAAGGAAAATGCAAGGAAAACAAGGAAATTACTCCCTTGATAGTATGGAATGTAGGTTCTATTTGAAGGAAAAAAGTAAATTTTGCAAAGTTGATTAATTAGTTTTAGAAGGTCTCCAAAGGCTTGGTATTTTGAAGTATGCAGTCATTCCATCAGAATAAAAATCCTGCTTTGCAAAGATCTTGGTCTGTGTACTTCTTGGTCTGTGTGCTATTAAAATATTTATGGCAATGTGCCATTTTAAACTTTATGTATGATGAAATTAAACATAAAAGAATAACAAAATCAGGCTTTCTTCTATATGTATCATTCTAATGTTTAATGTTAATGTTCAATGTTTTAAGTGTATCATAGTGCCATGGTAAGTGCAGTGGACGCAAACTGTGCTTAACTGTGTCCTATAAAAAGGACACAGGTCAGGTTCAAACAAAACAGGATCCAGAAGAGTGATCAGTAACACGCTAAGGTCAAGAACAAAGAAACAAGACTAGAAGCGCATCCAGGAACTATGTAAAATAGACTTTTATTGGGCCCATTTAAATATCTGAATTTCACACGATGTCAGAACTCAAATGGACACAACAAAAAGAGAAATGTGGCTATCCAGATGTTGCCAAATTGTATCTCCTAGAAACAATGTACTGCCTGTGTTGTAAATTTACATACTACTGTAGCATAAGAATATTATAATCTTCAAAAACAAATTTTAGCTTCACTACTTTTCTAGACCATGGGGTGCAAATCTTTTTTTACCTATGAGCCACACCCAAATGTAAAAGGAGTAGGAGAGTAACGCAGCCATGAAAAAGGTTAATTGGGTGCCAATTATGGACTGTGATTAGCTGGCAACCATCAGAAAGTTCTGTTTGGCAGTACACCTAGTTTTAAATTAATCTCCAAGCCAGGAATTCAAAAATAAGCACATGCTTTTGGCCACTGGGAGCAACAGCCAATGGGTTGTGGAGAAACATGTTTCTTGTGGGCCACTGGTTGGGGACCTCTGCCCTTGACTGTTACAAACCTCTGTTTCCATAGAATCATTAATCGAACTTAAATGACGAACATTTGAACTATTTACCAAATCCATTTATAGACAGAATCAGATAATTATGGGGAATTCTTGTCCAAAAGTATTTCTAACTGGTAACACTTACAATTGGGTAAGGGCAATATATACATCAATGACTGAATATAGCTCATACAAACAACTGTTATTTGGTTCAAACAATGATTTTGTTTCACAAAGACACCTTCAGTGCCCTTAGTGCTGAACAGTTGTGATGTGCACTTCATGTCAGATAAAAAAACCTGCATGAGTTGCACAGTTCAGCATCAGTGGACACAGGCCCAGTTGTGGCCTGTGTTTTCTGCTGTTTTCTGCTGCTCCCTAACTTGAACATTTGAAGTGGGGGCAATGGGACTCCATTGCGCCTTTCCCTTACCACCCCTCATATATTTAAATATGATAAACACAGTCAGAGCTATATTGGGGCAGTTTCAACTTTGGAGTGCACAGATCTGCATCAGTTCTGCAATGCGTCCATGTTTTTGCAATTTTACACTGCTTACGAAGTCACTACAGGATATTTTTGTTTAATCTATACACTGACTGCTATTAGCTTTGACTCATCATTGGCTTCAGTTTGATAATGCTGCAGTCAGTTATTTTGTAGGGAGCTAATGCAACAGTTTGCCTTTAAGTTGAAGAGGCATATTGGCCAGCAAAATAATTTAGGAATAAATATCTTTATATAGTGAAATATGTTAGTTGGCCCTGAATTGTTGGGTGATATACTGCAGTTTCTCCAGTATGTAGGTATGGTGCCTGTGTTACTAAAAATATTAGAAATCTTACTACTATCACTGGGGCGCATAACTGTTGATAGTATTGATATTCCTTTTAAGAATATTCCAATTATTATCTTGTGTCTCCTAAAACACAATATTGAGAGAATTATTCTAGAATGTCCTTTCTGAAAAATTCTCATTTATCCCAATACGTCAAAATTTACCATCTGGATCCCCTTGACATGATAATAATACATGTAATACATGATTACAAATCATTCAGAATATCATGGAGGAATTATTATTTGAACAGTTCCCAGTTGTTCACCTTTGGTATGGTAGGACTAAGTTTCTATTGAGCTGGATGTAAATTTCACTTTACGCATTTTTAATTCATACATTTATAAAAATAAAAAGATATACATATTCTAGGAGGAAGCAGTATGAAGCATCACTTGTCTATTCTTGTAAAGAAATCAATAGGTTGCCAAGAAGAGGGAAAAGCACATACATTTATAGAAATCCTTTAGCTTCATTATATGATTCCTTAACAAAGTAATTGGAAAGTCTGACATCAATTTTTGATGGATAATGAAATTGTGTCCGATGTAGGCTGAAAAATTACGAGCATGACACTTGAGTTATAGAATGCAACTGATTCATTATTAAAGAAAGAATAAGTGCTGGCATTGTGGTCAAGCCCTGAAGTGTGCTAATGGGTTCAGTCAACTGTATTGCAATGGTGTGAATCTGGTATATGAATGATAGATGTAAAATCTGAAAAAAACCTAAGTAAGTCTCTGTAGAACATTTCATTTCATAAGTTCAATGGTAAAACTAATGTAAACAATGTATGGCTGTTTTTCATAATGCCATTTGAAATGGCAATTTTGCAGTTTTCTTCTTGTAGTAACTGAAATAAGCAAAAATGGCATCCATCATAGTTATTTATGAAAATTGCTCAGTTATATAATTTAATTTAATATGCCAAAACTATGGCTCATAAGTCATGAATGCAAAATCAATTTTGAAGAGCTTTGAATTAAGCAAAACTCTAAAGATTAATTTTAAATGCACAGCATAGTGTACCTCCTTTTCAATATGAATTCAGTGAATAGGACTAGTGCTGAGTATACTATTTGTCTACAGCAGTGATCCCCAACCAGTGGCTTGCAAGTAGCATGTTGCTCCTCAACCTCTTGTACAGTGATCCCCAACCAGTAGCTCATGAGCAACATGTTGCTCTCCAACCCCTTGTATCTTGCTCCCAATGGCCTCAAAGCAAGTGCTTATTTCCAGACTTGGAGGCAAGTTTTGGTTGCATAAAAAACAGGTTTCCTGCCAAACAGAGCCTCAATGTAGGTTGGCAATCCACATAGGGACTACCAAATGGCCAATCACAGCACTTATTTGAAACCCCAAAAACATTTTTCATGCTAGTGCTGCTCTCCAACTCCTTTTGTTTTTGAATGTTGCTCATGGGTTGAAAAGGTTGGAGGTCCCTGCTCTTGGATGTTGCTCCCAATGGCCTTAAAGCAGATGCTTATTTTTTAATTGAAGGCTTTGCGTCAAGTTGAAGTTGAAGAGTTGAAGTTTTGATTTAATTAAAAACAGGTGCACTTCCAAGTTTGAAATCCTGTAGGTTGCCAGTACAAATAGGGTCTCGCAAATAGCCAATCATAACCCTTATTTGTCACCCCGGGGTCTTTTTCATGCTTGTGCTGCTCCCCAACTCTTGAATGTGGCTTACAGGTAAAAAAAAAGTTGGGTTCTTCTGGTCTATAATCAAGCTACTGTGTTTGGTTCTTGAAAGTAATTCAGTGCACAGATAAACAAAAGTCCATAATTCAGGCAGATTATCTTAACTTTTGTAATTTTATTATCTAGCTGCCACAAACCAAAATTATGTTTCCACTTTAATTTTGCTGATTGGCTCAATAATACAATAAACCATACATATTTGTGATTAAAACAAATAGGCAAAAACTATGTCTGGACCAAGAACCCTAATAACTAATGGTGACTCCCTGTCTATACTTGGACATTAACTCCCACAAAATAGCACAGTTCCCCAAGCAAAGTAAAATCCCCTCGTCTGAGACACCAACCCTCATTAGATAACCCCAGCATATGTGGCATGGTAACGCCTTCTGCTGCAGCACCAATGACAAAGTGTTCCTAGAATTTCATATCGAACTGGCCCCAGCTTTTGTGAAACAAACCTAGAATATTATGACACAGTGACCCCAACATTTTTTATTAAACAAGGAGCCCTGATCATCATAACAAAGTAGCTCCAGCAAGGGCCACAGCATTTTATAACAAAGTGCCCCAAGCATTTATTGCAATTGTAATTCTGGTTCTACAGTACTATAGTAGTTACAAAGTTAAATCAGGTTGAAAATAGACAACGTACATCAAGTTTAACCCCTCCAAATGAAAACCCAGCATCCATACACCCCCTCCATACTTTCACATAAATTATGTATACTTATATCTATACTAACTATAGCGTTTAGTATCACAATAGCCATTGCTATTATATTTGTCCAAGAAATCATTAACAGAATAAGCCATTACAACATCACATCATTACAACCTCATTGTCTTCACTGTGAAGAACCAAATACATTGCTTCAAATGACAGGTCTTTTCTTCTAGTCTGAAGGGGTGGCCTCTGGTACGATGATCCTCTTTATGGGTAAAAGGTCCCCTGCTATTTGTCTATAATGTCCTCTAATGTACTTGTAAAGTGTAATCATGTCTCCTCACAAGCTCCATTTTTCCAGAGAAAACAACCCTAACCTTGACAGTCTACCCTCATAATTTAAGTCTTCCATCTCTCTAACCAGTTTAGATGCACATCTCTGCACTCTCTCCAGCTCATTTATATCCCTCTTAAGGACCGTAGTCCAAAACTGCACTGCATAATCCAGGTGAGGACTTACCAGGAACCTAGAAATAGGCATAATTATGTTTTCATCCCTTGAGTTAAGCACTTATTTATAAAAAAAGTTCAGATTCAAGGGTTAAGAAATCCGCGCTGGCTCAAGGATGCAAAGAAGAGGGGAAGGGGAACAGCTGCACCAAAAAATGTGGATCCACTTGTCCACTAATAGAAAATGTGAAAACTTAATCAAGTGCGCTGGGAGATGTTTGGCAACAACCTAGAAATAAGGAAATCTCGATAGTGTATTAACCTTTATCTTAAAGTTAAAATTGTACTGAGAACTACTCACAAAGTTCCAAAAGATGTCAGATGGTTTTTAGCATAAAATTGCTTTGTTTTTCATCTGTTTCAGTTTCTCATAACCTGTATCTAACGAGAGAAATCCTATGATAGTGCAGATCAGTATGTATGCGCCCAGGAGGGGGGACAGATGTATTCAGCTTACCAGTTTCCCAACTTAGACAAATCACTCTGCAGTAATTCAATGCCCACCTCAAGGTCATTATTAAAAAAGTTGAAATGCAAGGGCCCTGCGGTACTCCACTAACAACATTTATCCAATTAGAAAATGTTCCATTTAACACCACTCTTTGTAGTCTATCTTTTAGCCAGTTCTCTATCCAGGTACAAATACTATTTTCCAGGCCAAGATTCTTTAATTCAACTAGCAGCCGTCTGTGTGGCACCATATCAAATGCTTCAGCAAAGTCTAAGTAAATCACATCCACTGCCATCCCAGAATTGAGGTCCTTTCTCACCTTCTCATAAAAAGAGATCAAGTTAGTATGGTAAGATCTATTACGCATAAAACCAGGCTGGCAAAAACTCATAGGGGCAAAGTGACTAACGCTGGCAACAATTCACCAGCATTATCACCCACAGGGACTTTGCCAATATACCAAATGGGCGCAGGTGTCACTTTGCTAGCAAAAGAGATAGATGCTAGCGGTCATTTGCACTCTATCACCGGGCAACTTTTCACTCTGGTGAATAGTTTCTCCGCAAATTCAATAAAATGCAGATTTTACTGATCATCACCTCTTTTGTGCACCAGTCGAAGTGCAATGGAGTGCATAGATCTTCCTTAATCTTCTGTTATTTACATCATATTCAGTGAGTGGAAAAAGCAACAACATTAAAAAAACACTGGTGTTTTTTTCCTTTTTTCAGGGTGATAGGTTGCAAAAGTCCTAAAAGAATATTTTAGTATGACCCGTTTCCACTATACATTTTCTAACATATGGAACATCAGCTATACAGTGGGCTCATGTATAGGGAATGATAATACTTCTATTGTCTTTATTAAGGTTCCCTGGACATGTGTAATCCACAGTGTGGACATGTATTTTCTGCAATAGATAACATAAAGACATCCATTCAACTTTAATTTTCCCACCGTATGCAAATTAACCTGAGCACAAGACCTCAAACAAATACTAGCGCATCTTCCTTTTGATTTGCTCGCATTGCCAAAGTAACATTAGCAAAAATTTGTCAGTGTTCATCGGCCAGGACTAAACTTCGCATTTTGGTAAATTAGCATTGTCTCAGCAAATTTTCTCCTGGCAAAGTGTAGCGATGGGTGCGAAGTGGACGCTGACAATTTTTTTCCGGTTAGTAAATTTGCCACAAAGCATTATTATTTGCTATAAAGTCCAGTATCTTATCTACTAAATTTATACTAGCTGGCCTATATTTTTGAGGCTGAGAATGGGATCCCTTTTTGAGCAGTGGCACTAGCAATTCATCAGTCTCTCTGCACTAGACCTCGATGAATCCTGAAAAATTAAGTAAAGAGGTTTGGCAATCACAGAGCTAAGCTCGATTAATACCCTGGGAAGAATACCATCTGGCCCCAGACCTTTGTTTATCTTAACGTGTTCTAGTTTCTTTTTAATTTCCTCATGTGTGAACCATGCATCATTAGCTGTATTACTAGAATTGGGACTATTAAGAAGGAAACCTTAACTAACTGGTTCCTCATTTATGTAGACAGATGAAAAATATGAGTTCAGAATCTCAGCTTTTTTTTGTACCCATCAACCAGCTGACCCCCTTCTAATATTAAGGGTACCACCCCTTCCTCCTTAATTTTTTTACTATTAACATATTTAAAAAATAATTTTGGATTTTGTATTTATTTTATCACCCTTGCTACAGTCCTGAATTAAATCTTTTTCCATGAAAAGCAAACTGTGTTTTTTATGTTTTCGCACTTTTCTTTCTTACTTACATAGTTTTGTTCATTTTTAGTTAAGTTAGATATAGTTGTTAGATATTTTGAGGCAATTTGCAATTGGTAGCTCTCCATTTTGTAGTTTAAGCAGTCTGATGGCTAGGGTAAAGATCACCCTAGCAGATTCAGATAGGGGGCTGGAATATGACTAGGCGGGAGCCTGAACAGAAATATGAGTACTAAAGAGAAGCAATAACAAAAAAATGGTGGCCTTACAGAATATTTGTTTTTAAGAAGGGATCAGTGACACCCATTTGAAAACTGCAAAGAGTCAAAAGGAAAAGGTGGCTGGGAAACAAACAAATGTTATATTTCAGTGGTAATTTTACATTGTAGGGGCATGAAAATCTGAATATCTGCTGTCAGTACCAACTGCATTACACTGGATATAATGTGCCTGGGGTGCAGTATCCACTGCAACTCACTGCATGGAATGTGCTTGCTTTTTAAATATAGACTACATCTGATGTCATAAAGGGTTCCGATTTTTATAACCTTTCGTCCTATTAATAATATTGCTATTAGAGATAACTTTTTCCACCAGGCCGGTAAAATAACCGGCAGGGGCCAGTACCCACTGCACCTCATTGCATATAATGTACTTGTTTTGTAAATATAAACTGCATCCCACATCTAAGCTAAACACTTTTTAACATTTCACAAATACAGATGCAGCCACTTGGATTTGTGTGTTAAATGTGTCATGACTCAGGGCTAATTGAAGAAACTGTGTTATCTAAAGTTATCTTAACTCATTTAATGCATGTAACCTTTTCATTAGCATACCAAAGCCTATGAGAGAAACAGAAATGTTCTGGAGTACCCAACCCTCATTTATATAAAATGTATTTAGAGTTCATTGCTTTTTATTCTAGTCTAACTTTTAAACCTAAAGAACGATAATTTATTTTGATGGTCACAAATAAATCAATTAATCATTCATTACCTTTTCACTTAGCATTCTTAATGTATTTAGCTTTTGTAGTGATTTCTTTAAATTGATTTTTGTTTTTTCATTTACACGTGGTATAATACAGACTGAATAAAAGTTAGATTTAAAATGTTTTCATTAAACGATTGTAATATGATATAAACAGATGAGAAAATATCTAGGGTTCTGCTCCCAATTGTTTTACACTTCAAGAATAAATTTCTACCAAATGAGAAGATCCAGTGTTTTAGGTATTAATAATTACATACTGGCAAAATGGCCTTGAGCAATGCAGTAAATTACAAATTATTATATTATAGGAATAATGTTGTTTTTTCTTTCATAAACATATGTTGTATATTAAAAATGTTTGGGTAGCATGACTGTCATATATGCCACTGCCGGCAAATAATATTGCCCACCTGTCTGCTGGCTGTGGTATATTTACTTACAATTAACCTGTCTCCCTTCCATGTCTCCCTTTTAGCAGGAGTAAGCAAGTCCTCCCTGCTTTTACACAGAAATAAACTCTCTCCAGTAATCGAGAAGTCGTTCCCCAGCACCCTTTTTTAAATAATTGTCATCGCTAACTATACATTTTAACCTTGTATACTGGGTCAGAGGTAGTGAATCCCTTAACTGTTTTGGGTGAAAACTGATATAGTATAGTAGACTATTTTTGTCATTGGTTTTCCTGAACAGATCCATCTTGCACTGCATGCCCACTCTAGTTTAACATCTAAAAAGCTTATAGTGACCTAATCATTGCTCAAAGATGAAAAAAGGTGAAGTAAAATAAAAGGTGGTTTATTCCAACAGGTGACTGACCTTCATCGCCTGACGTATTTCGGGAGTGACTCAATCATAGGCTTATCACATGCGCATGTGAATTTTAATGTATCTTCCATATTGTTGAGGAATGTATGGAACTATCCAATGTGCCATCCCAAAGGACTAACAGGTCATTTATATAGCGTATATACAAGATACAGTGTTCCTGAAAAAGTAAATTATCGTACCTTGGTCTCTTCTAGAAATGCCATATAGAGATTTGCATATGTTGGGGCTACATTACTGCCCATGACAGTGACCCTCTGTTGGATATAATAACTGTCACTGAACAGAAAGTAATTTTGATGCAACACAATCTCAAGTAGATCTAACAGAAATCCCTTCTGGATTGAGGTATATTCTGTTTTGTCCAAATAACAACATAGCTTGGA
This sequence comes from Xenopus borealis, assembly GCA_024363595.1. Classification (NCBI taxonomy): domain Eukaryota; kingdom Metazoa; phylum Chordata; class Amphibia; order Anura; family Pipidae; genus Xenopus; species Xenopus borealis. The sequence goes on along the minus strand of CM044446.1, from coordinate 41,275,723 downwards.
GGCCCGACTCATGTGACATGGATGTGTATAGGCTGGTTACATCAAAACTTGTCAATACTATATTATGTTCAGGTAGATGTAATGTTTAAGAATGTTGAGCAAATGTGTGGTATCTTTAACAAAGGATTTGATGTACTGTACTTACCAGGGGTTGTAGCAACTTATCCAAAATTATAACAAGGATGCTTAATACTGAGTCTGTCCCTGCCACTAAAGGTTGCCCTGAACGTCTCTCAAGATGTTTATGTTTCTTTGGTAAGGTTTATTGTACGGGTGTCATGGGATATTCCTTAATCAAAAAATTCTTGAGATCGTCCTCAATTATGCCTTCATCAAAAACATTGTACACCTAATCCATTGTACACTGCTGAATTGAAGTAAGAGGGTTTGCATTTACTTTCTTATACACTTCAGTATGTGCCAATTGTGAGGAAATCTCCCCAATGTAAAAATCTTTGTTCATAACCACCAATGCCCCTCCCTCGCCGGCCGGTTTAATTACAAAAGTATTGCATAACCCTCTTCCTTGGAGAATAATGCATGATTGTTCAGGGGTACATGTACTACCAGTACTGGTTGGTGATACATCAGGCATTTTAGCAGTCACTCTTTCATTAGGCAAACGTATATGTTTGCATTTACATCCCCTTTAAAAATGTTCTCCCAGAGTCAACAGAAATGTATATTTATCTGCAGAATATAAATATAATTATACACACACTAATATTTACAGGGGGTTCTACAAAGCAGATCTTTCCTTCTATTTAGTCCAGTCTGTTTGCAAATGAAAGATACTTTATTTACATGTTGTTGATTAAGGTAAACTAAATGGTACAATCATTACATCAGCTTGTAGAAAAGCTGCCTAACTACTCAGTAAGGACATTTTATCGTCATTTTAAAGGCTTCATAAAGCTTTACATTTGGCATAGAAAACTTATTGAAAATGTTTAAAGAAATTAAATACACATTTCCTACTTTATTTAAGGGATGCTGATCAAGGTCCAGCAGCTAAAATTCAGATTTACAGTATGTTTACAACTACAAGTAATCTCATATTTCATTGGGGCAAATTCACTAGTTACATAGTTATTTTTGCCAGCAACCGCTTTGTCACACTTAGTAACACTTCAACAGGTGCAAATTTGTTGCCTCTATGCAAATTCACTAAAATACAAACTTATGTCTTGGTTGGTGAAAGCTGACGACTTTTCACTAGCGATACTTTGTCAGTGCTAGCATTCATTTGTGCCTAGCAAAATTTTGTTAATAGTCTTACACTTAGGTCAAGTTGAATGGTGGGGGTGCATAAAAGTTTTTTATAGATGTTGGTCGAAATGCTTGAAGTGGCCACTTTTTTTTACAAATGTCCAAAGGGAGCTTAATAAAGACATTAAAGCTCCTCTAGACATAAGTCCAGCCTAAAATATATATAGCATGCCCCTCAAACGTTTAAAAAGTGGCCACACAAAATCTTTAATAGTTCAGACTTTCAAAGGAAATCCTGCTTCGAAAAAAGAAAAGTTGGCAGCATTTTTTTTTACAATTTTTATGACTTTCCGGCATGCAGGATATGATGTCACTGACATCAGAATGAAATAGATGTAACTTCATTTCAGCAGTTTGCCTTGTAAGGTAGTGAAGGAAATGCTGGAGAAATGGGTAACGTTAAGTAAAATCTGATTTAGTGAAGAGTTCGTCAGATCAAAAAGTAGCCAGAAGATAGAGTGCGAACAAACTCTAGTGACAGTCTTGCTAAAATATTGTCGTCTGTGCCTATTAGTGAATTAATGATGTCCCTGCAGATTGGATTTCTGACAAATTTTTGCTAGTTATGGCCAAATCACCCTTTAGTGAATCTGACCCATCATCTTTAGTTCCTTAGTTTTATGTTAAATTATGTTGTAATTGTCAATATCTTTTTGTAGTCCCTTAATGCAGCACTCAGTATATTTAAAAGGACAAAAATAAATGAATAATTCTGAATATATGTATTTTTAATTTGCATGTTGTGTTGAGAGCATAACTTTTTACATTAGTTGACATCTGAAAATATTACAAAATAATAGAAAATAGATAAAGTCACATACTGTAAAAATGTTAATGACCTTTCAAAGCTAGATATTAGTATGCATAGTTCAGTGTGCAATTTATAATTACTGCATGCAATTTGCAATGTGTATGTTTCTCTATGTATTACCAGAGAGTATAGAATATTCCTTTTTTGCTTTTAGAAATTAAAATTGCCTTAATGTTTTCTGTATTATGTATATTTTTCTGAGTGCTTCATATTTTGATTTAAAATACATGTTCTAAATATTATAGCATTTTAGGGAAAGTCATGAACTTTCGCAATACAGGAGGATGAACTTTATTTAAGCAACAGATAAAAATTGATTGGATAAAGCAGAGTTTATAGCAAACACTTTATACATTCAATCTAAGCTAGCGCTTCTGCTTCAAAGAAAACATTTTAATAGCAGAAAGTACACTTGTATAGCATTTCAGGTAGTCTTTTAACATACAGTATGTCTCCACACATTGTGAGCTCACATCTGTAGTTCAGTGTTAATAGAAACATCCTCTACACTTATCTGCCAAATACTTATCTAAAACTTGTTGTGACTATTAAGGCTAAGGTCAGACTAATCATCGCGACTAAGCTCCCTGAAATCTTCCAGTGTGGCCTAGCCCTTAGGCAGAGAGGACAAAAACTGATAAAGAGCATGTAATACCTATTTTGTACATCTAGGTAGATAGATAATAGGTAGATACAGTGGGTAGATTGATAGATAGATATGCTATTTTAAATCTTGACATATACTGATAAAAGGTTTCATGAAAACAATGATATTTGAGCTATTATTGAAATATCTAAATATGCTACCACTCATGAAAGGTCATTGATGAAAATAAGCCAGCTTCAGTGCTATGAAATATGCAAGAAATGCATTAATATCTATTCACATTAATCTCTCTAATATTGATAACATATAATTATAACATCAGTTTTAAAATATTAGCATTTATTGAAAGCCTATGGAATTCAGGGCAATACTTAACTTTAGATTCTGGACACATTTGTCTTTCAGTGTCTCTTATATCATCCTTTAATTAATGGAAAAATCCAATTTGTAATTTAACAAGTTTCTGATTACCCAAGAGACAATATTTGTTTCGAGTTTTCTACATTTAATTGAATTAATTACAATATTATTGCCATACTATGATTATGCATTAAATATTTTACATAAGTTTAGGTACTTAGTAATTTGTTGATGAAGAAAACATTTTTAAAAAGTTGCATCTTTTCAGAATTAAACTTTAAAATAGGAAAACTAATGTTTAAAAGCATGTTCATTTGTAATGCATATAACAATGTGTGCCCACAAGGATGATTCATTTTCTGGAAAATGTTTCCCTTTTAAGTTGTATTTGTTTATTTATTGCTAATTAAAGGGATACTTTTATGGGAAAACATGTTTTTATCAAAACACATCAGTTAATAGTGCTACTCCAGCAGAATTTTGCACTGAAATCCATTTCTTAAAAGATCAAACAGTTTTTGTTATATAAAATTTTTAAATCTGACATGGGGCTAGACATATTGTCAATTTCCCATCTGTCCCGGGTCATGTGACCTGTGCCTGCACTTTAGGATGGAACTACTTTCTGTCAGGCTGTTATTTCTCCTACTTAAAGAGATACTGTCATGGGAAAACATGTTTTTTTCAAAACGCATCAGTTAATAGTGCTGCTCCAGTAGACTTCTGCATTGAAATCCATTTCTCAAAAGAGCACACAGATTTTTTTATATCCAGTTTTAAAATCTGACATAGGGCTAGACATTTTGTCAGTTTTCCAGCTGCCCCTGGTCATGTGACTTGTGCCAGCACTTTAGGAGGGAACTGCTTTCTGGCAGGCTGTTGCTTTTCCTTCTCAATGTAACTGAATAGAACGCAGTAGGACATGGTTTTTACTATTGAGTGCTGTTCTTTGATCTACCCGGCAGCTGTTCTCTTGTGTTAGGGAGCTGTCATCTGGTTACCTTCCCATTGTTAGGCTGCTAGGGGGGAAAGGGAGGGGGTGATATTACTCCAACTTGCAGTACAGCAGTAAAGAGTGATTAAAGTTTATCAGAGCACAAGTCACATGACTTGGGACAGCTGGGAAATAGGCAAAATATCTAGCCCCATGTCAGATTTCAAAATTAAATATTAAAAAATCTGTTTCCCATGACAGTATCCCTTTAATGTTACTAAAAGTGTCTCAATGGGACTTGTATTTTACTATTGAGTGTTGTTCTTAGATCTACCAGGGAACTGTTAACTTGTGTTAGGGAGCTGCTATCTGGTACCTTCCCATTGTTCTTTTGGCTGTGCGGTATGCAGTGTTTGTCATAAGGGTGCCTCAGGTACTGTATGCAAAATCAATATATATTAATTTGTATGTTTTAAATATGTACATACTACAAAAGTTTCCTATATATCACAGATTTTTGAACACTAATGGACATTGCCTTCACATACAAGGACTTTAATTGGAACCCAAAATATGGAGTGGAAAAGTTGGGTAATATCATCTATTTTTAATCACAAATGATAGCTATTACAGGGGTCTATTGCCTTAGATTTAAATGTATAATCAATACTGCGCTGTGATTGTGGGATTTATGATGAGGGGGCGGGGCTTTTGTACACATCCTCATGCACTCATTTTAAAAGTACTACTGATAGTGTAGCACAGGGCTTGATAAAGGGCCCGGTAGGCCCGAAACATTGCCTTTATTGTATGCTGTGGGCTAAATAAATTATGCACTTGAGCACTTTTTGCAACTTTATACAGTGTCCAACTTGAAGTACAGCAGTAAAGAGTGACTGAAGATTATCAGAACACATGACTGGGGGCAGCTGGGAAACTGACAATATGTCTTGCCCCATGACATATTTCAAAACTGAATATAAAAAAATCTGTTTGCTCTTTTGAAAAATGGATTTCAGTGCATAATTCTGCTGGAGCAGCACTATTAACTGATGCATTTTTTTTAAAAATAAACATTTTTCCCATGCAGTATACCTTTAAACATGGGTTCAATACAACAGTGTTACAAAAAAAATATAGATTCAAATTAGCAACCTAAACTAAATTTGCAAGCAACATTTTAAAGTGTAAATTAATGTCTATGGTTGTACTTCTGGACAATATCTAGACTGACCCCCTGGACGGTTGGGTGAATTAGTGTAATTTGGATATCCAGGTATGTACCCAGATAATCTTTTATTCTTAATTTTAGTCAGTAGTCAAACATTTTTTTTTGCTATAGGATAGCTATAGAATGACAACGTTTTTTCAAAGAGCACTAATATAATCTATCTATCTGTCTGTCTTTCTGTCTTTCTGTCTGTCTGTCTATCATATTTCCATTTATGAAGCATGATACTGTGAAAATCATAGAAGGAATATATGTACCCCCCCCCCAGGGTGATCCCTCCCATTTCGCCACCTTAGGCGGCCTTCAATTTGCCACCCCCCTTCCCCACCACGGTAATTTTTTCAGTGCAGTAGGGAAGGGTGGGTCCACGGCACTAGTGCACAGTGCACAACTGCGCACTCTGCACTAGAAGAGACAAAGTTTTGGTTTGAAAACCGGAAATTCGGCTCTTAGTTACCAGGCATTTTTGCCTGAACTCGCCTCATTGGTGGAGAGCCCCTGCCCCCCCCCCAGAATACTCTATGAGGAAGCAGAGAGGTTTGTAAAAAATGTCTGCTCAGTAGCAATAAGTCAACCCCACTGTATTTTGCTGTGCTTTGTTCCCTTGAAGACGTCTCACCAGTCATCCAACTGGTTTTCTCAATTCAGAATAACTTGTACATAGGACTTCTTTGGTATATTTCCTCTGGAATGTTGCTCCAATCAGCATAATATGTTTATCATAATCCACAAGGATGTCATGATGTTAAATAAAAAGTCAGTGTGTTATCTCGTGTAAACCTGATGGTGTGGTCCACTGTGTTGATGTGTTCAGTGCAAGTCTGTACCTCCTGTGACTTTCACTGAACACAGTTTTCACACAGTGGACCAGAACATCAGGTTTACATGAGAAGATGTATAAGATAACTCACTGGCTTTTTTGGACTGGTTGGTAAGAATCAGAGAGGGTGAAAAGCTGAAAATAGAGGTCTACAGGAAACCTACCCACACAGACCAGTACTTGTTGTTTGACTCCCACCATCCACTAGATCACAAACTGTGGGTCATTAAAACTACATCACAGAGCAGCCATGATCCATACCAGCACAGAGGATAAGTTGAAACGTCCATAAGATGGAACATCTTAGAGGGGGCCCTGATAGTAGCCAGACTGGACCTTTGTGAAAACCATTATAAAAAGAGCAATAACACCAACGATGAAGGTGGAAAACAAGACAGGATAAATAACTTGGTCCTCCCATATGTAGCTGGGGTGTCAGAAAAACGTGGAAGAATTTTTTTTTTTCAATTCTGTTTATTGAAATGTAACAATTGGGATGCACGTATATAGATGTGAAAAAGGATGAATAGTACATTTCTTGTTTTGTGTTCACTGAATAGTATCAACAGTTAACAATAAAACTTAAAACATACATTTTCCACTGCGGTTTGTGCTTATTTTACCAACTTTCTATTGCCAATTATATGATATCATCTTCATATATTAGACATTGCTATAAGTCATTTCTAGGGGTGAATCAATTTATCACATTAGATTGAGTAATGGAACCCATGGGGGGTTATCATTAGTTAAGAGTATCAGTACACCAGCTGTAAGGCCCGTGCCTTGATAAATGAAGTCACTAATTTGAGTGACCTTATATAACTTCATCTAGGTTCAACCATATCGCCCATACCTTTAGGAACTTCCCTGGGCAATTTCTTCTCATGTATGTTAACTTATATAGGGGGATTGTTTTTTTAACAAGGTTTTCCCAATGAGGGGCAGTTGGGCCAGAGGTGTCCCTACAATTTAGAGCTATCGCCTTTCTTGCATACATTAATAACACAGAGAGAAGGGTGTATTCAGCTCTTTTTACAGATACTTCCTCAACCCTGTTCAGTAAAATTTTGGTAGGTTCCATAGGAATTCTAAGTTCCGTTCTTTCCTGGATAGTCTGCAGGACCTGCTGCCAGAACTGTTGTATGACCGGACAGGTCCAAACCATATGAAAGAAGCCGTCCGTCATAGCACAGCATCTAGGGCAAGCCTGTGACAGAGTAGGGTTAATTTTATGTATTCTTTGAGGGGTAAGGAAAGTTCTGTGTAGGTTTTTAAGCTGGGTTAGTTTATCTCTACTACAAATCATCCCTTCTGAGTAGGATTCCAGAGCCTCCTCCCATCTTTCATTATC
>CM044446.1:41227782-41237997 GCA_024363595.1 Xenopus borealis | reverse complement strand
GCCCTGTTCAATAAAACAATGGGCCATCTCATTCAATCTTATGTTACACAAATTCTCCTTGGACGCAATCCTTTTCACCATAAGCAATTGGCTATAGGGTAGGTCCTTCTTAGTGTTGTCAGGGTGGAAGCTACTGTACAATAATAAATAGTTTTTATCAGTGGGTTTCCTGTACAGATCAGATTTTAATGCACCCTCTTGCTTAGTATTTGTCACATCCAATAAATGTGTCATGTTGGGATGATATTGCAAGGTAAATTTCAATGTAGAATGCAAACTATTTATTTTTTCACTGCTTGCTAACAATTCTTGCTCACTCCCATGCCAAGTGAAGAATACATCATCCACATAGCGAAAGTAATATTTGATATGTTTGTAAAACACTTGCTCAAAGAAGACTAAAATAAAGGAAACAAATATGTTGGCAGAGCTGGGAGCTACATTTCTTCCCATGCTTGTCCCATGCTTCTGCAAATAGAAGTATTTGTGGAAGCAAAAATAGTTCATAGTCAGTACAAACCTCAATAGTTCAACTAGAAAAATTACCATTTTGTGTCATACCTATATTGATATAGGGCCTTCTCTGCGTAGATAATGCCTTCCCTGTGAGGTAAACATGTGTATGACGATTGTATATCCATTGTGCATAAAAAGGTACAGGTAACAATATTCGTTGTATTCTCTAGTTTAAGTAAATAATCTGTGGTATCTTTGAGACAAAATTTCATCTCTGTAACTAGTGGTTGTAAGAAATGATCCACATACACACTTAGGCTGTAAAAGGGCAATAGTACAGGACACTATCAGGCACCTTGGGGGATTATGTAAATTCTTGTGTATTTTAGGCAGTAAATACAGTATCCGTGTCATAGGAAAATCGTTAGAGAGAAACTCTTTAGCATTTTTGTCAATTATCCCCTCCGTGAATGAGTCATAGACATAAGTGTCAATGTAGGATCCTTCCTTAATTTTTCATAATGTTCCGTATTTGATTATTGCTTAAAAGCTTCTACCAAATATTTGTCTTTGTCCACAACAACGGGTGCACCCCTCATTCTCTTTTTTATAATATGTGTATTATTTTTCAATTCCATCAGGGCATCAAATTCATCCTTGAACAAGTTATACAATCTTGTATCTTTGGACTGCCAATCAAGGGATGCAACATCAAGTGTAACCAATCCTTCAAACACATTTGGCGATTCATTGTATACCTCTGGGTTAATTTGCCAGTACTGTCAGAAAAACCTGTTTGATCCTTAAAATTCATTTTCTACTTCGAGGTCTGAACAAATCTGCTAAGATCCACTTTGAAATTAAAAAGATTGCCCTTGTTCTATGCAACAAACCCTTATTAATCAATGAAATCTGTACATTAGAGCGACCACTGCTGGTTACTTCCTCTGGGTGCGTGTATTCCACTTTGTAAACGGGGTTTTGGCAATGAGTAATTCTGCATGTCTGTTTTAGCGTTGCGTTCATTGGTGAGGATTTCAGTAGATGCATGCTGTATTTCAGGTTGCAGATGTTATATGGTAAGCTATGACAGGTCTAAGCTTGCTTAATGCAAGATGCATTGCCATCTCTCCAGGTATTCACTATTATCTTTCAGTAATACAGGTTGGTTCTTTATACCTAGGCCTCTTGGGATACGTTCTGCTTTTGGCATACTCTATCTATTTAAGCTGACATGTTTCTTACTGAAATATTCTAACAGAGGTATTTTATCATCTATGCTTCAAATTTATTTAAATCAGTCATACCTGCTGAAGCTGTTGATAGAATAAGTCGCCTTTCTTCATCTGTGAAAAAGTGATGGCCTTTTCTTTTGTAAGAGACAAGATCTCCTCAAAGGACATGTTTGAATCAAACACACAGAATTTGTTGGCAGCAAAACAGGTAATGTCCAATATATATAATAGTACAAAATTCTGTGTATATATTTCCTCAATGGTGCTCAATCTTGAAACCTTGCTGCAAGCCTTAGTTCCAATCATCCATGGAATGTAGAAAATCAGATGGCACACACTCTAGCAATCATGCTAAATATTTGCAACATCCGCACAACGTTTTGGAGGTACAACCTCCTTTTTAAGTGCTCTCATTAGTGTAACTTAGTTCATAGGTATATAAGAGTGTAGAGGAGGCACACCCTTCCCCTCTAATTATGTGACTCACAAAGTACATATACAAACAAACCAATAAAGTGATACTTGGTGTATTTATATACCATTATAATACCTGTTTAGTGACATGAAGTGCTTATTACTTGTGTCCAAGTAATTGCAAATATTTGCTAAAGTAAACTTAAAATACTCCATATTCTGAAGTAATGTTTTGTAGACAGACACATGATATTTTAAGAGAGAATTCTAAAAAATGAAATAGAATTTTTCAGCTGCATGGAAACTGTGTTCCCTTTAAAGGAATTAAAAAAAAATAATAAAAAAAAAATAAAATAAACAGTAGCCCTTAATGAATTAGTTAAAATTTACAATACATAAATCTAAATCTTCACATTTTTTTAACCAGTTTAGGAAAAGAAAGGCAATTGTCCTAAACATGATTAACTTTGTAAATTAAATTGAACCCGATTTAAAATCCTCCAGGCAATCAATAATGACTTGGGGAATTATTTCCACAATATTGTTTTACAGATAAGCCCTGCACACTATATTTCTCATATAAACTATACTCTGTTCTTTAAATAAATTGCAAGAAATTGAGTTGCTGAGATGAACATGGCAAATAGTGTTTTATATTCCTCAAGCAAGAATTGGGGAAGTAATTTACTAATAACTAATGATGATAGTTGTAGGTTTTGACCCTTGGTTTGCAAATGGACTGCAGAAGCAGTATTTTGCAAGGTATTCCATTGTCTTAAGATATCTTGGGTTATAGTCCTGAGTGCAGCCTCAGGAACAATAGCTCTGAGCACATGATTCAGAGGGATATTAAATATTCATTATATGGGTTAAACTGTCTTTCTCAAAAGAATTCAAGGCTATAGCTACAGTAGTTAGGAAGTGCAAGGACAATAAAATATCAATTTATTAAAAATATGCTTTAACACCATTCAAAAATAAACTGAATGTTTAAGAACTACTTGGTATAACATCACCAAAATTACTGAATTAAATTAGAAATGCTGGGAGGAATTTCCATCATCCTTTTCCTGAAGGATTAATACCAGTCTGACACTTCTGAAAAGTGCAATTTACATATTGTATTTTATCTTAAAGTGTATCTTCGCATTGGAGATTTTGAAGTAATATTAAATGCTATTATTAGCAAATAATATGAGAACAGATATTTATCTCTTTTTCTGACTAAACTGTGGCACAGACCTCAAGGATCCTTAAGGGTATGAATTGTTCTCATTACAAAGTGTCTTATGAAAGTTGTTTATACAGGTATGGACATCTAATATCCAGAAAGCTCAGAAAACCAGAAATATCGTTTTCCATATGTCTTTTTCATTCTAACATTTTGGTTTATTTACTTTTTCTCTATTATATCATATGATCTGATAATGTAGCTAGAAAAGTTGCCCTACTAGGTTTTATAATGTTAGATTTGTTTAGAAGCATTAACACATACTCTGAATTAAAGAAACAACAGTTACAAATACAGTGGAAATTCCATCATCTCACTGCACTAGTAGTACCATCTAGGTACACACAACATATTGCCAAAAGTGATCAAAGTAGAGTTCTGTGACCAAAGAAAACACATGATTACAGGCCAAATGCTTTCATTCAGGTCAGAGTACTCCAAGCCCAACCGGAAGTCTGCTATTTTACAACATATGTTAATTTTTTTTATTATTTTCATGTCCACTGGCACTAGTACTGATACCTCATAATCAACTAAGAACCAAAGAACTACTTGTGCATATCCTAAAGGTCAAATCCAGGCAAAGGGTTCAAAGGCAGGCAGCAAGTATCAAGGTCGAGTACAGGCAGGTGTCAAAGTCCAGGATCAGGGGATCAGACAAGTATTCTCCCTAGTCTGCCTGTGATGTATCTTTTTTTTAATTATAAATGAGAAAAACATGTAGGGGATCAGACAAGTATTCCCCTACTCTGCCTGTGAAATCATCAAGCCCAGTTATAGGCAGGAAAGTGACCAATTGCCTGGAAGTCTCAGAGCCAGTCTGTGAAAAAGAGGAGGATCCAGGAATAGCCTGGGTTTGGAGGCAAATGCAAGGGGCTGACAGAGAAAGCTTACAAAAGAACACCTGCTCCAGCATTCCGTCAGGTGCCATTGTTGCTTGGAAAGGCTGACCAGACTGCTGCAGTGTGCTTTGCTTAGAATAAGCATTTGAGTCCAGCTATAAAGAGAGCAATGTTACTTCAGTTTCACTCGTTTTAATTCTTTTTATGTTGCGTGGAACACACTATGGGGCAGATTTACAGAATAATCTGGGAACCATGGGAGTAAATGGGAATACTGTGGGAAGTAAAATCCTTTGAATTGGAATATCAAATTCAAAGGATTTTAAAGTAATTCGATTGGTCAAACGATGAAATAGAAAAAATTTGATTGATCGATAAAATCGTTCAAATCGGCCGAATGATTTTGACCATTCAATCAAATTTTTTTATTTGATAAAAAAGAATGAAAACCAATTTGTAGCTTTGATCTGGCGAACTAGGCAGTTGAATAAAAATTTAAAGGGGAAGTACTTCAACTGTCAAATAGTCGAATATTCAAATAGATGTTTATTCAAATTTTTCGAATCATTCGATTCCATTGATTTTTCAAAATTTAGAAAATTCGAATTAAAATCTTTTTTGAAGATCGAACCTCAGATCCTCCATGTAAATTTTGTAAATCTGCCCCTATATTTCCCAATTTTGTGACTTGTGCTCCATGGTGTGAAGTTGAAACACATACTCATTCCAAACATGAGTCTGCAATATATGGTTTGTGTTTGAAAGACTGGAGATGTTTGTGTGTGTGTATGTACTGTATGCTGGGTTTTTAATTTGGAGGGGTTGAACTTGATGATCTTTTTTCAACCCAATTTAACCATGTAACTATGTGCAAATATGTTTTTTTTTCAGTATTACAGCATAACAAATAATATAAATTCATAAATTGATAGATCCTCTAATGAAACTGTAAATCTTTCAATTAATGGATTTATATTTATTATTTCACAAATTAGAGTTGATAGTGTGCCATCTGACTTTTTTTGTTTTATGCTGATTTCTGCTACTACTACTAAGAGTTTCCAGATTGAGCAACACATCATATTTTACACAAAATGTTAGACTTTTGGTATCAAAAAGTTAATTATTTCTCAGCATTTTACCTGGGCTAGCTAGCGTTCTTTTGCTGAGATGAAATGATGCATTCTGATGCGTATTCATCACAGAATAATGTCAGACATACTGTAGTTGTGTGGAGTATGGTGAAGATTTCTAAAGCAAAAATATACATAAGTAAATCTGCCCAACGTCTATACAGCTTTCTGTTGAATTGTCTGCAAGTCCAGTGCTGCTTTTTAAACATGCTTTTAAAAAAAGTTTTTATCTTTTTTTTAATGATCTTTAACTTGCACCTACACAATTAGGAAAAAATTATTTGGGGCATTCAGCAAAGTGAAATTAATTAACATTTTCTTGCACTGCTTTATATAATTATATTACATTGCAATGGAATGGTCTCCGACCTGTGTTAATGAGTGAAAATTATAACTGCTAAGTAGAAAAAAAACTATCAATGTTATTCATTTCTTATTTATAGCTTTAAAAGGATTTGTGTATTTTTATGTTACTTTGTTGTGCATTTACTAATTTTAAAACAAAATACATTCAAACATAATGATTTTTTAAACTGAAGTTATTTGTTTTATCCCTTAAGGAACCCCATACAATATATATCTATAACATTTCATATGTAACAATAATAATAATAATAAGCACATTTTTGTAAAAAGAAACACAATGTATTATATTTGCTAGCATTTTAATTAGTATAGCATAGAAACTTTCAACAATCCGGCAGATGTTGTACTACACAACCCTCTTTAACACCACCATTTCTTCTTCTCTCATGATGGTTGCATTTGGGAATTTTCACACTGCAAAAAAAGTTATGTTGGTATAATTGCATCTCTAAGTCACTGGGGGAACATCACATGTTGCTGTTCTATAGATCAACCATTTTTACAGCCTTTGAAACAACCTTTCTGTAGCATATGCAGACCTAGAAGGTAATATGTTTATATAAGAAAACATCAAAAACCTCTATTCTATGTGTTATTATAATTTGCCATTCAAAACTGCTAGACCCTTATGTGTGCAGAAAAATAATAATTAAAATGTGCTACATTTTGATGTAGAATAACATAATATAACATTTATATTTTTTTAATTAACCAGATGTTATAGATGCATATGTTGCACTCAATGCATGCCAATAATCCATTCCTTTCCATAAAGGCTTTGTGTTCCATTTGTACATGTCAAAATGTACTAGCTTCTCCTCCATTTCTTTATAACTGGTACCAATAAGTATTCTCTGCACCAGTATTAAGGATTTGTGATAGAGGAGTAAGCCCTCTTTTACAATGCTCTAAGCAGAAGTGCAGAAGGGCTGAGGGCTGTGAAATCACATATTTTAAGGACTCATGCATATTACCAAATAAGCAGTGCAATTGTGCTCTGCACTCTACCCTGAATTAGATGTCAGGTGCCAGAGCACAGTGCAGTTGAGCAGTTGCATTAAGTTAAGCAAAATTGTGTCCTTTATTGGTCATTGCCAAATCACTAGTGGTAATGGAATATCTGCACAGTATGGGGCCCCCACCAACCCCTGATAATACTTTAAAACACTGGTAGAACTGTATTAGGGGAGAAGACCTTTCAGAAAAGCAACTACATAACTACCAGGAAAGCAGGGTGTGTGATTTTACCACAGCCCATCAGATCTAACAAACTGAAGGGGATTTATGCACCAATGTGCACTTTTGATAAGGAAATGTGCATCTGTGGGGCGGTAGCACATCCAGCACCCTTGTCAAGGATTGTTGCATTGCAGTAAAAAAAATGCAGGGTATGCCACGTGTGCAAAAAAACATGGTAGTTTTTACCTGGTTATTGCACTCTGCACAATTTGTTGCACTTACTAAATGATCCTTATTTTTTTGAACACAGGCCACAAGGGGGTAATCAGAGGAAAATATATATTAAAAAAGGTGATTTAATGGTTGTCCTGAATTGGTAAATAATCCCAGCAGTGTTCCCAAAAGTTTCAGTACCAGTATTTATACATAGTCTGACATACACTTGCAATTAAAATAGTTAACATGAATTCCGTCTAATAATTACACAATGACACAAATATACACTACATTATGTATAAATATGACATGTTTCTATAGGTGATTAATAACAAGAAAGGAGAACATTTATAAATAAATATTAGCAGCTATCACTAGAATCACCTGTATCACCAGAATCACATTATTACTCAAGGAAATTGTTATCTGCAAGAATGGAAAGTCACCTTTGCCAAACAAATAACCACAGTAGGGTTTCAAAATAATAACAGGAAATATGAAAAGGACAGCACAAGACTTGAACTTGACTCCTCTTTCAAAGATTAAAACAATATGAGGAGGACAGAGCACAGTTCCTCCCTCAGGTTTTTATTACTTTGCTTTTGTTTTGTTGCTTCCCCCAGGACTCACTATTTCCAATGTCAACTTAACTTAAGATACAAACTATATCATATATTAATAAATTTTCCTTGATGCGGGTGGCAGAAATTGTATTTGCTTTACATTTTTTCTTACACTAATACTCATTTATCATATGTTTACAGAATGATGTTCAACATATGAAATGTAACAATTACACTTACAGTTTATAATTTCCATATCAAACCATGACTATGAGTCTTATAGGGGAACGTAATATACGTCGGTAATGCAAAAATTATTCACAATGCGAAAAGTTAAGCCTTTGCGTAAAGAAATTTTGCTTTGCGCGAATGCAATAAACCTTTTGCGAAATTATTTAGCAACCACTTCCGCCAGCGGCAGTTGGCGAATTTTACACTTTGCGCTAATGCACTGAAAAAGTTGCAATGTTTGCTCCAAAAGACTTCGACACCTTCAGGAGTGCGCACAATTTGCACTGCACAATAATGATTCGCAATGCAATAACTGTTTAAGGAACAATATTGCATTGCGAGATGTAGATTTTTACTCTTATTGGTGTGCAATGTTTTGCTCTTAGCGACTTTAATTAAATTCCCCCATTAGAATTGAATTGCAGCACAACCTGGCTTGTGTGTAGGGTCCCATGTGCCCTTTGTACATCTTTATTGTGTGTGCAATAAAAGACATGAATATTACATTATCTTTAACTACATACTCATGGTTAGTGTCAGGTTGCTGTAGCTGAAGTTTGCACAGTTTACCCAGTTAACAGTTAATATTAATAGATGACATTGTGATTTTTAAATAAAGGTAGTAGCCTATCTGTCTGTATACACAATAACTTGGACTCTCTTATCTTTCTTCTCTCACCAAAGACCAGGGCCAGAAGAAAGAAGGAAGAAGAAGCACATGCCTATGGTGCAAAACTGGGGGCTCTGTGTTGCTTACCCCTAGTCCAAGCCCATGTCCGTTCTGACCACTAGTATTTGCATGAGCACTCATGAGCACACTTATTTTCTTATGTGTTTGTGTGTCAATGGGACAATGTGCCCAACTGGCGTGGTTGGCACTGCCATAGATTCCTTTATACACTAGCCCAAGGACTCTGGTGATGTAGCGATAACTTCCCAGGCAGATAACTTCAATACAATGTGTAATAGGTCAATAAAAACCTGCTACCATGCAGCTGTACACACAATATAAATTGAGAGGTGAGACCACTGTTCAATGTTAGGGCCTGGAGCATGTGTTTGGGCAACACTCTTGAGTGCTCCAACTTTTTTTCTATTTTTTTATACCTTTAACTGTGCTAGTAATACAAAATGAATTTATGGATTTGGTTTTTAAAAAAAATACAGAAGTCATATAAAATAGAACTTTTGCCAGAAAATGTTTAATGTAAAGCTTTCTGACAAACTGTTGCAATATATTAATGCCAATAAGCTATTTTCACATTACTGTGTTACTGGCCCATTTATGGTCACGAAGATAATAATTTAACTGACACAGCAAGTGAACCAGGATATGCATCCTGAAACTCAGAAAGTAACAGAACCATTTATCTTTTCATCTGAATTCAGTGCCCTAGCAAAGTGAACTGAACCATTCCCTGTAGTTGTTGCCAGACTTGAGCCCATTATATGGATAAGTGCCAGTGTGACAATTAATAAAGGACAACTGCAAATTGATCATTCAACATAGTTATATTTTAGATACTGCTAGAAAACTGAAAAATAGAAATCTTGCTGGATCAGTATTCTGTCATCATTTTGTTTCAGAGATACCTATGCCTGCTCAGCAATTTTGCTAATTAAATGCATTCTGACTATTCTGCAGAAACTGTTAGATCTGAATTGTTCATTGAATTGTACAAGCATCAGCATCATACACAATAGGGTATTTTGTATATTACAGAATAACCTTATACTCAAAAAAAAAAAATTTTATTCATGTTTTGATCTATAACTAGGATAATGAGCGCTAACAACATATGTATGCAGATTTGGAACAAAATGTCGATTGACAATCTTGAAAGAGTCTCTTGCTCACTGAGCAGGACCTAGCGGGGTCAGATAGATTGGGGGGGATGTTGAGGAAATGTTGAAAAGGTGGGCAAAAGGTAGGCAAAATGAAAACTGAGGATGATCCAGGGTTTATACATCCCAACCAATACACCAGATGTGCGAAGAAGATGGAAGTGTGATCTCTGGATTGGTAATACTAATAGGGCTGATCTCTTTAACAGCCAGGTGACGAGTTTCTCTAGTAGTGGTGGGGAGGAGAGCAGAGTCAGGCCTAAGCAGATTGTGGTGGTAAGGGATTCAAGTATTAGGAAAGTGGATAGGGTAATCTGTCTACCAAGGTTCGGCATGTGGTTGATTGGGTACACAAAATATTGGGTGGGGTTGGGCATGACCCAACTGTCTTAGTACATATCAGTACTAATGACAAGATAAATGTTAGATGGAGGACGTAAAAGAATGAGTTCAGGGATCTAGGCTCTAAGATTAAGGAATGGTCTTCCAATGTAATTTTTTTCA
>CM044446.1:41205083-41224546 GCA_024363595.1 Xenopus borealis | reverse complement strand
TGAGGACAGTGAGGTTGTGATGGCTGATTCTGTTAATGCTTTTAAGAGGGGCTTGGATGACTTTTTGGAAAGACATCATTTCAAATGCTATTGTGATACTAAACTCTATAGTTCGTATATGGGCATATATTTTTATGTGAAAATATAGAGGGGTGTGTGTGTGTGTCGATGCTGGGTTTTCGTTTGGAGGGGTTGAACTTAATGGACTTTGTCTTTTTTCAACCCAGTTTAACTATGTAACTATGTAATATACTGTATTACAGAGTATCTTCAACGGAGTAGTAACCCCGTCCAGCCATGAAACTTACAAATCAGCTTTAAAGATAAGGACATATGTAAACCCATTTAACCCTTATGAATTTGTAGGGAAATTAAAGCTAAAATATTAGCATTACTTAAAGTATAAAAAAAAAACCCATTCATTTGCGCAAATGTCCTATAGGCAATTCTTTACTCGAAATAATCAAACACATTCTGATGACTGATACATTGATCTGGCTTGACTATGTTAATGGAACACCATTGATCTGGCCTGCCTATATTAGTGGAGTGCCAGAGCATTGGGGAGCTGAAAATCCCCTTCAGTAACCAACTGCTCAAGTCTGGAGACTCAAGCATAATTAAATCAGCCTCATAATGAACAACAGAAAATCTGTATTTAGTACCTTGACCTTGAGGAAGAACCATCTTATTATAAAAAAAAAAAACTGTGATTTTTTTTGTTTGGGGTCCTCACTCTTTGTGATTTTAGATCCATGGAGCTTGTGTCAAATAAACTTTATCTTTTCACCTCAAGTGGTCTCCGGTTGTTGAAGTTCCACAACAGTCCTTTGAGAAAGACCGAGAGATATTGAATGGCCAACCAATTTAGAATACCATCCATCATATTAATTGCAGTAAAAAATATTAGATATTTATATTGCATTCATAAACATGATCTATTTTTATGGACAATCTATAATAATAAAATAAGCATAGACACAGCAATTTCCTACACAGCATTAATTTAGCTCCTGTGACCATTGCTGCACACATCTGTGTAATAGCAGGGTATATGTTGCTTTAAGAACAGTTACTGCCTGTAGTTTGCTGTGTTAGAAGCTTTTCTATGAAAGACCTTTTCTTTATTTGTAGCTTTCAGAAACATCTTTGTAAGGCAGTAATGACATGAATTTTCTGGAATGTTCAAAATTCTGTTAGTGACAAAGAAGGCAATTTGTACATAGCTATTGTGTGCAATGCGGAGGAAAGAGGTCAACATGGTAATAACTGTTCTCAGAGAAGTCAACAATATAAACCTGGGTCTAAAAAAATGGAGTGATAGAAAGACATATAGAGAGAGTGCATTATATAAATATTTCTACAATAGCTGTATACTACTAAGTGCTATTTCTTTACTTACAATAATGCATAAAATATATTTGTGATATAGTATGAGCTTCTAGGTCACCTTGCTCAGCTAGCTCCAAAACCAATATGTTAAAATATAATACCATCCTAGAGGAATATTTATGAGATAATCTTCTGTTTTCATATGTTCTATTCTGTATCTATTTTTCTTAAGAACAGTTAACCTGATAGAATGCAATCTAAAAATGAAATTGTCAATAAAACAATAAAGGTGTTCATGCTAAACATGAATAATGCTTGCTTACTTCACTTTTTAAAAATAGACAATTAGTGCATACTAAACAACCTACAGTTTCCTAAGCACAATTTCTGACAGTAAATCAAAACTGCGCGGGAATAAAAGACTGAGCTCTGTCCATTCATTGATTGATGTTCCCTATGTATGTGTGCCATTGGCTTGTTTGTGAGTACAGCAAATAGTTGAGGCATGTGACAGCCCTAATTAAAGGGATACTGTCATGGGAAAAATTTTTTTTTTTCAAAATATATTAGGTATTAGTATATAGGTATATATATATTAGGTATTAGAATTCTGCACTGAAATCCATTTCTCAAAAGAGCAAACAGATTTTTTTATATTTCATTTTGAAATCTAACATGAGGCTAGACATATTGTCAATTTCCCAGCTGCCCCAAGTCATGTGATGTGTGCTCTGATAAACTTCATTCACTATCAACTGCTGCACCGCAAGTTGGAGTGATATCACCCCTCCCTCCCCTCCAGCAGCCTAACAACAGAGCAATGGTAAGGTAACCAGATAACAGCTCCCAAACACAAGATAACAGCTGTCTGGTAGATATAAGAACAGCACTCAATAGTAAAAACCCATGTTCCACTGTGACACCTTCAGTTACATTGAGAAGGAAAACAGCCTACAAAAAAAGCCATTCCCTCATAAAGTGCTGGCACAAGTTACATGACCAGGGGCAGCTGGGAAAGATAGTTATTATTGTTTGTGGACTTGTCCACTTATACAGGAGTTCTGGAATGATTTGACTCATTATTGTAAAACTAGCCTTCTAATCAATATATCACCCACACACACATGGGCGATATTTGGTGATGGGACAAAAATCTTATAGGCAGATAGTAAATTGGCAGGGATCATTTCAGCAGCCAGCAGAAGCTATACTGAACTGCTCGACCTCAGATATACCTCCAACACTGAATTTAATGCAGTTAAAGCTTGATTTTGCATACCATATGGATTGGCTAGAGGCTACCCTTAATAGGGAAAGTCAGGTAGCAAGCTTTTTTAATACCTGGTTAAGATATGTCCATACGCTGTCCCCTCAAAGAAAGCAAGAAATAGCTACAGTGTTTAGATTTACTTCATGGTATATGTCAGAGGAACTGTCGGGTAAGCAGTTTTCAGATATCTATGTTGGGGGAACTGGGGGAAAGAGATACCTAACTGTGTAAATCTTGCATTTTAAAATACACTCTGGGGCAGATTTACTAAGCTCGGCTGAAGGATTCGAATGCAAAAAATTTGATTTTCGAAAAAAAATTTGGGCTACTTTGAACATCGCATTTGCTAAATACAATCGAATCGAATGATTCCAATTCAAATAAATTGTTCAATTTGAATAAGAAAATCGTTCAACCATTCAATGGTCGAAGTAATTGCCCTTTAAAAATGTATTCGAATGATTACTTTGCCAGATTAAACCTACCAAGTTGCTATATTTGCCTATGGGAAGCTTTTTTTTTTATAGAATAGAAATCATCCAATTTTTCGAAAATATCCTATGAATTGTCAGATCTTTTCATGAAATAGTATGAATTAGTACGATTTTTTCGTGAAATTGGATGAATTTGTACGATTTTTTCATGAAATCGGATATTTAGTATGATTTTTTCATGAAATTGGATGACCGCTATTCGATCGCTCGATAGATCGAATAGTGGTAAAATCCTACGAATTTGATATTCGTAGGATGTTGGAAAATTTAGAGGGTTGAATTCGAGGGTTTTTAACTCTCGAAATTGGACCCTTGATAAATCTGCCCTTCTGTCTTATAATTGGAAAATTAAATACAATGAAAGTGTATAGACAAGACCCAGTCTCAAATATGCAAAATTTTTATTTACAAGAGAGAGAACATGTTAGCTTTGTCATATATGTATAGAACCATGGTGCAAATATTTTTTTTTTTTTAATGACAGTTACATGGCACATGCTACTAGAAACATATATTTTTTATAAAAATTGTTTATTTTGGTTTTACATATGGGCTTTTCTCAATATACTCAATATATTTTTGCAGAGAATGGAAATGTTCAGGGGTAAATGACTGCTATAAGTACTGAAAATATTTGTATATTTTAACTACTCAACAAATCATCTTTATTTAACAAGGAGTTGTTATTATATAAGATTGCCAAATTAATTTTAAAACTGTGATATTAATGTATGCTGAAACATCTTAATATTATTCCTTAGTCTTTTCAGCACTAGTACTTGAATATCCTATATTTATTATCAATGAGTTAATTAGGCAATGGCCACATAATACAGTATGTCTAGACTTTGCCATAATTTATACCTACATGCTAAGCATGCTATACTAGAGTTTCACATATTCAGTACATAAATTAGACCATATTGCAGAAAATGGTATGACTCTTGCAATGTTCAGCAAAATACAAAGGTTTTTTGTACAGTTTAGTGTTTAGAAATGTAGTTTGCACAGACTGGAGCTACACTGTAGTAGTTGACAATAATATATACTGTAATTTCAGAGAGTTTTTTGGATTCATTATTTTTTTCTAATTATTGTCAGGCATTTGTCCTTATGTAACTGGTAGAAAGTAGTTATAACTTTTAAACTAATAATGTACGGTACTACTGCATACAAGTCTTCAGATTTTAGTACTAGTACTGCTACTATATGTTAAAAATGTATGTATCAAAATATTATGTCTAATCATCAGTGGTCCTCATCAAATGTATTAATTATTTCTTCATGGGCTGGGATAATAACAGACAGAGTGGCACTATATTGCTTTCCTTTATTTGTTTTTATCTCCCGTTTTTTTTTTTTGTTTTAAATAAATCATAAGTCTGCTGTATTTACATGTTGTATGTAAGCACATTTACAAAAAGAAAAGTAAATAAAACATTTCCAGAGATACCCTGTCACTAAATAATTTACTCTGTTTCAGGCAACAACTTCTTTGTATTTGGATGAATACTCAATTAATGATGTACTTTGTGTTCACAGCGGTCCTTCTACAGAACTCCACAAAAGTGTCCTGTTATAAACTTTTGGCAGCAATGCAGTTGGGGAGTTCTGTGGCAAACCATTATAGGCTGAATGAGAACTGGGCACAGTTGGGATTGGGAATTATTCCTTCTAGTGCAACAAGTAATTGTGATATTTGTCAAAAGGGAGGGCACATGCAAGTTGAGAAGAATTTAATCAAGGGTTTTTCTATTTTTAGGTTTGCACAAAGCAATATCCAACAAACCCTGTTTGAAGGAACAGTAAAGAATGAGACTGAGAAAGGTGTTAAATACTTTCCAAGGGACAGACTAAGGCCAGGGTATAAATCAGTGAACCCAAACACTAGCTCCTTGAACAACCAGTTGCTCTCCAACCCATGGATATTGCTCCCAGATGCCTCAAAGCAGGTGCTTATTACCTGTGTTTTTTCCTGAACTCTGAAATATTGCACTGCTGTGTTTGTTTTTTTTTCTAGAATGGCTTGCAAATGAGATGTACATGATAATAGCACTAACAATAATTTAACAGTAAATTAAATTTGCAATTTGTGAAAACTGTCTTGCAAATATTTTCTCTGCCACCAAAATTGTGGTGGAACTCAAACTCAGAGTCTGTGCATAAATATTCACAATCTGCACAATACTGTCACTCTTATCCTTATTTATAAATATAACCATGCAGAAATACTGCATATTCACTGTGTAAACCATTCTGTTCAAGGCAAAGTTTATAAATGAGGCCCAAGATATTTAAGGTAGTTCTACCTAAAGCAGTATAAAAAGTACAGGCATGGGACCAGTTATCTAGAATGCTTGGGACATGGGGGTTTCCGGATAACAGATCTTTCTTTAATTTGGATATTCATACCTTATTTCTAATAGAAAATAATGTAAACATTAAATAAACACAGTGTTGCTTACAATAAATATTAATTGTATCTTAGCTCAGGTCAAGTACAAGGTAATGTTTAATGAGAAAAAGGAATCTGGATAAAATGAAGTCTGTAGGAGACAGCCTTTTCTTAAATTGGAACTTTCTGGATAATGAGCTTCAAGATAACAGAACCCATACCTGTACTGAAATTATGCCTGCACAGTATTACATGCATTACCTTCTTTTTAAGGTATTATAGTAGTTTGGAGACTATTTTAAAGGATACAAGAAGGATACTGTCAAGTATTGGCATTTGTCTCTGATATTAGAAAGGAACATACAAGAAAATGTTTTTAATTTAATGAGAAATATACTGAACAGGAAAGTCTTACTTACTTACAGGAAAGCTTCTTCAACTATACAATAACTAGTATACATCTATACAAAAATAGAATAGGGCATATGGAAAAATGTAAATAATGTTGTGCATCTGCAAGATGTATAAAAATGTATTAATGGTTGTTATTAATAGAATATTCAAAATAAATCATTTAATCAAAAGCCACAAACTCTTTATGTACAGTAAGGGGCAGATTAACTAAGGGTTTTTAGCCCTCGAATTCGAGTGGCGAAAATTTGGCAAATAAATATTCAGCAAAATCGAATAAAATATTCACCGGTTTTGAGCGCATTTTCGACTATTCGCCAGAATCGTATCATCGAACGATTCTATGAAAAGTTGCAGAAAAAACGATTGAATATTCAACAAATCGAATCGTTTGATCGTACGATTGAAATTCTGCAAAAGATTTAGAAAAGAAAGTCTATTATGGGGTCTTCCCATAGGCTTCTATTGCAATTCGGTAGGTTCAATCTGGCGAAGTAGGCAGTGGAATAAAAATTTAAAGGGCAAGTTCTTCGACTGGCGAATAGTCAAGCACTCGAATATATATTTATTAGATCTATTAGATGTGCCCGAATATTCTATAATCGATGGTCAAAAATACTTAATTTGCATATTTGGATAGTCGCACAATCAAATTGAGACTATTCAAGACTATTTGCTCAAATATTTAAATCCTTCACACTAATTTAG
Source organism: Xenopus borealis (assembly GCA_024363595.1). Taxonomy (NCBI): domain Eukaryota; kingdom Metazoa; phylum Chordata; class Amphibia; order Anura; family Pipidae; genus Xenopus; species Xenopus borealis. Next base: position 41,217,936 of record CM044446.1, on the reverse strand, counting down.
TGTATAATGCCCAAAGAACTAGCAAATCAGCATGTATGCTTGGTTTTTTAGCAGAAGTCTTAGATTATTCATTTATGTTATGATAAAACATATGAAGGTCTGAATGAGAGAGACAAGTACATTAGCTAAATGCCTGCAAATACAGGACAGATGTATAATTGTGCACAGATGATGCAAGGGATCATCAAATCTAAGCATAGACTATACATGGAAATCTAATGTTTCCTGGACCAAAATTAGTGAATGATATAAATCATAAATAGTACAAATTAAACAATAAACTGCCACTGCCAAGAGTATATGAAATTATAAGAAATTACATTATTCTTATATTATAAGAATTATAAAATGCTGTAAATATAAGTGAGATAGTACATACGTAGTTGAAAAGCTGGCATCATTGGTCATCAGAATCATGAAAATTATATCAGAATTAGTTATGAGTAAATTTTTTTCACCAGGTATTTTTTTTCCCATGAAACAGGGGCAAAAATGCACTGCCAAAAATGTTGCCATGCCAAAAATTTCACCAAAAAGCCATCATATTTGCTCCAATGCATCTGGGGAAAAAAAGTCACTAAAACAAAAAAGTCGGTGGACAAATTTTCTCCAGCAGAGTGTAAATACTAAAACTACTAGGAAAAAGAAGCAACTAGATCAGTTACACTCAATAACATTCATTTTCTCACAGCATAATTCCTCTTTAAGACTTCATTTTCTCCCCAAATTTAGACACACATGCAACTGCATGGTCATACCTCAGAAATAGTGTTCTGGTTAATTTTGCTGAAAACATGTTTTTATTTTGCATAACTATTTACCCAGTTTTTATTCTTATACTGAACAATTTATTTAAGTTTGCTAAAAATCATTTAAACATTAAAAAACCCCAATAGGATTGTTTCGATGTATGCAGTTACGATCAAATACATTTTGAAAAATTAGAATTGTTTGCTTAACGTTGCATGCATTCCAGGTAATAGATTCCATACCTGTAATAGCAGTAGCAGCAGTAGTAGTAGTAGCAGGGTGGCAGCAGTAGCAGGCGACATACGTAAATGCATCATATAAACAAATGGTTACTAAAAATAGTAAGAATACTACTATGCTACAGGTATAGGATCAATATAGAAAGGACTTGGGGAATTTTGTATAAGAGGTCCTTTGGTTATTTGAATTTCCATAATTTAAGTCTACTAAAAATCATTTAAAGGACAAGGAAAGTTAAACTAAAGAAGTAGGCTAGAAATGTTGTACATTATGTTTTGCGCTTCTGTACCAGCCCAAGGCAACCACAGCCCTTTAGCAGTAAAGATATGTGTCTCCAAATATGCCCCAGTAGCTCCCCATCTTCTTTTCTGCTGATTCACTGATTCACATGCTCTGTGCTGCTGTCACTTACTGAGCTTAGGGACCCACTCACAATATACAGCACTCATAGAATAGAAATGTCACAATATAAGGCTGATTAGTAATTAATACAGATAATTACTACATGGCAGCACAGAAACCAGTGCAATTAGCATCAGAATGTAATAGTCAGCCCTGTAGCATCAGCTTGTATGACAGACCAACCTCATTTTCTGCTGGATAATTAGGACAAGGACAATCTACATCTTAAAGACATTTTCCTTAAGGTGCTGGCTGTACTAGTGTTTGCTTCCTTGGCTAAAGCTAAAGTCTTCACCCTTGGGACTTATCAATATCTTGGCTGGATTATTCTCTTTTCTCTACAGGTCACTATTCCCATTTTTCAGTTTGTCACAGTCTGGTAAGGAAATGTGAAGTGGATAAGTTCTGGCTCCATATGCTATCCAACCCAGTGGTACCCTTATCTGTATCTTCACTTTTTTAGTTTCCAATTCCTAATTATGCACTGATGTGTTAACCTTACCCCATTCTGTCTTAGTCTAGTTCAAACTATTTGACCTGACTGAATCCAGACCCCTGAACTATTTACAACTCACCCTAATTACTTTTATTACCTTCTACAAGTTATCTCTGTCTATCTGTAACTTTCTAATTCATTGCCCATAAACCCTTTTTCAGTGATCTATTTGTATATATAATGTGCCTTTTCAATGTTCATTTGTATTTTGCCTGACGAAGGAGCCTGTGTGCTCCGAAAGCTTGCAATTGTTACTTATTCAGTTAGCCAATAAAAGGTATCACCAAACTTTACATTTTATACATTTTTTTCAAATGGCTAACACGGTACTACATCTCAATACTGCTGGATAATTAGTGACAACCCCTAAGCTTAGCTTCTCAACAGCTGTTCAGAGCCAATTGAGCATGTGAGTGTCCAGGCACTTTCCAAGATGGTGACCCCATGTGACAAGTTTGAAGTCCTGGATCATTGCTGCTATTGACAAGCTGAAATTTTAGGCTGGTACAATTAGTTCAGTATATAAAACATGGCATTTTTAAATGTTAAATAAAGTCAACATGATTGTTTTCCTACAATACATATTAAAGAGAAAGGTACTAATTTATTATTACAGAGATAAAAAAGAAATACATTTTTATCATTTGAATGATTGTATTTGATTAAAATTGAGTCTATGAGAAATGGACTATCCTTAATTTGGAGTTTTCTGGATAACTGGTTTCCAGGTGATTGAGCCCATATCTATACTACCTCTTCTACTACAACTAATAGTGATAATATTAATACTAATGTGTAATTGTATATGACCGTACTGGAAACGGCCATGTGACCTATATTTGAATATTGCACCAAAATTGCAAAATATAATTTGTAAAGATTTGAAACATTTTATGACAGTTATTTTATATTGTAAATAATATTTTATCTGAGAATGAACCCTTTTTGAATTAGCAGTATATGTATGTGTGGTTATTAGTAGGGAAAGCTTTATATAAATACATATGCTCTGCAGCATCTGATAAAGCTAATCTTTCTCAGAGCCCTAGAGTGCTGAGGTGATTAGATAAACCTGCACCTTACACAGATTCTGTTATTTTAATAAAACATACCTTGCAGGATGAAAGGATTTCTGCAGTGAAAATATAATATATTTTATATATAAAAGCAAAGAATGAATGCTTCATACTGCTTACAGCTGAATACATGAGTTTTACTAAAGCGAGCCATATATAATCTTGTATACAAAATATTATGAAAAATGTAATAGGAAAGGTAAACGTGATAAATGAAGGTACCTTAGTTTTGACAATATATTTTTCATTAGTTCCCACAAATTTATGACTGACCTTAAACCCCCCCTCTAATGTTCTTCATTTCTTGTTAGATAACATTTACTGTTTACTGCACATTTCTGATTAATCCCCAGGACTGTATACTTTTACAGAAAACTTTGTTACCCTGAACAGTAAAACTGCACAATGCTAAGATAGAGGCTATAAGACAGTAAGATTTTTTTGCATATAGGATTATGGCCATTATCATCAATTTTATAACATCATTATCATCATCCCCCTCTGTACACAATCATTGGCACGCAAGCTGCTAGGGGGCCCTGAGTGGGTGCAGGCCCTGGCACAATCACACCCCTTGCTCCCCCAGTAGTTTCACCACTGACTGTATCTAGAGCAAGACAGAACTTTTGTTGTTTCTTCTCCCATGGAAGAGTGAGTGACATTATTAAATGCAAACAGCCCATGGAAGAAAATCTGCCCAGAGTGACTGATTACTGGAAACATAACGCCTGAGGTACTGTTTTAAAGACTGATTTGTTCTTTCTAACTGGCTGTTGGTCTGAGGATGATATGCAGATGAGAAATATAAATAAGTCTCCATGAGAGAACAAAATTCTGTAAGTGTATAAACTGGACCCCCTATCAGAAACAATGTTCAATGGGGCCCCATGAAATGTAAATATATTAGACAAAAAGAGTTCAACAGGCGACTTTGCAGAGGGGAGGGTGGGAAGGGGAATAAAACTACACATTTTACTAAAATGATCCACTACCATCCAAATGATGGTATTCCCTCTAAAGGAAGGTATTTCAACAATAAAATCCAAGAATAGGAAGTGACTGTAGTAGCCCCTGAGGTAAAGACTTTTAGAATGTTGGCAAACTAGGAACAACTCAATATATTTACCAAAATCCTTTTTAAAAGTTAGCCATCACAACAAGCTCGACATAAGTGTACAGGTTTTACTGTAGCCAGGATGTCTGGCTACCTTGGAGTCGTGAGTTTCCAACAAAACCACCTCACAAAGGGTTTCAGGAACAAATAATTTACCAGGAGGCACATCAGGGGACAAATTAATCTGGGCTTTACCATAGAGGAAGACAGATCTGGACTCAGGGTTGCCACAATCACCTCCCTAGTGTTGGAGTGCTCTTCCCAGAATTCAATCTTTCAGGATCAGGTGCCAGACAGCATATTACTCAACCTGCCACGGGTTAGTAATTCAGATATAGTCCAAGAAGCGGTTGCACACTGTTAAGGTGAATCAAATCTTTTGTTGCATTAATTTATTGGCTCATACAAAGTAGTCATGGCAACATTTCAGACCTTGCAGGTCCTTTATCAAGCCTATAGTGACACAATCCACTCTGTGTTTAATAGTGTTAGGTGAAGGTGGGGATAGGGGCAGGGACAGTGCTGGGCGGGAACATATAATTCCCATTGCTTTCATTCTTGTGCAACATACCATTGTGTCTTACATGAAACTTCAGTCCATCCATTTTAGTGTCCTTTATGTTAACAAAAAGTGTTCAAAGATCAAATTGTGCTTATCGATGTATTGAAAGTTGCCCATTCATCAGTTTATAGAAAAATCCATTTATTTATATATTGTAGGGAGGGTCTCTAATTCTTCTGTTTCATTTTTTCAGTTCACAATATTTTTTTTCTTTTTTTAAAGAATAAAGTGGGTATGACTATGAAGATTCTCATTCATCCAGGTCATGGTACATCTAACACATCTAACATGGTACATCTAACATCTGTACACCGGTGGTTTCAGAACTCTTCACACATCCATTCATGCAACTCTCACAAGTAACAACTGTGTCTAGCAGTTGCATGACACATTGGTAATCCTATCATAGTAACTACACAGAATCAACACCTCTATGAATTTCCGATGTCACCTCTCTGAAGAGTTACAATGTGCCATTGTGATTGGATTGTTGGAAGAGTCTATATGGCGAGAACCCCCCTATACCGGTGATGAGCAGTGAAATGTCTTCATTAAAGTTTCTCAGCAAGTCCAGTTGTTTTTGAGTTACTTGTGTTAATTAAAATGGGTATTTATGGATTTTATTTTTTTTAGGAAGGCGCATATATTTTAGTCTGACAAATTTTTTTGTCAATATGTTTAAAAAGGTGTTGAATAGCTGTTTTAATGGCAACTTATAAAAATGTAAATATGTGTGAGATATTTGTAGACAAAGCTATTATTCTGATAAATCTGATGACTGGATGTGTAACATAACATAACACAACACAACTTCTTGCTTTTCAACTCTCTTGATTTACACTGCCTGGTTACCCTGGTTACCCGGCAGTAACCAATCAGCGCCTTGAGGGAGGGCCACATTGGTCATAACTGTTACTTTTGAATCTGAGCTGCATGCTGAAGATCAATTACAAACTCACTGAACAGTTATGTACCGTGTGGCCCCCCCTTCAACTAACTAACTCAGATTTAGGAAGCTGAAAAGTAAAGTTCTGTTATGTTATGATACACATCCAGTCACTCCAGCCTTTGTACGTTACATTTTTGGCTAACTAACTATATTAGAAACATTTTTCAGTTTGCACAGCCTCTCTATTTACCCAGTTTTTATTTTTACCCTGAACTGTTCCTTGAAAGAAAGCTTCTATTGAGAAAGGGGCTGGGTCACTAGAAGGAAGGCTAAACACCGACCTCTGGGGATCCCCTTGAAGCAAGGTTATCACAAAATTAACCTGTGACTCCTCAGTAAGAGAGAAGTATTGAAGGAAGCTGAAGTGGAGCTTACATGCTTCCCGAAAGGCAACAAATCTGCTCTGGTCACCATTGAACTTCTCTGGAAATGGGAGTTTGGGCACAACCATAGGGTTAATGGATGGTGATGGTGGCAGCCTGCCAGATGAGATTGGCACAGACATGGAAGCTACTGGTTGCTGCTGGATGGTGTTCAACTTTGTGGATAGTCTTTGCAAATATTGTACAATCTGGCCCTGTTTATAAGCTGACGCAGGATCACCAGGGTTGCTTCAGAAGTAGTAGGAGAAAGGTAACACCTTCAGCATCCATATCAGGCCCAATGTACTGTAACACAGTATCCCAAACTCAAAACAGACCACAAGGACCCAGTCATGACCCACTCTTCTGCCTATAACAGCCACCTTTGATTTTGGGACTAGCCCTTTGCTACTTGGATGCTGCCAGGTCCTACTGTGAGAGGCCCAAGGAGAACAAGCAAGGGAACCAAGCGTGAAGTATTCGACCACCTACTTCGCCAGATCAAAGCTACCGAATTGGGCATCATTATCTTTGATCGAATATAAAAAATTCGATTGATCGCTTAAAATCATTCTAATATTCAATCAATCGAATTTTTTCGATCGATCGGATTGCGGTAAAACCCTTCGAATTCGATAGTCGAATTAGAAGGATTTTACTTCCCCACTATTCCCATGGTCGAATTTCCAATTTTTTTTTATTCGAAATTCGACCATTAGTAAATCTGCCCCTAAAAGCCGGGTCGGTAACAGTCAGACAATGCAGTAAAATGACAGGAGATGGAGGACTATTCAGGGTCACAGGCCATTGTGACATATTTCCTATTCGATCGTTCCAAATTTTTTAAGTATATATTTGAGTCTGATGGCCTTTTTTCACTGAAAAATATTTCTCTCATTCTATCCCTGATCATAAGCATTAATTTGTCCTTTATTTCATACTGTATATGCAGTATATCACCATTATTTCAGTGGTAATTACTTTTGTAAATGAACCTGAGTTGTTTTTTAGGCAATTAGCAAAATAAAGAAATAAAAGAACAAATGTCAAAATATCAGGGGAAAAATTATGTTCATGTTTTAGGTTGGATCTATTAGGTTTGTCATGAGGTACATGAAGTTCACCATAGAGCAGTAAAACAATGTCTGCAGTTGATCTCTGTCTATGTTTATCTGATGAGACACATTAGGTTAAATTATCACAGGGGAACAAAAGATTGTTGTTGCCCATATACCTAACCATTAATAAAGCATACATCAATTCTATTTTAGAAGGGTCTGATTCATAGAATGATAAGGAATCTATGGAGAAAATGTAATGTAAGTTTTAAATGGAAAATAATTGCACAAATATGAATACAAATTTAATTTTGCAAAGTTATGTTCTTCATTAGACTGGTATTGCATTACATAGTTTAATTGTGCATTGCAACATTTTAAAGCCTGTTTGAAGGTGGCATAATCTTTTAGAGCAAACATAATTTTTTCAGTAAGAAGTTTTATTACATAGACTGCACACTGGCACAAACTATAAAGTTTGCAAACTTTCATCCACTGGTGGAAGTGGTTGCTAAACAGTTTCCGGGTTTGCAAAAGCTTTTAAAAATTTGTGCAAAGAACATTTTGCTCATGTTCATTTTCGCATTAGGAATATTTTTACTGTTACTAGCTTTTATTATAGTCCCCCATATGTCACTTTAAATCCAAAAAAAAACCTTTATGGTTTGAATGCTACTGATTAGAACTTAATTCAAACAGCATCATATTGCACTAAAATTCAACTTCATTTTTCTGGAAACCCATTATCCAGCAAGTTCAGAATTAAGGGAAGGTCATCTCCCATAGACATTTTTTTAATCCTCAGTCTCTAGCCTTCAATTAGTTCAATTAGTCTAAATCATATAAAATAGCATTGTCTGTTGAGCATTAATCCCCTTTTTTTTAAAAAAAAATTAAGAAAATATGTTTTCAATTAAAATAAAGGTTTAATGCGGAACAGTGAAGCGTTGTGGTGAAATTTTTGACCACACCCATTTGTGTTGCCTTACACCCTAAATACCTCACATACTTTATTAAATTTGGAAGGCTTTCTGCCAAAAAGACTCTTTTGTAATTAAATTTCAGAAACTTTGTATAATTTTTTGATGTCAGTAAAATCAAAGAAAAGATCAAAGAGAAATTCAGGCTATAAAAATCGGGCTGCGGGCTGACAGGTATTTGGTATATAATTTTAAATTATCTATGCTAATCATAATTAAATATAGGTTAAATATAAAAAAATACAATCTACTGCAAACAACTAGGATACTACAGTGTTTTAAGAAATTTGCTAAGAAAAAATAAATGATGTGATTTCATTTGAATAAGGACGTGTCTGTGCTGAAAAAATAAACTTTGCAAAAATTGTTTTATTTCTTTTCATTTTAGATTTTTATAAATAGTCGTGCCTTTCGTTTAGAAAAATAAAATTGGCTTATGCAATTTTAACTGCTTCTACAATGTTTTGAAAGCCAAGTTAGGCATGCACCATTTAAGGTACAGATAGGTGGAAATAATGTATTTTAAAGGCCATGCATAATTATTTTAAAAGGTTATATATTTTTACCATGCATCTTTTTTTCTGGCATCTATACACTTATGTTTTGACTTATCAAACCTCTTTTTTAATTAAAGATAATGACATAAAAATGTAAGTTGCTCTCTCTGTTCATTAGTGATGTGCAGATCAAGAAAAATTCAACTCAGGCCCTACCATAACCTATTGCTCCTCCAGCCACAGCCGACCCTAGCCCAGCGCACAGGGCTGCCATAAGGGGGGTGTAGGGGGAAAGTTGCCCCAGTCCACATGGGTTTTTGTGGCTTAGGGGGGACAGGCCGTGCACTTACTTACATTCACTTGTTCAGCCAGGCCCTCTTGCTGTCAGAGAGCTTCATACTCTGGAATGGAGGGTGGGACCTAGCACACGGCATCATCTTCACAATAGCAGCTTTTCTTTACTGCTGAAGCTTATTTACTGGGAAAGCTGCATGGAGATTGCATAGGCTGGAGGGGAAGTTCAAACTGACCCATCAAATCCCTGTGCACTGCTTGCAGCTGTATTAGGTCTTCAGTACCAATTAGCAGTACAGAAAAAATATGTAGGCACCTAAGTTCTACATCTCCTTTCTGAAGTCTTCATTTCCCTGACAGGAGAGGGGGCTGTTAACAAGTAAGTATGGTGGAACCCTGGCCACCAATGTTTTCGGTTTAATATGTGGGGGGCCCTGGCCACCAATGATTTTTCTTTAACTTGTGGGGGGTGGGGTGGTAACCAATTTGTTTTTATATCTTGTATGCAGGGCCCTGTCACCACCAGTAATAGTTTAATAACTTGAAGGGGGGACTGGCCATCAATGATTTTTTTTATAACTTGTAGGGGGGCCTTGGCCACCAATGTTTTTTGTTTAACTTGAGAAAGGGTGTCACAGGCCCGAAAGATGTTGTGTCCAACAGTCTAATAAATATTAATCACGAGCAGTTAAACTGCTCTCCTCTTTCTTCTTAAAATTCAATTTTTGTTTAACTTGTAAGGGGGAGCTGGCAAGCAATGCTTTTTTTAACTTGTGGAGATGGGGCTTGCTACCAATGATTTTTGTTTAACTTGTAGGGGGGGGGGGCTGGCCACCATTTAAAAAAAAAAAAACTTGTGAGGAGGGCTGCCCACCAATTTTTTTCTACTTATGCAGTGGGCCCTGGCCACTAGTGGATTTTTCTATTTTTTTATTTTGACCAATTTGATTTAACCAATGATTTTATTCAATTTTAAGTGACACTGACTTGCATTGCAATCATTTTATTCAAATGCTTGTTAATAATGCTTTTTATAAATGGGTCAACAGTAAGGAAAGTAAAGATAAACTGTAAAAAAAAAAAAGCATTGAATTGTTTGATATCCCTCAGGATTTTGTATTTTAATTAAGTAAACCTACCCTGTGGTCTTTGAGAGAGTGCCAATATAGTGACTAGTGAACGTTCAGATTTTGCAAAACAGGAAATTTTCCCTGAAATGCACTGGAGTTAATGGAAAGAGAAAATAATATTGTGGTCAAATAATTTTCAGCTGTTTAATAACATACACATTCTTGCTAATCTCTTTTTACACTATGTTACAACTGTTCTTCATAGAAAAAAAAGCTCCTCTTATTTTGTTGTGGGCAGCCAGGGAGCACATAATGCCCATTCACCTTTGTAGGTAGGTGGGATTGGGGCATGTCTTAAGGGTTTTATATTTACTTTTTCCTTTGAAGGAATGTGAGAAGTAAGGGCCAGTGTTGGCACTTGGTTGTCAATAGCAGAGATTTACTACTTTGGCAATGGTCTCAGGAAGGGACCTCCTCCCCAATTGTTCAGAAGTTGGCTGGAAGGCATGATAGGCAGCCACCAAGTGATTTTTGATTGACAGACATTTAGATGAGAAAGGATATATTATCATTTTATATTGTTTAAAGGGGAACAGTCCCAAAATGAAAAGCTTAATTTAATATAAGCTTCATCATAATGAAATAAGAAACTCTTAAAATGTAAGCAATCAAAATATCTCTACTGTTTCTAAAATAATCAAGTTTGTCTTTACTGTTATTTCTCTTCATTCTGTCTTCAGGCAAGAGTTGGGTGTCAGATTTTGATTGAAAGTTTGATCTAACATACCTTATCTGTAATATAATAGTATTTTTATATGTAACAGTAATACATTACATGCTTTTGGGTCTTGCCCTTTTATCAAGTGACTGATTTGTATGTACTTTGTTTGTTCGTGCATTTTTGGTGAAGCACAGACATCATAAAATCAGCAGCTGTGATGAAGTTGCAATGTATTCTGCTTCAGAAGAGCCCTCCACTACTTGGATGCCGCCAGGTCTTAAATTGAGAGGACCAAGGGGGTGGAATTCTGGCAGGCAATGGAACTGTAATGTATTCAGCAAGGTCAACAAACAGAGAGAATAGTCATGTAATAGGCAGGGTCAATACCAGTCAGACAGTGTAATTCAGGTTCAGGAACCAAAAGCATGGTCAGGATATAAAAGCTGGGGTCAAAATCAAACAGACAGCACTGCACAGAATCAGGATCCAGAAGGTTACTCAGTAATTAGGCAAGGTTGGCTCAGGAAGTGAATCAGCAAAGATCAAGGACAGGCAAAAGTAAGAAAAATTTAATTTTGAGCTTTGAGTGCAAATTTGAATTTGCAAAGGATTAAAAAATGTTTACTTCGAAATGTATTATGTACAGTCACTTTAAAAATTCTATGTTGGCCTTTAGCCATCAAAACCTGCTGAATTGCTGTTTTAGCCTATGGGGGACCTCCTAGAACCCATTTGGAGTCAATTGGTGGAAATTTTTTAGTTTTTTGGGGAAAAAATGTTAATAGAATTTGATCAAATTCGCTTTTGCTTTGAATTGAATTATTCAAATTCGAGTGAATGCGGATCTATTTGATCAAAAACTGACCTATTTGAACAGAAAAAAAACTTTTTGAATTCAAAGTTTTTGAAATTTGAAACTCGATCCTTGATAAATCTGGACCTAGGTCACTTGTTCAACTCTAGCCAGAATGTTACATAAATAACTTTACTCCACTGCTGCTCCTTGCACTTCAGCATTGCTGCACCCATCACACCTTTTGAGGATTAAAACCTTAAGGCTACTGCAGCCTGCAAGGTTCCCACTGCATCCCATAATGCAATGTTTCTCATATATCCAGAGTTATTGTGGGCCCAAAGGGGAATTCAATCTAGCTCCTCAAACTGCATGGTTGTACTGAATATAAGTCTGTCTGGTGTTTAGCATGCTAGTGTTGTGTGTGCCCTATTCTTTTGGCACAGCTGAGCAGTAATAGCAGAATACTCCAAGATTTTATTACGGGTTAACATTGTTGTGTTTGTAATCTTAAAGAAACATCAATCAAAAATGTTGTACCACTTTTCCAAACTAGTCAGCTAATACACCAGTTACTGCATACCCATCCTTTGAATATGTAGCTTAAAAGTAATCAGACACACTCTCTTATGTTAGATGCATCAATAATTTATATATTAATAACACTATAACAACAATGTTTTGATCTTCACAGGAATCTTCAGCTAGGTAAATGAATATTCATGCATGAAATGAAATGTTTGTGTTTTGGTGATATTGTTTGTTACATAAGTTATTGACACTTCAAGAATAATGTGTCTATAATGTGTCTGATTACCTACAGTATATACTGCTCACACAATTTGCTGCTGCAACTCCTTTTAACAGCATTTCTGGATGAATATGGGGCCAGAGTAGCGATTGTGGTCATAAATGACCCATAATGTGTTAGATAGCAAAGTTCTGCCAAATATATTTGTATCTCTAAATAAGTACTGGACACTTGCTTTGGAGATTTACATAAAGCTTCAAATTCTAATTAAAGCTGGGCTGATTTTAGGAATAACAACTTGCAGGATGACTGTTTTTGTTTTAACCAATCGTTCTGATTAGTCAATGGCATGGAAGTATGATTAGTTTAGTCTAGCAAAGTTCTGAATTAACTGCTAATCCAACATATGTACCAAATGAGTCACTGGTCAGGCTTATTTTCCTTTTTTTCTAATTCATTTTAGTGTTTGGGTAAATATGTAGATATATTTATAGGAAAAAAATCCCAATGTAAAAATTTAGAGAGGTTAGTATCTCACCAGTAATATGTGGGGCCTGGGTGCTCATGCTCAAGGTGGAGGTGTCAACCAAAAAAGGAAAAGCTGCAGGCACTCACAGATCCCACAAACAGGCTTGTAAAAGAACTGATAACTTTTTTTAGGCCACAAAGTAGATAAATACACATAGCCTTATGTGTTTCATGCCAATTTACATGTAAGGTTATGCAGGGCCTCCATGG
>CM044446.1:41181918-41194334 GCA_024363595.1 Xenopus borealis | reverse complement strand
CTGCCACCATCAGCTGAAGGCCAAGTGTACAAACTTTGCTATCCAAAAGGAAGTAAAAGTTGCATGAATGGCAATGTAGCGAACCTACAGGTGGTGTTGGAGCTGACTGGGCTAAGGACGGAAGGTCCCTGGGCCCTCCTACCTCTGTCCCAGGCTGGATCAACCAGCTGCAGCTGCAGCTGTGACTACCCCTTATGTCTCGCCAAGGCCAGACCCCGGAGGCCTGTGGTTCTCACTGGTTGCCATTATCACCTAGCTGGATCTCCTCTATACTGGGTGATGTGGCAAGGGGGCTGCCACAGGAAAGGACTGTGGCCCCCCCTCTTGTTCTGCCAAGACCAGACCCTGGAGGCCTGCGGTTCTCTCTGGCTGCCATTGACACCTAGCTGGGTCTCCTCCAGACTGGGTGACGTGGCAAGGGGGCTGCCACAGGGAAGGGCTGTGGCTCTCTCTTTTGTCCTGGATGAAAATAGGTATAGCTCCGCACTCACCTAGCCAAAAATAAGAATAAGATAGCCCGGTGCTCACTATAGAGGATCCGGCAACCCTCAAAAACGTGCAACGTTTCGGGGCGTACAACAAAGGGGTACACCCCGAAACATTGCACGTTCGCTCACAATAAAATTGCAAGGGGGTAACCCTGCTTGGAACTTGCCTTGAGTGCCAGTATTTTCTGAAATATCTCTCTTTTGTCCTGCCAAGGCCAGACCCCAGAGGCCTGCAGTTCTCTCTGGCTGCCATTGTCACCCAGCTGGGTCTCCTCCATACTGGGTGATGTGGCAAGGGGGCTGCCACAAGGAAGGGTTGTGGCACCCCCTCTTGTCCCGCCAAGGCCAGATCCCGGAGGCCTGCGGTTCTCTCTGGCTGCCATTGTCACCTAGTAGGGTCAGCTCCAGACTGGGTGATGTGGCAAGGGGGTTGCCACAGCAAAGGGCTGTGGCTCTCCCTTTTGTCTTGCCAAGGCCAGACCCCAGAGGCCTGCGGGTCTCTCTGGCTGCCATTATCACCTAGCTGGTTCTCCTCTATACTGGGTGATGTGGTAAGGGGGCTGCCACAGGGATGGGCTGTGGCTCTCAACCTTTGTCCTGCCACGGCCAGTACCCAGAGGCCTGCAGTTCTCTCTGGCTGCCATTATCACCTAGCTGGGTCTCCTGCAGATTGCCACAGGGAAGGGCTGTGGCTTCCCCTTTTATCCCACCAAGGCCATACCCCAGAGGCCTGCGGTTGTCTCTGGCTGCCATTATCACCTAGCTGGTTTTCCTCTATACTGGGTGATGTGGCAAGGGGGCTGTCACAGGGAAGGGCTGTGACTCCCCCTCATGGCTTGCCAAGGCCAGACCCCAGAGGCCTGCAGTTCTCTCTGGCCACCATTGACACCCAGCGTGGTCTCCTCTATACTGGGTGATGTGGCAAGGGGGCTGCCATAGGAAAGGGCTGTGGCTCTCTCTTTTGTCCTGCCAAGGCCAGAGCCTGGAGGCCTGCAGTTCTCTCTGGCCACCATTGACACTCAACTTGGTCTCCTGTATACTGGCTGATGTGGCAAGGGGGCTACCACAGGAAAGGGCTGTGGCTCTACCTTTTGTCCTGCCAAGGCCAGAGCCCTTAGGCCTGCAGGTCTCTCTGGCCACCATTGACACCCAGCTTGGTCTCTTCTATACTGGGTGATGTGGCAAGGGGGCTGCCACAGGAAATTGCTGTGGCACCCCCTCTTGGACCGCCAAGGCCAGACCCCAGAGGCCTGTGGTTCTGTCTGGCTGTCATTGTCACCTAGCTGGGTCTGCTCAATGCTGGGTGATGTGGCAAGGGGGCTGCCACAGGGACGGGCTGTTACTCCCCCTTTTGTCTCACCAAGGCCAGACCCCGGAGGCCTGTGGTTCTCTCTGGCTGCCATTATCACCTAGTGTGGTCTCCTCTATACTGGGTGACGTGGTAAGGGGGCTACCACAGGAAAGGGCTGTGGTTCTCCCTTTTATCCTGTCAAGGCCAGACCAAGATTATGCTTTAACCTTTAATTTTGCCATGTACCCATGAGAGCCAGACCCCGGAGGCCCGCTGTACTCTATGGTTGCTGTTTCCACCCACCTGAGTCTCCCCCAGACTGGGTGACATGGCAAGGGCTATGGCACCCCCTTTGTCCTGCAAAGGCCATACCAAGACTATGACTTAAGCTGTAATGTTGCTGTCTATTTGGGGATCCTTATGCATTGGTTTCATGCTTCTTCCCTTTTATTCCTCCTTAATGGGGGGGGGGAGGAGTGTGCCTGGCAAAGTGTCTCCATCTGCTTTTGTTTTGAGGTGAGTTGAAAATGTAACCTCCTTTCCCTGCACCTCCCAATGAACCCAGCACACAGGTGCCAACCACAAATTTTGTGGTTAGGAATCCCAGTGTTGAGGGCCACGCTAGCCTCTCCTGATGGGGCAGGATCTGTGTTTTCATACAGGGGCTTAATGGTCCCTCCCTGGAGCTGTGGAGCCTGGGCTGTGCGGGAAGTCAATCGGCTCGCTGTACGTCTCTGCTAGGCTTCCAGGCTCCAGGTGGCCCCTAGTGGACATGGGAAGGAAAAAACAAAGCCTCAATCCTTCTTGTAGTGGACCCCTGTGTGTTACAGCTCAAAGCACGGCTTGAAGCATAAGGCTGGCTGGCTGGGGCACTTGGGGCAGTAGTAGCGGACATTTCGTCTTACCCCCTTTCTCCGGCACACCTTGCAGGCTCTCTGGGGATACTGCTTATTGGGTGTGGTCGGGATGTTATCAATTAAATCTTTCCCCGTTAGCCGAGCGACATTGTCACTAGCAGCCATCGGTGGCACCTCCTCCACATTTCCAAACAGCAGGGCAGGGAGCAGCTGCAGCTGGTAGTTATAAAATAACAAATTTCAAATATGGAAAAACAAGGTTCAAACCACAAATGTAAACCTGCGGAAAGGAAATATACACACGGAAGGACCTAAAGAGAACCAGTGTCGGTAACGCAACCTCGGGGAAAAGCCACGCATAGAGACAAGTTGCGGAATAAAGATACATACATAAAGGAACCCAGAGAACGCTGGATCGGGATTAAGCGATTTTAAGAAAAAGTTTTGTAAGAGCAATACTATTTATTAAAAATATTTTTTTTTAATTTTCCGCACATGCCGCTCTTATCTCTTATCCAGATCGGAAAGCTGATATAACCAATTGGGCTATAGATAAATGCCATACCATATGTAAACGTCTGTGAGTATAATCTGATTCGTACTCGAGACCATATGGGTACTGTTTTAATCTCACTGAAAACTTCCTTCACTATACACATACACTGCTTGATGGTGGTAGAAGGTTACTTATAATCTAATTTTACACGAGATAGAGATCACCTATGGGATATATAATAATACACTGATAGTGTAAACTAGTTCACACCGCTGGGTGATTATTTGATTTATTTGAATACTACACTATATTTTCCTTTTGTTTTTCTTGTTTTTTGTCTCCTCTCGCTTTGAGGCACAGTCAGCAACGTTCCTTTTGGAAATCTGTTTAACTACACTTATAAAATAACAATTTGGCGCCTGGTGTTTTTGCCTTGTAAACAACATATGTATTGTAAAGGGCCACTTGGATCTTATAAATTCCAGTTTTTTTATACCAGGACTTTGTTTTTCGTGTGGCATTATAATAGTGTTGCATTTGATCTGTTTTATCCACGCCACCCATATGTTTGCTGTACTGTTGACTACACAGCGGCTTAGATTTAGGGGGGCCTACTGCCGCTTCTGTGCTGCACAATGGTGCAGTGGTCGTGGATGGTAGTAAGCATCAGCACATTTTTAGTGTCGTGATACTTGATTGCCAGGAGCTCATTGCTTCTTAAAGCATATGTTTCCCCACGCTTTAGTTTTTCGTTCACTAGTTCCCTGGGAAAGCCTTTTCAGTTACGAGTGGCTGTGCCACAGGCTGGGGTGCTGCAAGAGTGGAGGGCTCTAAACAAGGCTATACTGGTATAAAAGTTATCCATGTATAAGTGGTAACCTTGGCCCAGCAGTGGGGTGATGAGCTCCCAAACAATTTTGCCACTTATAGTCAATCCAAGTGGACAACCTGAGAGGTCTAAACTGGAGTGCTTGCCTTCATAAATGAAAAAACCTTGGGTGTACCCGGTGCTGCTTTCACAGAGTTTGTAGAACTTGATCCCATAGCGAAAACGCTTACTAGGGATGTACTGGCAAAATTTTAGGCACCCTTTGAAAAGCATTAGGGATGCAGACGTTTGGGAGGGGGTGTAAACCTCTGTGAAGCGCTGGGACAGGCTATTGATAAGGGGCCTCACTTTATGCAGCCTGTAGTGATCGGGCTCATTGTGGGGGTAGCTTGGCATTATTATTGAAGTGAAGAAACCGCAGTAAAATTGGGTAGCGGTTTCGGGCCATGACGGCTGAGAAGAGAGGAATGGTGAGTACTGTTGTGGTGTCCCAGTAGTCCTCTATGGTGTTGGCTTTGACAAGCCCCTTTGCTAAGGTGAGCGCCCAGAACCTTTTGATTTCATGGATATTTGTGGGACCCCACCCCACAGCGTATAAATTGGTGTAGAGAACCACCTCTAGGATGGCCTCTGTCACAAATAAATGGAAGAAATCGAGAAGGTCGAAGTTAGCCGTTTCGGGCTTAACTCCAAGGACTCCAGTAAAAGGGGGGATTTGGGGGGCAGAGTTACCGGGAGGCCCCCACGCAGGTTCTCCGCCAGCTGCAGCAGACTCCTCTGCCACTACCGCTTCCTCCTCCTCCACCTCGTCTGTCTCTAAGGGAACTTCTGGGGCACTCAGAGTGCTACTGCTACCAATGCATCGGTAGATGAGTCTGATTCCAGGTCGCTCGGCACATAGTCTGAATCAGAATCGCTAAATTCCGTCGAGCTCGAGGCCTCTTCGGCCTTGCGTAGCCTTTTGGCTATCTCTAGCCGCGCCCCCCCAACAATGAACAACCAAAGGAAAAAAAAAAACCCGATACCACACAATCACAAATTGGGGTAGAGGGGAATGTGGGTCTGTGTGCAGTGGTGATGAAACCGGATCCAGGCAGGCAGTCAGTCAATCGTCTTCCACGGATGCAAGTAGGCCGCTGGGAGGCAGCAGGAGGGCTCCAAGATGCAGAGGGTGCAGCGAGGAGTGAGAGAGTGGCACATGAAATGGTAAAGCTCCATGTGATTACAGCCTGGCTGCTGATCCCCATTGGCTGCAAGGTTGTCAGTCAGGTTCCAAAAACGGATGTGACATGAACTGGAATGGGAAGCAGCTTATAAACTGCGCCACTTCAAGTTTAGAGCCTGGCTGCTGGTCCCCATTGGCTGCAAGGGTGTCAGCCAGGTTCCAAAAACGGATGTGACGTGGATCGTGACGTCAACCACTGACAGCGGTTGTGCACTTTTTATGTGATTGTAAATTTTATGATCAGTGGCAGGGAAAAGGTTAAAGGCATTATACCCACTTCAGATATATCTGAGAACACTGTAGTAGCTAAAATAACACATGTGGCCATTAGAAGCAGTGGCGTAACTACTCCCTGGTGGGCCCCAGTACCTGTCGGGCCCATACCTCTATAAATCCCATCTAACTGCCTGCCATAACCATTATTGTGGCTCCAATGGGCCCCAAGGGGGTGGGGGCCCTGGTGCAATTGCACCCTCTGCACCCCTGGTAGTTGCGCCACTGATTAGAAGGTAAAATAAAAATGTGCAAACAAATGTTTGCTTTCAAATGCCAAACCAGTATATTTTACCTCCAGATTTGTATTGGTTACTAGTAAAAATTGACAGCAGAGACATGTTTTCCAGTAGAACAACTGCTTTATGTACTTTATTACACACCATTTTGTGGGCTCTACAGACCTGAAACATGTGTACGTAACATAAAAACACTAGATGCAGTTATTCAAATTATTCAAATGGGTTTCAAGTCACTCTGATGTTAATCTATCCTGTTGTGTAATTTTGTACTTGAAAGAAGTGTAAAGGGAGTTATCTGGACAACTCAGCTATGTGTGACTTGTTTAGATTTTGGCTACTAGATACCGATCAGAGCAAATATTGACACCTATCATTTTACTGGCCTCAGTTCCAGAAACATTCACTTAGTATGCCAAAAACGTGTTTTTAACACTTAAAACTTGGTTGGAACATTGGGCCTGATTGGAATTGGGTTGTGTATACAACAGATCACATTTTTATTTTCTACTGCTTTATTATCCATTTTACACAGGGACAAAGTTTTTACCAGCAGCTTGCTTTCAAGGTTAAAACTCCCAGATGGTTGCCCTTTTATTGGATAACGTTGGGATCACTTGACTGTAGCTGGAAAGGATGGGAGCTACAACATGGAGATGGCCGCTGCTCCTGTATAAACTATAGCAAAATAGGGGAATTTGTGGTCACCACTTAATTTCAAACCATTAGGCAGGAGTGCAATGAGGTTGTGATCACACAATTAATGCAAACAAAGACAAGAGGTCCTCTGCACTCAAACCATTTTTTAAAATACACTATTAAAAATTCAAGGTTGTTCCATATTTAATCATACTGAACTATTTTCCCAATTTATTTAAGATAATTTCATGAGTCAATTCTTCGGCCATTATAAGATGATTATCATTCTGTACCAGTGGTGTAATAGCCCAAAATTCTATTTGAATTGAAAAAATTCAAAATTTGAATTTAGAAGTGTTGTCTATTTAAAACAATTTGAATTTGACTATTCACCACCTTACAGCTGACAAATTGCTATTGTAGCCTATGGGGGACCTCCTGGAAGCTTTACTGAAAATCCAATTTTTTTTTAAAATCGTTCAAATTGTTTGATTTGAACGATGCGATCGAGCGATTCGAACGATAAGAAATTGATTGAAAACTACATTTTTCGATCGAAAATGGTAATTTTTTTATTGAAAATGACCCCTAAAAAATTTGATGGTCGAATTTTTTTTTTATTATTTGAAATTCGACCCTTAGTAAATCTTCCCCTAAATGTGTAGACATGGAGCAACACTGCAATATTTGATAATTATAGAATGATGGATCTGTGCTTGAATACTAACAGGGATGCTAAATATATGCAAGAAATAACTAATGAAAATAATAGTTTGTGCTGTGTGTAGATCAATTAACCTTCTTTATTTGTGTGCCTCTTAAAATATTCAGGGAACCATTCATTTTAGAGAGGATTTCATATTTTTTATATATTTTTTTGTATTATTAGCAGACAATAAAGCATCAAAGAACAGATAAAATCAGAAAGGAATACTGAGAAAGCATAGTGGCAGCACAAAAAGGTTTGTGTATTGTATCAGTGAATTGGAAGAAAGAAGCATTGACCTGGTGTGGCAGATTAAGGCATTCTTCAATATCTGCAATGTCCAAGTTACAAGTAACAAAAAAAGAACAAATAAAAAAAAAAAGGCAAAAGAACATTTAGTGCCACAGAACAGAGAACAATAAGTTCCTGACAAAGAAAAGAACAAATTTAATAAAGATGTAGGGTCAGCAGTGAACTTTAAAAGGGCAGAGCAATTAAGTTGGATGAGACACGGTACAAGATGATGATACAGTACCTTGAAAAAATTATTGTTTTTTATAAGCACAAATACAATCAAATAAAATAATCTTGTAATTTATGTTCAGAAACTGTGTTTTTTAAAATCTACATAATATTGTACTGTATATAAAATTATTAAAATTAACATCTTTGTATTATAGCTTATATAATGCAACAACATGCAGCTAAACAATAGGGTAAATAAATAATGCAAGTAAATAAAACTACAAACACCAATACTAGATGATAGGCTACTTTAAAATAGATAAAAATAGATGATGTAATGCTCTGGATGCTGTTGTTTTTGAAAAGCAAAACACAATTCAATATGTATTTAACAAATGTATTAGAACATCAAATGCAACTACATGGGTCCATGCAGAAGCAAAAAAATCCTCTTAGTGCTAGGGGGATTAACCCTAACTGAGTGAAAGATTTTGACCTATAAATTAACATTTTTATTAGAATTTAATATGGCCTTATGTGTGTTGATAAGGTTATTCAAATCAAACAAGTCATACATGGATATTGTATGAGGACTGGAGCCATACAAAACATGGCTGCCAGTCTACTATTCTATTTGTTATGTTTGACAGTATGAGGAAACAGTAATTGCAGAGGAGCTGTGGTGCAATACACTTGCAAATAATGTATGGTGCATCATTAGATTAGATTTTCAAACATGCCCAATCCACAAACTGCCCAATATCTATTGTACACCATACATCTAATATAATGAGAAAAAACTTTGTTTCTTACAATATTACCTGCATGTGTATGGTGAACAACAGACATGAGGAACTTATTGCACAGAACATCAGGAGAGAGATTTTATAATACACATATGTCAGACAATCAACTAATAATTATGTACAAGTTGTTATGTACGGTATTCCAAAACCCAGAACAAGTCCCAAGATCCCGGTCTCAGCTCAGGCTTCTGCCTTTTTTTGTCACCTGGCATCTCTAATATCCCTACATACTTGGTTCAGTCCTGAATTAACTCCCCCTGAAAAAGCATAATTTTCTTCATACTTTGTCATTGTTTTGTTCATTTTCAGTTAGTTAAGGGGGCTGGGAAATAATCCAATGTTGTATTTCAGTGGCATTGTTAAATTGTGGGTGAATGCCAACATATCAGTACACACAGTAATGTGCCTGGGGGCAGTATCTACTGCAACTCACTACAGTAGATAGAGTTTTTCTAACTCAAATGAACTCAAATTGCCTAAAAACTTGAATATAATCTTATTTAAGAAAAAATCTGGTTGTCTAAAACTCGAACGAATATTACCGACTCAAAAACTCAAATCGAATTTGTCAGAACTCGAAACGAGTTTTCTCTGAAAAAAACTAGAATGTCAGGAAGCCTATTTTTCAAATGGGTAACTGGAACTCTGCTATTGACTACTACATGAACAGGTTTAAGGTGTCAAATTATCGAATTCGAGTTGTTCCCAGGGTCGGTGTATGATAAATCTCATATTCTAATTTCAGTCTGGATTGTTCCCAATTTGAAAATTTTAATTTGAATTTATCTTTCAAACCTTTATAAATCTGCCCCTAATTGTATTTTTTTTAAAATCTAGACTACTACTTTAATCATATGGGATTGCCTCCTTTTCAGGATAAATACACTAGCCCTCTTATATTTTTTAACCTTTTGCCCTATTCGTATTGGTACATTTGTATAAGATAATTTTTACCAGCCTGGTAGAATAATGACCAGGTAGTAACCCAAACAGCATAATGTCCCAAACTGCAGAATCTCGCTGCATATAATGTGCTTGTTTTGTATGGATTGAGGATCCATATAATGTGTCCTTATTTGGAACCCATTGAAGTGCTTATGTAAATACTTTTACATCCTGGGAATTTTAGGGTAAATAATTCACTCCACCTGCACTTTTGCACAATTTCCTGTAACACAGTAGAAACATTAGAGGTAGTTGGCGTACATTTTCATGCCAGTGGCAGCCCACTAAGCTTCACATTAGCTTTAGGTCAGTCTATGAATGGCCCATCTTAGCCTCCCCAAACAAAAAATTAACTCCCCTCCAATGAGAACTTGTCATCTGAATAACGTCTAGCAGGATAATTTGTATGTGTGCATGTATAATCTACATGTGTGTACATTGTGCAAAATTATAATCCACTTGACTACCTACAATGCCAATAAGCACACATCACAAAAAATATACTGTATTTTACTGTTTTTTAGCTATTTCTCTGGGCAATTGATTGTTTTTCATGTATTTAACTTGATTTTCCACCAATATTCCACTAAATAACATACTTTTCCAATCTAATTTAAATAAGCACCTTCATTATCAGATTTTGAAATTGAAAAATCATCTGTGAAAGTGATTTTGCAAACATATTATTACATTTTCAATAAGCGGCTAAAAGTTTTCAAACTGTAATATATAATTATAACTTTAAAATGACACCTCTTTATGCTCAGTATCACCCATTTAAAGGTCATGAAGTGCAAACATCAGACACACTAATTTTAATTGGCTACATACTTCTTTATGATCAGCCCTTATGAAAAGCTAACATTATCAGAACTGCAGATTTGCAGACCATATCAGACAAGAAAATACAAGGACAATAAAACGTATTTCCTAATTAATCTAAATTATTTTCCTTCTGGTCAGTCACAGCAAAGTCATAAAAAGAGGCAATTTTAATTCCAGTGCTAAAATGTGAGGCAAAGCTTATGCACTGTAAATCAGAACAGAAACTCCAGCCATAATTATATCTCAAATAAAAGTAATTACTCTTTTACCAATTATTTCAGATTCTCCCAGATTCATTGAGGAATCATGAAATTTGACTTTCCTGGAAATAATAATAGAATATAAAGAGGCACATTTATCAAGGGTCGAATTTCAAATTCATGTAGTTTTGAGTTTCCGTAAACTCCCATGAACTCCAAATTTGACCAGTCGAAATGTATCATAAAACTCAAATTTTCTAAAATCGTGTGAAAACGATCGACCCAAAAACTCAGGTCGGGAATTGAATTAAACTTGAGTTTTAAAAACTCTATATGAGTTGTTTCTCCAAAATAGGAAGGCTGCAAACATCACCAAATTAATCCCTGGACCTCTCCCATTGACTCATTCAGCAATTTGGCAGGTTTTAGGTGGAAAATAGTCAAATGTGTGTTCTGTAAGGAACAGAGTATGTTAAATCTCGAAAATCTTATAAATCTTTTTTTAAAAAACTCAAATAAATTTGGATAACTCCCTAGTCGACAGTTTTGGCCATAAAAAATCATATTTAAAATTCATATTCGAAGTTCAAATTCGAAATTTGACCCTTAATAAATCTGCCCTAAAGTGTAGTCCTGGTAAATGTAAACAATAGAACAGCCCTCAGTAACAGGTATTCTTTCACTCACTCTCTCTTGCTCTCTCCATCTCTGTCTATATATAAATCCTATTACCTATCATGCCACCCAATTTTTCACATAACAGTGCATCTCTTTACTATAAACATTATAAATAACAACATTTGAATTTTAAAATATGATACAAAATAAATTTGACAATATATAGAAGCAATTTGTAGTCTATGGATATTAGGTTTTCATACCTGTATTTTATAAAAGAGAGTGCTATGAATGATATTTAGGGGTTATTTATTAAAGTCCAATTTTTTTCTGGTTGGACTTTTAAAGGGGAAATCACAATGCTTTCATAGAAAAAAATAAAAAAAAACCATTGTGATTTATTGAACCATGTTGGTGTTAAAAGTCTGAATAAAAAACGTATTTGTTGGTGTTAAAAGTCTGAACAAAAAACATATTCCAACACAAACCTAATGAGAACATGTAAAAGTCAATGGCAAATGTCAAGTGATGGGTGAATCTGTTCCTTTTCACTTTGCTGAAAAATTTGCGAAACACATTGAAGTCAAAGGGAGTCAAAATAATTAACTGAACTCTTGAACTCTTGAATTGGATGGGATGCTGTGACACAATATTCTGTGATAAGTGAGTTAAATGGGATGTCTGAGTTAAGTTATTCTGTGTCAAACACACAATGCAAAGTAGCTTCATCTGTCTTTCTCAAATGTTTTTTTAAATAATAATTTTCAGGATGAGCATAATAAAGCTGTTTTGAAACCACTGCAGCATGGATGTATAATGTTCTCTGGTGCTTTTCTCTAGGTTAAGATGAATGGATTCTTCTCTGCAAAATAAAAGACCTCTCAAATAATGACCATCAATAAACATAAAATATTTATGAAGTCAGCATTTAAGCATGTGTTATCTTGTCTGCAGATAATTGTTTTTATATTTAAAGGTAGAGACCTTGATGTTAATTGAGTGTCCAAAAAGATGAAAAGCAGAGCAAGATATTTCCCCTAAAAAGTAGAAATTCAAATTATTGTATATGTTAAGGGATAAGTATAATTCAAGTTTACAATCATCGTTATTTTTTAGATAGATGTTTCTGAACTTGAGAGTGTTTGTAGAATTCAAAAGGAATTTTTTTTCAAAATGTGTTGTGTTTAAAACAAAATAAGATTTTGCAGACTCGTCGAAAGTGAATGGTGAATGGTAAAATGAGAAAGTGAATGGTAAAATGTGATCAAGTTTTTGCATTTTCACAAATAAGCTAGCAATTTAAAAAAAAGTTTTTTTTTCTTTTTTCTTTAGAAAAAATTGAAAATCCACCTCTCCTTGTTAGAGTTAGCCTAAGGTTAAGTAAATTACCCTTTGGGACCCATTTAATAACAATCAAATACAGATTATTTTCCATGAATGTAGAAAATTGTGTGATTTTCCTATATTTCTAAAAAACTTTAAAAAATAGAAATTTACTGTATTAAGTAAAAAAA
>CM044446.1:41131974-41158017 GCA_024363595.1 Xenopus borealis | reverse complement strand
ATTCCACGGACACAGGGACTGGACGCAGAGACACTTGAACTTTATTATATAGGATAGGTCACATCAGACAAATTTTATTACTTTTTATGATGAGGTAAGATGCTGGATAGTGAGGGAGTAGTAGATGTAATCTATTTGGATTTTTTCCAAAGCATTTGAAACAGTTCCCCACAAATGACTGCTTTCTCAACTAAGGTCTGTTGGGCTTAATGAAGTTGATGCACATGGATAGGGAACTGGCTACAGGATCAGTTACAGAGGGTGGTTGCTAATGGTACATTCTCTACTTGCTTGGTGTTGCGTCCAGATATATTTAACTTGTTCATTAATGACTTAGGGGAGGGCACTGTTAGTAATGTATTGTGTTAGCAGATGACAAAACTATACAGCCCAATTCATTTCATCCAGGATGCAACATCTGCAACTACCTACTTTGTATAGCACTATGGGAGACAATTGTTCCAGATACATACTGTACATATGTATATAAACTATAGCCTTTTGTTTTGCAATTTGTATTTAAAGCACCAACTATTTTTTAGCAGTGGTAGGGATAGCAGATACATTTGATTTATTCTTCCCAAAATCTTAAAGTCCATAGATTTATCATTATAGTATAGATGAGGCAAGCAATTTTCTCCAAAGCAAAGCCTCTATCACTTTTCTCCTAAATCATGCTTATTATTTTGCTTTGGGGACCACTAGATGTGAAATTATGGTTATATTGGTAATTTGCTTAGACAAATTATCTGGCACAGATAAGTATTTTAAGGTATGCTGTAAACTTATTTTATGAAGCTTAAATGTAAATGTTAGCCATACTGTATCAGATAAACTAAACATAATGCTCTTAATAAATGTAAAATATGAATTTTAGTTCCTGTTATAAATGGTAGTTATGGAATGGAATATATTCTTATTAGCCTGTTTCTAAAACTTGCATAAGCAAAGCTAAATTCAGTTTGCAATGCTTATAAAACAAATGCACAAAGAGAATATTATGTAATCACAATATGCAGCCCATCTTCATTTAAAAGGGCCTTTTAAAGGGTGACCAATTCACCCCTGTAAAACGTGATAATTTTTGAATAAGCATGCTGCAAGTTGAATGCATGCCTGCATTTGTGTACACTCATGTATCCAACTTATAACATGTATATTCAGTAAGATTCTACTTTGAAGAGCAATTGATGAAGTGGCAACACTACAAAAACTGAGGAACTAATTTTACATTTGGGGGCTGATTTACGAAATTCACATGAAATGATCGAAGTTCGATCGAATTCGATCGAATACCGATTGTACGAATTTTTCGTAAAATCGGATATGCAAATTTGGCCTCTTCGATCATTGAATAGATCGAATGATCGGATATTCGATAATTCGATCATTCGATGATTGAAGGAATCAAGCCTACTTCGCCAGATGGAACCTACCGAATTGTAATAGAAGCCTATAGGAATCTCCACATAGGCTTCTGAGGCAAAGTCCTGCTCGAATACCATTCGTACGATTCGAACGCTCAAAGGAAAATTCACGATTTTTTCGTGAAATCGAACGATCGCTATCCGATCGTACCAATTCATAAAGAAATCTTATTGCGACCTAAAACAATTCGATAAGCATTCGATGGTCGAATGCTTATCGAATTACAAATTTTGTCGATTAAATTTCTGGGAATAATAGTAAATTTGTTCCCATAGGCTTCAATCTGCCGAAGTAATAAACATTAAAAATAAAATCTTTCGCTGGTCGAATGATGATTCGTTCATTCGACTCTATTCGAATGTATTTGATCGTTCGACCATTCGTTATTCGATTATCGAATATGCCAAAATTTGCATATTCGACCAAACGAATAAATCCTACGTTCGAAATTCGATCGAATTCGTTCGAACTTCGATCTATTCACATGAAGTTTGTAAATCGGCCCCTTATTTATTATTTATAAATACATTTTCCCGGAAAAATTCCAGTGCAGGAAAAAACTTTAAAAAAAAATTATGACAGTTGTATGGAAATTTGAAGTTTTTTTTATTTTCTGCACGAAATTTTTTTTTTCAGATTATTGTTTAAAACCCAGCACAGAACAGGATATCTGCAGAACTTCTTCCATCGATTTATATACAACCTCGGCAGGTCTGAGATTCAGAATTTTCGGATTCTTACTTTTTCCATCCTCGGGGTATAATAAATCCTGGAAAATTTTTGTTTTTTTTTCACAAAACATTTAACTGTAAAAAAAAAATGTAAATGTTACGATTTTTGGCATTCAGACTTTAATTACTAACCCCCTTAGAGCACAGGATGGAGTTAAAAGGCTACAACTTTATTAACAAGATTATAATTAATAAAGCTTAACTGTAATATAAACATTGACCCAACTGGAATACTTGCCTAAATACTCTGCCAATAATAACAAAAATTTGGATGCACATCTGTTAAGTTTAAGTAGTGTCCAAAAAGTAGTTTATTTAAGCCCATATATACATCACAAAACGTTTCAGACCATTCCGGGCCCTTTATCAAGCCTATTGTGTCACATTCAAAAAACAAAGTTAAATATGGGTGGTGTGGGGTGGTGCTTAGGAGTGCCTCCCCCTTGTTAAGGTAATGTTAACCCCCAGTGCCTGTGAACCATAATTCAATATCCAAATAAGATCCAAATGAAATTCCATTAGAGTCCATAAGAGAATGTCCAGAAGAAAAAGTTCGGTGAAAAAAAGTCTCTTCACATAGTGTCCATAGGATATCACTGTCAGACAGTGACATTAATTGGATATATAATCTTAGAGATATTGATTTGAAACATTTTGAAACAATTCATTTAGACAACCTTGGATAGGAAAGACCCAAGGGTGTGTTCAAAAGTCATGTGTGACACTCAGGATATCAGCGTATCCTCATCAATAGTATCCTTAAAAAAAGAAATAATGTTAGAATATCATCATCTATTCTCAATGGGTGACTACAAACAAGTGTTAACTTTGGGATTGAGTTGAGTCCTTGCCAGGAGTTGCTCCCTAATATTTCACTACTATTTTAGCTCTACAAATATCGCAAATGAGCCCCGCAACAGAGGATATGACCACCTTTGCCTACACCGAAGCAGATGCAGCTTGTATCATTGGTGTGGACTTTGGCAATAGCAGCTTCCTTAAAGTGCCCAGGGGGATAATTTGATCCGTGATTTTGAAAGAGAGAGGAAACGATTGATTGGTCTGCAGTTACATGCAATCACTTTGAGTAAATACTATAAGAGCAAGAGAATTCTGAGTGGTCTGAGAGTGAAACTCAGACCAACTATTTTTTGGATAACACTGCGAACAAATTGTCAACAAATGTTCTATGGACATTTTACTACTCAACATAAAATGTCTACAGTCAGCAATCCCTGAGATATGTTCACAAATCATCGACATAGAATGTAAATGGAGAAATTCTGTACAGCTAGACAATCTTGAGAACTTAGCGCTTACTAAACACAGATGGGTTATTGAGGATAAAAAGCGCAACAAATTCTTGTGCGATAGTGAGGATTACTGTCTAGGCACCGTTTACAATTGGAATCAGGGAAGTGACATCTACCAACCTGAAGCAATGTGTGATTATGCTGGGACCAGCGGGAGGAACATGCAATACCGAGTCCTACCACGTGACCTCACAAGGGATCTGTAAGAATTTCACCACACCAGCACCCAGCGATGAACAGAGCGAGCAACTGAGGATTTAACTAATAGCAACACAGCTGACAGCTCAACCTTCATATCCTCTTCTTTTTTAGGGGATCACCCAACAGGACATACAAGAAGAAGAGACGGGGACACAAAGGAGCCCTGGACAAAGGCAAGGACAAAGCGACCCAACACTATCAACAGGAGGACTGGAGACAACAGCCACGGCTGAGAGTGAGAGACAATACCTACAAGAGACGTTGGTATACAATATCTCTGATACTATTCTTTATCCCATACAATGTACAGTTTTGGTCTCCCTCACTCAAACAGGACATTATTGTATTAGAGAGGGTACAGAGAAGGGCAACTAAGCTGGTAAAAGGTATGGAAAATCTTAGCTATGAGGAAAGACTGGCCAAATTGGGGATGTTCACGCTGGAGAATAGGCGCTTAAGGGGTGATATGATAACTATGTATAAATATATAAGGGGGTCACATAATAATCTCTTTAATGCTTTATTCACCAGTAGGTCTTTCCAGCTGACACAAGGTCATCCATTCCGTTTAGAAGAAAGGAGGTTCCGCCTAAATATTCAGAAGGGTTTTTTTACAGTGAGAGCTGTGAAGATGTGGAATTCTTTCCCTAAAACTGTTGTACAGGCTGATACATTAGATAGCTTTTAGAAGGGGTTGGATGGCTTTTTAGCCATCCAACCAGGATTATGGAAGATAGCTCATTATATAAATTGATGCAGGGACTAATCTGATTGCCTTTTTGGAGTCAGGAAGGAATTTTTTCCCCCTCTGAGGCAAATTGGAGAGGCTATGGATGGGGTTTTTTGCCTTCCTCTGGATCAAATAGCAGTTAGGCAGTTAAAAAAAAAAAAAAAAAAAAAGGTTGAACTTGATGGAAGCGAGTCTTTTTTCAGCCTAACTTACTATTTTACTATGTATGTCTTACAGAAAGGTCTTTAATTTTGTCCCACCTCCCGTTGCAATACCTTCTCACTTGACATTGAATGGACACTCTTACTTTCAGATTATGAAAATGCTTGATCTGGAGAGCTGTTAGAAATGAGTGATAAGTAAGTGTGTTTATTTATTTGAGGCAGTTGGGTATACATTTTATTGTACTAATTAATCTTATATATTGGTGAGGAAAATGGTATGGTTTATATTTCATGACAGTTCTCCTTTAAAAGGAAATCATTACGTAATCCATGGTTTCGTTGTAAATATAATCTAAATTACCAAAGAATGTGTTTAAATGAACTAATGTCCAATGACAGGGTCATAATAAAACCAGTAGATAAGGAGGGGTGCTCTTGTGGTTTTGAATAAAAATTATCAGTGAGATAATGGGACTAGTTATGGGCGAATCTATCCTGTTTTGCTTCACAGAAAAATTTGCGTATTGTTTTGAAGGCCGTTGTGTCGTTTTCGACACATGTTGCGAATTTTCACTGGTGTTTTGCAAATTTATTCGCAGGCGGCGAATCTCAGGAATTCCCCGCAAATTTGCTCCTGTCAAATAAATTCGCCCATCACTAAATGGGACAACTATCACAAACTGATGTGTACAGATCACTAAATAGCAGTCCCCTCACCTCAATACAGCAATGTATTAAGGGTCGAGTTTTCAGAACACACGATGAGGGCCTCATTGATGGTAAATTTGAAAAGTGTTTTAATAAAAGAGAATCCCATCACTCCGGTCTTCTACACATTATCCAAAATGCAGGGATCACCTGACTATAGCTGGAAAGGGGTGGGAGCTACAACAGGGAGCTGGTCCTCACTTCTATATGAACTACTGTATATGAACTATAAAAAACAAGGGAAACTTTCCTTTGTTTGCAATAACAAAATTCACCAACCAAAACAAAGTCTTCCAAGTTATCCCCAGTGAAAAACAAAGGTAAGAGGATGGGATGCTGCTCCCTCCACTGCCTGACACAGACTGGAGTTCCAGTGCACATTGGAGCTCTCCTAGCCTCTCCAACATGGTAAGCCATCCTCACTATTTAACTTCTCGCTCCCTCTACCCTGCCTAACCTGTTCAAAGCTTCCCTCCCTCCATACTGCTTGACAACATAGTATTTCCATGGCAGAATCCGTAGCACTAGCACGGACACATCATATATGAAGTAATGAAATGTGTTTTATAAATTGGTGCTATAATCTAATTTTACTGTCAGATCAATCAAGTGTTTTATTTACATGTATGGTCTTATATACTGTATATGAATTATCTTTATTACATCAATGTACACAGTACAAACAGTGTCAGTGGGCTGGATTGGCACCCGGGCCCCCCTATCGGGCTCTCCCCCTATGAATTGCACATTGGAGCTCTCCTAGCCTCTCCGGTGGGGCCCCAAGATGGAGCAGGCCCTGGTTCAATTGCACCCCCTGCTCCCCTGGTAGTTACGCCACTGAACAGTGTAATGCAAGTTGTTGACATTCCTGATAATGGCAACTGAAGAAGCCATAGAAACAGTTGTTAGGGTATTCTTCTTCCTCTGATGTTTTTAAGTATGTCTAAATTATACCTACAGTAGATAGTTATGCTCTAGCTGCTATATTGAGAGACTATACATTTCAAACAAGTGCAAACACCAAAATTATGATATAAATAAATCATTCTGCTCCTGAGCACAGGAAGGAAAATTTGTCATAGTAAGCTAATGCCTAACAGCTATGTCTCTTTCACAATGAAATAAATGAAGTAGTTATGTGACTACCTGCTGCCTTTGCAACAGATATATGATTAAATGACAATAATGTGTCAAATTGTCTCTGCATTAATTAGCAGTTCCAACTGGTGTGGGTTTACAAACAGGGGACAATAATCTAATTATACTTACTACATATTTAAATAAAGCACAGCAAATAATCCCAAAATAAAATGGAAAGTTAACTAATTAAAAACTAAATGTAACACACATACAAACTGCATGAAATACAGATTATGTTTATTTCCTAATTAAATGTTAAGTAATACTGTTAAGTAAATGTTAAGTAATAATTAATTTGCAAGTTGAGATTTATGAACATCTTCATGAACATGCAAAGTATACCAAAAAAAGTGCAAAATGTGCAACAAAGTAAAATTATCTATAAAAATTTGATGTTAAAATCAAGTTTTATTTTCATATCCCTTTAAGCATTTTATTTGCACATCTCTATACTCTTTCAGTTCATTGATATCCTACTTAAAGGGATACTGTAATGGAATGCTTTTTTCTTTTTTTCAAAATGAATGCACTAAAAACCATTTTTCAAAAGAGCAAAAAGATTTTTTTATATTTAATTTTGAAATCTAGCATGGGGCTTGGCACATTGTCAGTTTCCCAGCTGCCCCCAGTCATGTGACTTGTGCTCTGATAGTCGAATGATTATCGAATTTGGAATGGATTCATAGGATTTTAAGGGAATTTTAGTAAATTTGCCCCAAAGTAGCTGCCACCAATCAAAAGTGATACATGACCTGCGTGTCCAAGACTTATGTATAGTTAGAATAGCACAACATTGGAGAAGGGGAAGAAAATGTAAATCAATAAAATCAACACTTACGATAAAGTTAGTATATACAAGAGCAAAGCTGAAAATATATCAACCGTTACACTGTATCATAATGGGATATTAATAGTTTAGCATACTTTAGGAGAGATATCCCGGAGGCATTATAGGAGGAGTCCATAATAGCACTGCGCTGCGTGTCCAACTCTTCTGCATGGTCAGAATAGTATAATATCGGAGACAGGGAAGAACTATAACATTAGTCGTGTCATCACAGTTGCTTTTCTATAAAGTTTGTGTATACAAGAGCAAATCTAAAGAAATATCAACCCTGGCCCAGTATCCTAAAAAGGAATTAATAGTTTAACATACTGTAGGCGAAACATCCAAGTGACATGTAAGGAATGGAAATTGCACAGTAGCAACAAAAAAGCATAAAATATAAAGTATACAAGGGCATTAGCTCATAGTGTTTCAAGTAGCACCTTCGAGACAAAGAGCAGTGGGGAGGAAGCCCGTGTACCGGGCAATGTATACTGTTGACAAGGGAAATGAGAGGTTTCTATGGAGTTGATACTTAGCAATATGATATATCAGTAATAGGGACGTACCGTAAGCCCTGGAGAAGGAAACAGAGAGGTAAGATGGATAGCGTGAAGTAGATAACAGTCACCTACAAAAGAGGAGCTCCTGTTTATATATTCAAGTCAATGCGGGACAGCAGAATATTGTTACTGACTGTAAGTGCAGCGAATGTGGAAACAGCCAAATACCACTGCTGACCAGTGCTTTGGCCAGCATTAGTACGTAGTATGGACATATAAAGCACCGGATTCTAGGCTCGGTTACACACCACTGTAGAATACAGGGCAATAGAACACTAAGCCCGTCCAAAGTGGTGCAATGTGATGAAAGTCAGCAGTGGTATTTGATTTCCACATTGGCTGCACTTCCAGTCAGTAACAATATTCTGCTGTCCCGCAAAATGTTCTGCAGCAAAATGTTGTTTAAAGCGATGTTGTTTATGGACTCTCTTGTTCATGTATCACTTTCGATCGGTGGCAGCTACTTTGTTTTGCTTTATACTTTATGTTGTTACAATTGTTACATGTTGCTTTTAACACTGTTTGTTCACTCCTTATTAAAAAGCGGTTGCTGTACCATGCAGCAAAATGTTGTTTAAAGCGATGCCGTTGTTTTACACCTGAATTTTTTTTTTCTACACTATGGGGCAAATTTACTATTACTCCTGGAAATTTGCTCAACCAAATTCACAATTCGATAAGCATTCGACCATCGAATGCTTATCGAATTGTTTTAGGCTATCATTTTGCTCGCAATACGATTTCTCAATGAATTTGTGCGATCGGATACCGATCGTTCGATTTCACGAATAAATTTTGAAATTTCCTTCGAGCTTCCGAAAAATTTGTACGATTCGAAAGATCGAATGCTCTGATCGTACGAATGGTATTCAAGCAGGACTTAGCCTCAGAAGCCTATGGGGGGTTTCCCATAGGCTTCTATTACAATTCGGGAGGATAAATCTGGTGAAGTAGGCAGTCGAATAAATTTAAAATTTTGATTCCTTCGATCATCGAATGATTGAATTATCGAATATCCTATCATTCGATCTATTGGATCTATTCGATATTCAATGATCGAAAAGGCCAAATTTGCATATATGATTTCACGAAAAATTCGTACGATCGGTATAGTAATGAATCAAAAGTCAACTCAGCACCAAGGGTCTTGCGGTGTTGAAAATCCAAATTTTATTGTAGTATAATCTGTAAAACTGAAGTTTTGGTTGCCATCTGGACCTTTTTCAATCTGGTGCACAATAAATAATAGCCAAAAATGCCTGGGTGTTGTTTCAAAACACATACATAGTAGATAGGCCCCTACTTGCGAGTGATCCTGAAGAAGGCTCGCAAGTAGGGGGCGAAACATCGCAATCAATTCTTTGTTTTTTTCACCAAAAACAAGACCAGTTAGTGCAGTTATTGGCTATCTAATATATATATTTATTTATTTTGGTGAGGGGAAATTCCTCACTAAAATAAAAATCTTTAATTGAATTTAAAGCCCTGGGTGTGTGGGTGAATAAATTTGCCCATCACTATATATAAAAGATATATATATATATATATATATATATATTTATATAAATATATTGATAGATTCCTTTCTTTGTCATGTACCAAGTTATACAAGTACAAACTGTACTGAATAGTGAAATGTACCCCGATCATTCTATAATGGAGCAATTGTTTTTTGCAGTGAAATGCATATAATACATATTAAATATATAATAAAGAAAGTGCAGTGCCATATTTTTTTAAAAACAAATATGCATTGATCTTATAGTATAATATATAATGTATATAACATACTGTATAAAACATTAGTGGTGATTGTTCACTGAGTTAACAAGGGTTCCTACCAGCTGCTTCGAAATTCTGTGAATTATTTCATTTTTATCTATTCACGTGCAGAATGTAACTAATAGCCTGTGAATTAGTTACAATTAATATGTCATTAGGGAAAATGTGAATAATAGAATTAATGGACTCTTTGCCAGAAATATTGCTGAAATAATTTGCTAAAGGTAATGTAATTTGATCTCATCATCTTAAAAGCTTTATCACAAATGGGAATATTTTACAAACAGAGAAACAAATAGTAAGGGGCAGATTTACTAAGGGTTGAATTTCGAAGTAAAAAAATTTCGAAATTCGACCATCAAATTTTTTTTAAAGTGTTTTGTTCAATCAAAAATTTTACTTTTTAGGTCCATTTTCGATCTAATAAAAATTGTTTTAATCATTCGAACGCATAGTTTGATTTGAACGATTCAAAATTTTTCACAAAAAAAAAATGATTTTCAAACAGCCTTCGATTTTCAAATAGTCAAACAAATGTTCTCAAATGTTCTCAATTCTAATCGAATTTAGAGATGGGTGAATTGATTCGCCTGAGGCAAATTCGCGGTGAATTCCCACAATTCTACACAGGCGAATAAATTCATGAATTTCTACTAGAGGTGACCAGTCCTTCCTGTCTTTCCTTGCAAATTAAAAGAAGCTTTGCCTTTTGATGCATGGCACTGTAGGAATCCTGGAGTTATGCTTGGCAGACTTTGAAAATATTTAACTCAAATGCATCCATTTTATGGCAAAGCACACATGTTGTTGGGTCTAATTTGAGGAATCAGGTGCAATTGTAATGGACACAGTGTACAAGGATTAGACAAAGCACAATTGCATCCAATTTACTGCGCAAATTGGATACACAACGACCATTGAATTCTGGTTCAAAAATGCACTTTGCTCACTGTCCCAGGGCAAGTGAATGAACCCTAATATATTATTCTGGGAAGTATACAAATTGTAGACCAACTTCTGTTTGCAATGCGGTAATGGTGGAGCTTAACGGATCTTGCCGATCCTCCCCTTTGACTGCAGCTCACGCGATACACCAGTTCCTCCTTGCCGTCTAATTCACAAGTCCACTGCTATGCGACTATGCTGATCAGTAATTCAGGAGTCCAGCACTTTTATCATCAAAGTCTCGGCTTTATTCATGTAGGGGTTACAAGGAGGGATGTGCAATTCTAACGCATTTCATGCCCCACTGGGAACTTAGTGGACTCCTGAATTGCTGATCAGCACTCAGTAACATAGCAGTGGACTAGTATACAAATTGTAGCATGGTGTAGAACAGGTACAGTATATGATCTTATATCTGGAAATCCATTATACAGAAAGCTCAGAATTACAGGAATGTATCTCTTGTAGGCTGTATTTTAATTAAATGTTGAATTTTGATTAGTTTCTTTTTTTCTGTTATAATAAAACATTACTTTAAACGTGATTCTAGCTTATAGATAAATTCATAATAGTGGCCAAATAATTCACAAAGGTTGTTTAATGTTTACATTATCTTTTTGTAAATTTAAGGTATACTGATCCAAATTACCAAAAGACCTCATCACACAAGGTGAATTAAAAGGTGCTTATGTGCAAATAGCGTGTCCCTAATATTTGGGATGAAGCGTTCTGCTCAAATGAGAGTTATAAACAATGCCGAAATTAATTATTATGTCATCAGCCAATGAACTCTCACTTTATGACATATGGGAGTAAAGATATACAGTATATATATATATATATATATATATATATATATATATATATATATATATATATATATATATATATATATATATATATATGTAGTACAGACATTTTTAATAAATGTGTTTTTAATGCAACTTTAAAACTGTTTTGAGCAGCAGAGTACCATTTAGCTCTATGGGGTGATTGTGCTCAGAACAGTTCAGCAGCAGCATTGAGCACTATTACCTTTCAGAATCATTACTCCTAAAAAGCCTCCAACATCTTTGCAACATCTGTACAAACAATGCTTGGGCAGCACTCCAATCAAATTAAAAAGCACTTATTTTTTACAAGATAACTTTGTAAAATGCCTTTGTAAAATAAACACTTTTTTTTCAATGTGTAATAATTACTCCATCTCTTGTTGAATCTGGAATATTAACCCTAATCGATGCATTCATAGCGCATTTCTTTACAAAATATCATAATAAGTACAAATTAAAATGGTGGTAAAGTTGAAGTCAAACCAGAGGGGAGAGGATATGTTGATTGATAAGGGAGAGGGAAGATGTACCGATATACTTATTCCAATTCAATAGCAAAACCAGCATATAGTATACAGTACATCTATACATATACATATATTATTACAAATATTATGACAAAAGCAGATATAATTCATTGGAATTAAGGCAGTATTACAAGCTATATTTTTGTCAACAGTACTTTAATACATGATGTCATTCCATGGTAGGTTTGTGTATACTCTGTCTGTCTCCAGCATTTAATCAGTGCTGACATCTGTATCCGATAAATCACTACAAAGAAGAGGATGGTACAAATATTGATGACTGTTTGTTAATGCTTGTTCCTAAAGCAAAATGAGTTCAAGGTAATCACTGCATTGGCAGAACACTAGAGAAATTACTTTTTTGTACAGGTGCTCAGATATTAAAGATAACATTAATGACATAGTTAAAAAAATAAATCAGCACAAAAAAAAAAACACAAGACATGCAAAAAAGTTATTTCATCTAAGCAATTATCTACAAAAACATGCATTATGGGTAAATGCTGACCACTCAAGAGATTCAAACATCTTTTTAAATACCAAGTACATTGAGTCAATGACAGCATGATTGATTATCACAGTACTCCCAAACTGGCCATATAGTTCATAGCTAGGCATTGAGGCAGATGCTGGGGATGATTCCAGACTGTTAGAGGACAAATTTATGTACACAAATATGCTGAAACAAAATCATAATTTGTGATTTGGGTATTGTAATATACGTTTATTAGATTTTACAAATGAATAATTAGGGGGTAGATTTACTAAGGGGTCAAATTATTAAGGGTCAAATTTCAAATTGAAAAAAATTGAAATTCGACCATCAAATTTTTTTAAGGGCCTTTTCAATTGAAAATTAACCTTTTTCATTTCAGGTCAGTTTTCGATCATATAAAAATTTTTGAATTGTTCGAATGCTTTCGATTTTCTAAACATTTCAAAAACACTTCTTAAAGGTTCAAGTAGTTCCCCCATAGGCTAAAATATAAATTTGGCAGCTTTAATGTGGCAAAGTGTCGAATTTAAAGTTTTTAAATGTTTTTTTCAATTCGCAATTGCTTCAAATTTTTTTTATTCAAATCTTCACTTGACCCTTAGTAAATCTGTCCCCTAGGTATTGATATATAGGGGTAGATTTACTAAATTCACATGAATGATTTGAAATTCGATCGAATTTTCAAATAGATTCAAATTTGAATTTCAAATATGCAAATTAGGTAAATTCGACCAGTGAATTTAGTCAATTCGATCGAATCGAATGATTCGAATAATTCTAATAAAAATCTGTTTGAGTATTTAAATACTTGACTATCGAATAACTTCCCCTTTAAATTTTTATTCGACTGCCTAGTTCGCCAGTTTCAATCTACCGAAGTTGTTTGGCAGACTTAGTAAAAATTCGATCGAAGGGTGAAAATCGTTTGAATCAAATTATTTAATCGATTGATCAAATTTTTACTATTCGATCATCCCACCAATCGAATAGCGGTCCATTCCTTCAAATTCAATATTCGAATTCGAAGGATTTTACTTACCTTTTATTCACATGGTCGAATTTCAAATTTTTTTAAATTCGAAATTTGACCAATGATAAATCTGCCCCTAAGGGTCGAATTTCAAATTGAAAAACATTCTAAATTCGAGCAGTGAATTTTTCAAAGTGCCTTTTCGATTGAAAATTTACCTTTTTTAGTTCAAATAGGTAATTTTTTGGCCAAATAAAAATCTTTCAAATCGTTCAAATGCATCATTCGATTCAAATGATAAAACATTTTGGCCAAAATCCTCTGATTTTCAAAAAGTTCCAAAAACACTTCTTAAAGGTTCCAGGAGGTCCTGCATAGGCTAAAATAGCAATTCGGCAGCTTTAAGGTGGCGAAGTGGCGAATTTGACTTTTTAAAAGAGACAGTACTTTGATTTCTAAAGGTCGAATTTTAAAATTCGATTTGAATTCTTCAGGATCATAAAAATTGTACAAACAAATGTGTGTTTTAAAAGTAGAATGGCGCCAATTATGTCATTAGTGAGAGTGACCCCTTTCTGTGACATCACAACATAGTGTATATATCCATGTAAGTGTGTCAACCCACATACATCTTGAAATTATCATTAGGACATACAACATAACCAAGTGGTGTTCCCGTGTCCTGAAATGGACTAGTATTAATTAAAAAACTCAAAAAGAGTTGGTCAATGCCTGAAACCGTGTACCTTTAAAAAAAAACCTTGATGGGTTCTCTAAAGCAAGGTACATAACCCTTACCGATAGCAGGTCTGCTTAGCCATTGATCAAAGGTGTCCTTGTGGTCCTTCAAGCCAGGATCGGGTGAAATTCTTAGTAGGTGAGCCTTAACCTGGCCATAGATGCAAAGATCCACTCATCTGGTGACATTGCTAAATGAGCAGATCTTTCCTTGATACGCCACTAACTGGTTGGGCTATATCGGGGTAATCTGGACTTTCGGCCCCATGGCCAAATGATCGGATTACGACAAACGCAATGGACTTCAAACAGGTCGGTCGGAAGAAAACCCAACCTTCCCAATCGATATTGTGTCCAGATATTGGTCGGGAAGACCCAGCGGAAGCCCCTATACATGGGCAGATAAGCTGTCAAATCAGTCTAAACGACCGATATCAGCAGCTTTATCTGCCCGTGTATGGCCAGCATTAGGGGAACGCTGCTGTGCGTTTTTTAGTGATTTTTACCTGAGCTTGCACAAGCTCCGTGCCAATTCACAGTTACCCTGGCAACAATCTGACACTCACTGCTCCTGTATTTCCATTAAGCAACACACTCTTTCAGTAAAGCAGCCACTTCCAAAGCTGAGCACTACCCCACGGTAGCGAGTGTTAAAGAGTGTAAAAGTGTAATCTGTTGGAGTGGTCTCATATTATCGCAACCTCCTGGTGTGTATCATTGCACAGTGCTCACTTTGGTCAGAAGTTGTGCCACTTGGTCAAACCGCTGTGTGATACCCTTCACTTAGGGCTTATGTGGATACAGATAACTTATTGGTTCCCCTAGGCCTTGGGTTACCTTGACTGAGAACCTTTTGCCTGTATCAGGCTTTTTGTGTCCTTCATGGCTGAGCTTTCCACCTCAGTTCAAGTGTCGGTTCCTGAAAATCAAATACAACATAATTGAATTGGTCACTTTGGATGTGAAAGGATAGCAACTAAATTACACTTTTCAAATGTAATTTATCGTCGTTTGACTTGGAGATTATTGGAGTGAGACAATTTCTCCTGGTTATTAGAAAGTCAATAGAAACACTGAAACATTGTAAGTCCTGCGTGTAATACAGTTCCAGGCCTTAAGAAGATAGCAGCTATCACCGCAAAGGAACAGTTCATGGATAGTGATGGGTGAATTTATTCGCCAGGCGCGAATTCGCGGCAAATTCCCGCGATTTGCCGCTGCCAAATAAATTTGCGAAACGCCAGCGAAAATTCACCTGCCGAAAACTCGTTGGCATCAAAAATTACGCGGTGTGCGTCAAAAAACGTGCCGCGACTCATTTCACAGATTTTTTGCCAATTCGCGAATTTCGCTGGAAATCGAGAATTTTCAGCAAAGCAAAACGGGATAGATTCACCCATCACTATTTATGGAAAGCCAAAAACAATTAATCCTCTTGATCCTAGCCGTAAAATAAAAGGAAACAAAACTGTAGATAATCTGTAAACCATAGAAAAAATTATAGAAAAAGGGAATTTGACCACTGTTATATTCTTGGTCAAAAATAGTTAATTGTTGAAAAAGATTGTCATTTGTTGAAAAAAAATGCTGAATTATGATATCAAAAAAATGGCGACATGGGGAGAGTTTCATTTAAGCCTCTTGGTGTCAGTATGTCAAGCTTGAAGATGCACATTGAGTCTTTTTTTCAGTAACATCAAATCTCTGCCTCCCCCCCCCCGCCACCTGGGGACAGGTACATGGTCTATCGCCATGTGTCTAAATTGTGGTAAAGTGTACTTAAAAGAATTCTGATGCAGAATGCACTGGCCTCTGTGGTTCGCTGGTTTCTATGCTACCAATAAACATGAGTTAATTACCAATATAAACAGTATATACCAATACATAGTAACATAGTAACATAGTAAGTTAGGCTGAAAAAAGACTCGCGTCCATCAAGTTCAACCTTTTTTTTTTTTTTTAATTTTAACTGCCTAACTGCTAGTTGATCCAGAGGAAGGCAAAAAAACTCCATCCTAAGCCTCTCCAATTTGCCTCAGAGGGGGAAAAAATTCCTTCCTGACTCCAAAAAGGCAATCGGACTAGTCCCTGGATCAACTTGTATAATGAGCTATCTTCCATAACCCTGTATTCCCTCACTTGCTGAAAAGCCATCCAACCCCTTCTTAAAGCTATCTAATGTATCAGCCAGTACAACAGTTTCAGGGAGAGAATTCCACATCTTCACAGCTCTCACTGTAAAAAACCCCTTTCGAATATTTAGGCGGAACCTCTTTTCTTCTAAACGGAATGGGTGACCTTGTGTCATATGGAAAGACCTACTGGTGAATAAAGCATTAGAGAGATTATTATATGACCCCCATATATATTTATACATAGTTATCATATCACCCCTTAAGCGCCTCTTCTCCAGCATGAACATCCCCAATTTGGCCAGTCTTTCCTCGTAGCTAAGGTTTTCCATACCATTTACCAGCTTAGTTGCCCTTCTCTATACCCTCTCTAATGCAATAATGTCCTGTTTGAGTGAGAGAGATCAAAACTGTACGGCATATACTAGATGTGGCCTTACAAGTGCTCTATAAAGTGGAAGAATGACCCCCTCCTCCCGTGACTCTATGCCCCTTTTAATTCAGCTCAAGACCTTATTTGCCTTTGATGTTGCTGACTGGCACTGCTTGCTACAGCCAAGTTTATCATCTACAAGGACTCCAAGGTCCTTTTCCATAATGGATTTGCCTAGTGCAGTCCCATTAAGGGTATAAGTGGCTTGAATATTTTTACATCCCAGGTGCATGACTTTACATTTATAAATATTGAATCTCATTTGCCACTTATCTGCCCAGATTGCCAGTTTGTCAAGATTCTGTAGCAAGGATGCCACATCCTGGATGGAATTAATTTTGCTGGATAGTTTTGTGTCATCTGCAAACACTGATACATTACTTACAACACCCTCCCCTAAGTCATTAATGAACAAGTTAAATAAAAGTGGACCCAACACCTAGCCCTGAGGGACCCCACTAAGAACCTTACTCCAAGTAGAGAATGTACCATTAACAACCTCCCTCTGTACCTGATCCTGTAGCCAGTTTCCTATCCATGTGCAAACGACGTCATTAAGCCCAACAGACTTCATAAACCAAACAATATAAACCCCCAGTGTGTTCTTTGGTGCCAAAATGATGTCATTATGACATCATGTATTGCGGCAAAGATAGTGTAAACACCCTCTAATCTTTTTAACCTTATGTGTGAACAAAAACAATTAGCATGGATAAAGCCTGGATGAAAAGATTTAAAGGGCACCAATCATAACTAAAATAATTTGCTAAGTAAATACACTATGTGAAAGTTAAAGCAATCTGATTTTTTAAAAAGTTAGAATTGTTTGTATAATGTAAATCATCAGCTCACTATCTCCCCTGAAGTTCTAGCTGAGGCAGGCATCTTGGATTTCACAGACTCCTCCTACCTATATCTTCACAGCCAAATGTAGCTCTGAAATTTCGCACATGCCCAGTTGAAATTCCTTGCTTGCTTAATAAACCTTCTAAGCTATTTTGAAATCTGCAAAACTGTGTTAGTGCTGCCACCTTCTGGAAGTTGCTCTGTACCCTTCATTTGCATAATGACATCACTAGCAGGGGATAAGACAGGGAAATCTCATGACAATTCTACAGTTTACTAAAGCTAGGCATTCTGGGTAGACTACTCTGGACTTTGCATGTTATAGTCACTGTTATGGTCACTGTATTGACTCCCTCAGTGAAAGAATTAAGGGATTTTTTTTTTAAACCTGCAGTTTTTTTCAAAAAACTATATATGTAGTTTGATTAAACGTGTTTAGGTTGTACTGGTCAGATTGTTATTATGTGTTTGATTTTGGCTTTGATAGGTGCCCTTTAAGTAAATAAAAGTGAACTCAAGCAGCCAAATACAATAAGCAACAGCCATGTTTCTGTCTATAAAAAATGGTCCTTGTATTTGAAGAATGTGGTGCTAAGGCACAAATCTAGCAACCTGTTGCTGTTGAGGGTGTTATCTTCTGTTGATAGATGGAAACATTGCTGTACAATGGGCCCTCCAGTATCTCCCATTGTAGCCAATATGTACATGGAGGAAGTGTAAAGGAGGGCCTTACTTAGGTGCATCCCATGGATCTATACAGAGTCCCTGGGTAGGGTATGTAGATGACACCGAGTGGTGGCTCTTTTCAAAACACTTTAACTCACAAGGGAAGATGTCCATGAAAACAAACTTGCGTTTTGGGACTGTTTGATATCCATCCAAGAGGGGGGTAACTTGAAAACGGAAGTATACCCAACTCATAAGCATCAATATCTGTTGTCCCACCATCTGCTGGAATACAAACTGGGTGTCATTAGAACTCTGCACCACAGGGTAGAAAGTGTAACAACTAATACAGATTCTAAGGACAAGAAGCACATACATCTCAGAGGAGCTTTGAAACTGTCTGGCTACCAAGACTGGGCATTTGTCAAAATAACAGCAACCAAGCCCAACAGGAACACCAAAATATATAACCATCGTGAGTAGTGATGGGCGAATCGGTGGCATTTTACTTTGCCAAATTTTTCACGAACTTCAAGAGAAATATGTGAAATGGTGAAAAATGTGCAAAACGCAGCCGCGTCTCGTTTTTGACGTGGGCGTCCGATTTAAACGATGCCCATTGCCGACGTCCGTTTTTTCGATGCCAGCAATGCGTGTCTGAGTCAAAAAAGAGACACTGGCTAATTTTCGCCAGGCGACATTTCGCTTGCATTTCGAGAATTTATTCGCCTGCGGCAAATCGCGGGAATTAGCTGCAAATTCGTTTCAGGTGAATACATTTGCCCATCACTAATCGTGAGACACATCGAGAGACACCACAACCTGGATGAATGGAAATTGGCATAGTCAATAAGCAACATGTTAGAATTCCAGGCAGCAACTTGTGTTAGGAATTGCAGAGCAGCTCAACATTTCAATAAACCCAAGAAAATGACACCAATAAAGTAAAGGTAAAAGTGTTTCTATTTGCCAATTTTTTTAAGAAAAGAAAACATTGGCAAGTCCAAAACTGAGTATATGGTTACTGTACATGATATTTATTAAAAGCATTCATCTTGGAAAGCATCCTATTCAGTTCATTATTCAGTTCTAGAAGGAATACCATCATTAATTTTGAAAGGAAAATGGAGGTAGCTTGTTAAAATTCTGCGAAGTTATAAACGTGGTAATTGTGAGCAATGCAGCTATATTAAACACTCAAATACCTTTGGTAATAAAAAGCTACAGTTCAATATGAACCATTATATATGTTGTACAACTAGTCATGTGATTTACTCTATCTATCTATCTGTGTAGGAAACAGCAGAATATATGATCATTTGTTGGATATACATAATTGTAATTTACAGCAAAAGTTATGCCAAACATATTTACTGTTTTTGTAATATCTTTTATTCTGGTTCCTTTTTTCAAAGTATCGATTGCCTCCATGGAGACATGAGTGGGGTAGATTGTGATGAAGCAGTGCACAGGAATTCCCCCAGCAACTGTAAAGTAAAAGCACTCACCACCGGGGGCAGGAAGGG
Organism: Xenopus borealis; assembly: GCA_024363595.1. NCBI lineage: Eukaryota > Metazoa > Chordata > Amphibia > Anura > Pipidae > Xenopus > Xenopus borealis. Next base: position 41,138,319 of record CM044446.1, on the reverse strand, counting down.
TTGCAGGGTTTGGGAGTACACCAGGCTCCTCCACAGTGTTTTTTTTTTTTTTTTTTGCTGGGGTGGGGCTGCAACTCCTAGGTACACCACTGCATTATTACTTTGTATAATACAAGAAAATATTGACTAGTGGTATTAACCATGGGAAGTTATAGTCAGATACAGATAGTAGATGGTCCCTGTGCAGAAATAAGGGGTATCCCATACATTCTAACACTACCACACAACCAGCCCCCTAGAGTGAATTCTCTGAAGCACAGGGTTGCTTATCAGTTACATATGATTAAACATGTTTTTCTGTTCGGGAATATACTTAAAGGTGAACCAAATCCTGTCATTTGTATCCCCCTTCCCCCCTACCCTAAATAGACCAGCTCCCTCCTCCCCCCCAGCCTACCTGGTACCCTGGACAAATGCCCCTAACTTTCTACTTACCCCTCCTTGCAGGTCCTGTTCAGTATAGCTCACAGCAGCCATCTTGTCTCCTTCGGTCTTCTTGCTGTAGTGACTGGCGTTTTTGGCGCATGTGCAGGATCTTCCTGTGAGGATCTACTGAGCATGCGCCAAAAGTCACAAAAAATTTTCGGTTTGCACCTTTTCTTTTTTTATTCATATCAAAGGTTTACACAAAATATCTGTGCCTTCATATGCTGCATCTCTTCAAAATTTAATTTGGTGATTTTTTGAGAATAGTAGCAAGTCACTAACACCACTGTCTGACTGCTGTCCGCAAGTGGTGTTCTGACCTTTGGTACCTAAGTGAAAAAACAAAAAAATTGTGTATCTTATAAAAGAGCAGGTGAAGGCCTAGCTGCCCTGAAGATCTCCTGAACAGTCACCCCATTTGCACTGGTGAGGTCCGGTCTTGGTATAAAGACTTGTTTCAGTGAGGAAACAAACAAAAATGTAGTTGTTTTAAGTGAGAGACTACTTCCAAAACTATTTGAAATAATTGGAACATCTTGATAAATACATAAGAATTTCTATAATCTTAAATAAAGTCTTATAACAAATATATAAAAATATAATTGACATTAAAGGACAATTATAATATTGTAATACTGTAGCTGCACAGACAGAGAGAAATAGTAATACATATCATTAATAATGCTTTTGTGGAGGGAAAGAATCAGCTTCTTTTGTTCAACAGAATGGAAGAATAGAGAAATTAACGGTTAATTAGGAAATTATTTTTACATAAATGAGGCTTGAAATTATGGTATATGTCAAAAAATGTTATGCTTCATCAAAGATTTCTAATAAATGAATATGACAAGCAACACAAATTTGGCAAATAAGTCAAGGAACAAGTAGTGCCTTATGACAAGCATTAATAACTTAATTGCATTGTTACAATAGTAACAATTTCACAGTATTGTATGGAAAATTTTAAGAAAATTACTGCTAATCCCAGTCAGATTTAGGAGATAAAATCCATAAACTGACATAGTATTGATGATTTCTTGTTCTCTATCAAATCAAATGGCAATATAAAATATAATGCAGCACAGATATGCTGTTTGTAAATAAATACACACCCACACACAAACATTGCTGGTCTTAGACAAATCATAAGTTGCCCTGTCTAGGTAAAACTTTGATAAATCTTCATTCATTTGGTGTATTACCTAATAAGAGTTAATCTTAGGAGCAGATTTACTTTCTTACCTTTCTAAAGTAGGGCAAACTCGCTGTATATGGTAGACTCTGGTGATGGCAGGAGAACACTTGCTTTTCATTTCAATCATCAAGAGACATTTGACAGACAGAAAAGGATATTTTGACCGATGACTAGCTGACAGCATTATTCAAAATGTCAGTCTACACATGGGCTACACTTTACTTTATCTCTTTCTTTGTGTTGGAGAATCTTAATATATATATAAGGGCTCATTTACATACAGTATGCTAACTAAATTTTTTTGCAGTCAGTTGCTTAAACTATCTGATTATTATTACTTGCGTCAAAAAACCCTGATTGTACTTCTGTATAGTTACACAATTGAGCCTTTCCTGCCTCACATTTTGAATCGAGCACAGTTACCCCTATTGGGTTTCCAGAACCTTAATACCAGATCATAGTTCCAGGGCTCCCAATAGCTGAAGTGCAGTTGCATCAAAAGAAATGAGAGCACTTGTCATTTGCACCAAATGCTGGAAATGATGCCCAACATACTCCTGCTAAAAACCTCTATAGCACAAATATTATTAAGTACCCATGTAAATACCCAATAACTACCCATGCAAAGGAAGATTGTAAGATGAGATTTTATCTTGAGTGCCTGATGGCACTGCCCCATATTGGAACTCAGAAACACTAATTGGTAAGATTAAGGGTATCTGTTCCTTCCGTATATATTATCAATGTTTCAGTGGTAGCCCTAAATATGGGGCAGTTCCTGCTGGTTTTATGTAATTCCTTTGGACATTTTGAACATTATCTTGGACATTAAAATAATACGTGGACTATGGACTAATATGAGCAAGTCTATTAACCAAGCTGAACACTGATGTAAATTATTATGTCGCACAGTAATGTATTGGACACACCTGTAGCATAGTATCCATTTGGTGAATTATCTCACCTAATTAGGTGATGTCATCACTTCCTTGTCACGCTATAAATGTATGCACTCTGTATGTTTTTGAATAACACTTAAAGGCGGGCAGCCCGAAACATGTTGTGAATAAACACTTTTTTGCAGCTAGTTCTGCGATATAGCTTAATTCCTAGTAAACCATTGTATAATTTTAGCACCTGTGGCGAGGGTGTATACTGGGAATAAGAGCCTGAAATAAGCTGCACTCAGTTTCCTCCACAAAGTGTTAAACAGATAAAGAAGGTGGAGGCATCAGAGAGGGTTATAGAGAAAAAGAGAAGAAGAAAACAGGGGAAGCAATGAGAAAATGAAGGTATTAAACAACAGCGGTTTACGGAATAGTGAGAGAATGATATATATGAAATAATCTTAGGTAATATAGAATATGATAGGGTTGTGCTATGTTTTGAAACAATACACAGGCAGAATCTGGATTGACAGCCAAGAAAATTCACATGCACAATTTTCATTTTGGGGTCCCTATATGTCATATATTTAAGTAAATCTTTGTATACTGGGCATTAAACTGTGCATTAGAAGGAAATACCAAAATGGAAATAGCAAAATGGTTAAGCTTTAAAGTGGGTGAAACCAGAAAGTATAAGTGTGTAAGGTTTAATACAATAATGGGTGTGGGTTATAGTTTTGGGGGGGGGGTTGTTTTAGCATGCTGCGATACACTCACCAGAGCATCCCTTCACTTTTTTCACTCCAATTCAAGTACTGTCTAAGGGCACATATTGCACATGGTTACAGAAGCCTGTAACAAGACAGAAGAGTCAGCGATAGAATATAGTTGATTTATTAGATTAAAGTGATAGTGACACCTCTAGTTGTGTGCTTAGATATCTACTTTGATGGCAATAATAACTATTAATCACAAAATTACTGATTTAAACCCACATACTATATATAATATATTGTATATAATATATTGTTTTAAAAAAACACTCCACTTCCTCATATGTAGAAGCATACAAATTCCTGTAGGGGGAGAGTACTACTGCTTTCAGTCTCTCTTATCTCACACCCAATAAAACCTTCCCACACTGATCAGGTTTGTTTGTTTTGTTTCTACTGATGTGTCATGGTGTCTTCTTGCTGACTATGAAATCGATCAGATAAATAGAAAAATTTGCATAAAATAATACATGGCACATGCTTATCAAATTTTCTCTTTTCATTAAATGTGCTGTCATTGCTACAATGGCTCACATTATTAAAATTACATTTTGCCATTTGAAATAAAATCTATTTCTAGCAATGTCCTCAGAGAAGTGTCATCCAAAATAATGGTAACTTATACATGGATGAAAATAGTAAATTTTATTTGTCTTTTTGTTCTTTAATTAAATATAACTCTCAGTGTCTTTGAAAGTAGAAAGGCACATACATGTTGCCCAGGAGATAGACTGTCATGCATATTTCCTATCTATATAAAACTTTCTGGATATATCTACAAATTTAAATTATTTTTATCAAACAGTAAGAACAGGTTTCATTCTCAAAACATGTTTATTCTTTTCATCCAAACAAGTGTGACATAGCTTGCATTTAGATAGTGGGTTCTTTAAAGGTCTGTTTTACTTTGACAGCTAGTCCTGAGTTGTTTTGACGTCTTTAAAAAATTATTCTGAATCAACTGACACTGAGACTTTCTTCCCTTGATTCAAGGTTTTTTTGTATGTATACTTTGAGCTATTGAATGGGAAGTGAATAAATTATTAAAATGAAACTGTTGTCATTTCTGTGCAAAAACACACAACAGGGCTTAAGTTTGCAGACAGTGAACACCTTGTGCTTTTCACCACATTGGGAGTGTTCAAATGCTGTATAGTGGCACTCAGCACTACGCACTCTTTTATGTCATACATTCTGCTGCTGAGGCTATTGACACACACTGTGTGAACCCAGGAGCTAATATCACCTCTAGCTCAAGGGTTCCCTGTGTTAATTGACACAGCATACTTGCTCCTAAAGAATTGGGTGGAGGCTTATTTTCAAGACAAAACGTGGAAGTGACGCCATGCAAAATATTAAGCAAAACTGTTTCCATTGTTGTGTTAGAAGCAAAGCATGAATTACAAGACACAGCTTGAATCCTGTCCAAAAAAGTGCATTGTGAGGAAATAAAATTGAAGATTGCTCTTAAATATTCACTTTGCGTACTGGGTCAAGGTAAGTCCTAATCTATTTTCTCTGTAGCAATTCAGAGAATTTCCTGCATTCTTTATCAGCTTAGTAGCTGATCTATGGACCTTCTTTATTCCATTAATATCTGTTTAATCACTGGAGACCAAAACTGTAACGAATATTCTAGATGAGGCCTTACTAGTGCTCCACTCCCCAGAAATCACTGATATCTTCCAGTGGCTGCCCACAGCCTGTTAAGATTAACAACAGTGGTCTTAGTAATTATTTCAGCAGACAAGAACAGTGAAATAAACATATTTATCTACAGTCTTAGGCTCAAATTCAACAAACCACCAATTCAATTAATCCCACCAACCACACCTTAGTACACAAAGAAAACAAAAAGAAAAGTATCTCTATCAATTAGTTAACTCAGAAGAACCCAGTTAATTTCACTTACTTCAATCTCACACCCAGCACTTTTATCAAGCACAGTGAATTACCAGAAAATGCTATGTTTTTAACACCAATTAAATATGTACTTACATGAAAACACATGATTACAGTAACACACATGTTACAGTTCCCGCACTTGCTTTGGAGCCTCTAACTAAGAAGTTTCAAACTGGATAAACAGAGACAATATAGATACCAACTTACACATTAAAGAAATTTACACTAGATAAAAATATCAGAGAAGTAATTCATAAAGGTCTACTGCCAACAGAGCATCCTCCAACAGGCGTTATAATTCAGTGATTCTCCGATTTATTAATCTTTAACATAATATCTTCATCTGTCAATCTGCCTAGCAAACATTTCATCTGTTCACTCTACAGCTCATCAAGAAACAATAATAAATTGGAATCCTAACATCTGTCTTTCAAATTACATTTTATACAGCATTCTTTCACCAGCATTCCCTACTGAATATTTATCAATTTTAAATTAACCAGTATAGGAGCCACTATGTTACAAATATATATTATTTTACTAGAATATGGTATATAACTAATGTAAAACTGTCAAAACACATAATGATCTGTTCACTGCTGTACACATTCAATTGACCTTTTACAATTCAGCTTGACATCTGAAAGCTAGCGATGTATAAGTCATTGGGCTTTGTTCATGGCAAAATTTTAAATTTTTTTTACGGTTTTAGATTTTGCTGCATTCAAGTTTTTAAAAACACATTTTAGTCAAGTGTTTTCAGAAATAAGCTCAACTTTGATTTTGGGGAGTTTTCAAGTTTTTTAAACTCATAAATTAAAATTATTAATATGCCTCTTAGATAACTATGACAATAACAAAGAATGATACAATAACAGAAATTACAGAACATTTCTCAGTCTTTTTTTTTTCTCTTTAAACAAAGATATGGGTATAATAAACATAGATACGCATAGAAATAAGACGTGTTATCAGAAATTAATCAGGCACTTTGTCTTCCCTTTGTCTAGATGATATACAGGGGGTTATTTATTAATCTCCAAATTCCAAAAATCCAGAAAATTCATTTTTTAAAAAGATAGGTCTTCTTTAAAATCACAACCCTAAATATTAAAATCCGGCATCTCAAACATGCCGAGGTTGCATATAAGTAGTGATG
>CM044446.1:41075036-41088755 GCA_024363595.1 Xenopus borealis | reverse complement strand
ATATATATATATATATATATATATATATTTTATATAGTAGAAATGTAATTCGTCCTAGTGCATAGTTTGCAAAATACACTTTTTGAACCTAATGGAGGTCTCTATCAGGTGAAAGCAGTAGAGCAAGATTAAAAGGCTTTTTCAACATCACAGTCATTTTGATCAAATCTGGACACCATTTAGTTGTTCTTATAGTCACATAAAGCACACAGATTTGACAGCAAATCAAGAAATCTGTGTCTTCCAACACTGTAAAAGTTGAAAAAGTAGTCCTCAAAAATATTAGACTGAAACTAACCTCTTCGCTTCAAGTAATAACTTAGAAAAACCAAGTAATTAATCAAAAAGTTTCTAAAATATATATAATAATTATTTTACATAATTCTCTGAGACTGAAAAATTATATTAAGTTGTATACAGATGAGTCTATCATGAATAAGTTTAAAACTACTCATTATAAAAAGTGGGAACTATACTTTAGTAAATGTTAGCATAATTAATAAAATTTAGATTGTTTGTTGCCTGTAAAAAAACATGTTGATGCTCAGAGGGGCAGACATACTAAAGGGCAAAGGGACTAACCCCGCCTGCAAGGGACTTTGTCGATTTAGTAACGGCACAGGCATCATTTCGTTAGCAAACCAGACTTGCCTTCCAAGGTCAGACCAGGCGAAGTGCAATGGAGTACATAGATCTTCCTCAATCTTCAGTTACTTATATTATCTTCTGTTAGTGGAAAAACTTCAGTTTTATTAATTCATTAATATCAGGACAGATTTAGAACCATTTTCCTTTGAGAAATTTAAAACTTGAGAATGCCACCTCTCTAGCATATGAAATGAAATGCATCAAGTCACCAAAAATAGATGGCAGTAAAAGTGATAAATAGTTATGGTGAATCTGACCCGTTTTACTTCACTGAAAATTCACAGAATGGCAAAAATTTGCAGAAATGCATTGAAGTCTCTGGGGCAGATTTACTGACCTGTGAAAATTGGCCAGAGACCACTTCACACCCATCACAATACTTCCCCATGAGAAAAGTCTGTTAGAGTTTGAGTTCCCGCGCTCAGGCTAATTTGCAATTTAAAGTGGACTGGAGCGATTTATGTTATGTGGTGCATCTAATATATTACATTTACACTGATAACTAGACATGCCAAGGGAACCTTAAATGGGTGGTTCACCTTTAAGGTAACTTTTGATATGTAGATGAATGGCCAATTCTAAGCAACTTTTCAATTGGTTTTCATTATTTTTTTAATAGCTTTATAATTGTTTGTCTTCTTCTTCTGACTCTTTGCAGCTTTCAGATGGACATCCTTGATGCCTTCTAATAAGCAAATGATCTGTAATGCTACAAATGTATTGTTATTGCTAATTTGTATTACTCATTTTTTTATTCAGGCCCACTCCTATTCATATTTCAGTCTCTTATTCAAAGCAATGCATGATTGCTGGGGTGCCCTATATGAACCCTAGCTACCAGATTGCTTAAAATGCAAATTGAAGAGCTGCTAAATATAAAGCTATATAACTAAAAAAACTTAAAGAATTAAAAATGTAAAAATTAAAAACAATTGCAAATTGTCTCCATATATCACTCTCTACATCATACTAAAAGTTATCTCAAAGGTGAACAACCCCTTTAATAAAGTCAATAGAGTTTTAGCACCCTACACATAAGCCTAGTGTTAAATAATGTTCCCATATTTTATAAAATGTATGGGGTAAACCAGTTGCACAAAAATAAATTTAAGACTTTTGCAACCTATCAGCCTGAAAAAAAGGAAAAGACGCCAGCATTTTTTGGACTTGAGGAAAATCTATGTACTCCATTGCATTTCACCTGGTCTGAGCTGGAGAAGGCAAATCTGGAAAAGAGGTAACATGCAGTAAAATCTACATCTTAGTGAATTTGCGGAGTAAAGTCCATTTGCCAGAGTGAAAAGTCACCTGGCGTAAGAGTGCGAATTACAGCTAGCATCTACAGATGAAGCCACTTTGGATTGTGCATTTGACACAGAATAACTGAACTCCCATTTAACTCACTTATCACAGAATATTGTGTCACAGCATCCCATCCAATTAAAGAGTTCACCATTGAAAACAATGGTGCTTTGGTATGCTTATAAAAAGGTTAAATGCATTAAATGAGATAAGATGACTTTAGATAACACAGTTTCTTTGACACATTAACAACGCATTTAACACACAAATCCAAGTGGCTGCATCTGTATCTCCTTCTCTAGCAAAGTGACGCCTGTACCCGGTAGTAAATCGGTGAAGTCCCTGCGGGTGGTAACGCTGGTGACGATGTCACTTCGCCCTTTAATAAATCTGCTCCATAGTGTGTATGTGCTTATACACACACAAACATATTCAGTAAAGTAACCACTTGTGCAATTTACAGTATTTTATGACTTCCACATAGCAGAAGCTTAAAGATTTACAGAAAATTTATAAAATAACAGACAGCAAAAAGCACAGCACAGTATTCTAGGTCAGTCATTTTACCTCATTATTTCTGAAGTGTTGCCCACATACCTGCACATTTATATTAATACAATTTCTTTGGTGTCTATTATCACTTCATAAATTTTCTATGAACGTTTATAATTCAGCTACATGGCAGTCAACTGATTCATTACAATTGCTGTCTATTTTGATTTGGGAACATATCAGTTGCTGCCCTGGTTTCCGGACTTTATTTTTCTGTTGTCTGCACAAAAACTATAACTATATACAAATATACGTACTAGACTTGAATTTCCAAATTACATGTTATTAAGGCAGGAAATTACAAAAAAAAACATAAAAGCATTATATAGTTACATATTTATAGTACATGGTTAAGTTGGGTTGAAAAAAGTCCATCAAGTTCAATCCTTCCAAATGAATCGCAGCTCACATATATCACACATTTACAATATTCACACATTTACACACTGGCCTCTCTATGCACTCACATAAAATATTTATACTGTACCAATATTTACTGTATATTAATAAAGCTGTATTAGTTGTAATACAGCTAATGCAATTAATTCAGTTAAATCCGATGTAGCATTAATAGAATCAGCCATTAAAACATAATCTGGCAGGGCATTCCAGAACCTCACTGTGAAAAACCACCTAAATTCCTTCAAATTAAAGTTATTTTCCTCTAATCTGAAATGGAGCCTCTTGTGCTTTCTGTCACTAATGCCCATAATGAATTTATAAAAAGTAATCTTGTCCCCTTTAAATTGTATTCTTTTCCAGAGAGAAGACAACCACAACTTTGACAGTCTACCTTCATAATTTAATTCTTACATTGTTGTAGCATGTCCAGATACTGCCTGGAATTAAACAACTTGTTACCCACAAAAAAGCCCTAGATCCTTCACAGTTAAGTAAATCCCTAACACTGTCATTTAGTGTATAACTTGCATTCACATTCTTTTTGCCAAAGTGCAGAACCTTGCATTTATCAACATCGAACCTTATTTTCCAGTCTGCTGCCCGGGATTATTAATTGTTTAGCATTATTAATTATTATTACAATTTCTGTAAATGAATATATCTCACTTGTATACTTGATTTGCTGAGCTGTTATAAGCTTCTAGATATACAGGTATAAACACCAGCAAAGTGATAAACAACAGAAACAAAACCATATGGGCTGTTAACAAAAAATCTGTAGACAGCAAAATTAGAAACCAAGGTCAAAAATATCGCTGTGTATTCTGCATGTACCCATTGTATTTTAAAGTTTTTGATGATATATTATACTGCAAATAAATGTAGCCATATGATGACTACAACATGATTCAACTGTGTATACAGTTTAAATTCAGAAAATACTAAGACAATAATAAATACTTTCACTGAATGGTAAGTAAACGTAATTAAAAAGTAACAAAGCTACTGAGGCCATACTAATTTCAATCAGCCTCCCCTTGATCTCCGTACATTCAAGAGTCCTTGAGTATTTCTGTGACTGCACTATTTAGAGATAAGTAAATGGCAACTTCATGCCTGGCAAATAAATTCACTCATCACTAATTACAGTATAAAAGGAAATACTTTAAAAGAAAATTGAATAATGTGGTATAATGGAGTCTATGGGAGATGGCCTTCCTGTAATTTGAAGCTTTCTGGATAACAGGTTTCTGAAGAAGTTATCCCACACCTGCACTTTCCTAATTCAAAGAATTAAATGTAGTTTCAAGTTTTAATAAAATTGTTGCCAAACTATATGGGTTATTTCAGACAACCCCAAATGCGAGGCTTCTCTGCAACTTGATTCCATTTTTTGGAAGATCAAGCCCTTGAACTTACAAAAAAGGCATTACTTCAGCTCAGAGTTCTGCTTAATAAGAACAATTTAGTTAGCATACACATACTTTCAACAAAGAAGGAAAAATAACCTAGAAGTATAAGTTTGGTCTGGAGGAATATTTTTATAATTCAGGTTAGTCCTGTTTTTCCACTGTACTTTGACAGTACATGTCAAGGGGGGAAAAGATCAAAAGCTTTAGGAAGTTTTGCAAGAAGTGAAGTTAGCCCATAAAAACCAAACCTTTCTGATATTTAATTGAAAAAAGAACAAAGTATTGCTTTTTCCTAAGTTGATGTGACCTTAACTGTCTTAAATGTGCCTGAAGAATGCCAGCAGCAAAATGTTACTAACAAGCTCTGTAACTGTTCATCTTCTATCTCATTCCCTCTCGGCTTTCTTCCTTTTCTACTGTGGAAAGCACTTATAGAGTCTTTTGCACTGTAAGTTTATTACTTAGACCTTCAGCATGAGGATGTTAGATTATATTCATTCCATATGCTTGTACTGTACTCTAGATTCAGTAATGGCAAGTCTAGTGATACAATACTTACAAACCAGGCCACTGAAATGACTTATAAATGATCTTTGCATGCAAAACATTTTGGCATTGTGGAAATTAACTATTTGAATTTTGGAATTCAGAGCAAGTATAATGTATAGTAATTATGTGAAAATTGATTTTCTTTCATAATATATATATATATATATATATATATACTTTTTTTAATTAATATTTTTTTAGTGTCTCTTTAATTTATGAAGGGACAATTAAAATCTTTAAAATTGAAATAGCTTTCGTTCCACTGTACTATAATGTGGTTTCCTAAACATGGCTCCCTCTCTATACCTTTCTATTCAAATTACACATTTACAAAGACAAATGTTAAGAAAAAAAAGAGAGACATAATTATGTTTCATCCCTTGAATTTAAGCCTTTGTATATGCAAGACAGAACTTTATTTAGCAGCCACAGAATGTCACTGCCCAGAATTAGACAACGTTTTATCTACAAAAACCCCTAGATCCTTCTCAATAAGGAAACTCCCAATACATTGCCATTTGATGTATAACTTGCATTATTTTATTTTTTCCAAAGTGCATAACCTTGCATTTATCAACATTGAACCTCATTTAACAGATTGCTGCCCAGTTTTCAACTTAGTGAAATCACTCTGCAAAGTGACGGTATCCTGCATGAAACCTATAGTTCTGCACAATTTTGTATCATCAGCAAAACTAGAAACCATACTTTCAATGCCCTCCTCCAGGTCATTAATAAACAAGTTGTAAAGAAAAGAACCAAGTACAGAGTCCTGCGGTACTCAACTAACAACTCAATTAGAACTCAATTAGAAAATGTTCCATTTAGCACCACACTTTGTAATTTATCTTTTAGCCAGTTCTCTATCCAGGTACAAATACTATGTTCCAGGCCAACATTCCAATGGGCAACTTGATGGTGGCCATGGGCTGCTTGACTTGCAAACAGACAGAGGCACTATGAATTCCTTAAGGCAGGAATGCCTAAAACATTTCAGCTTCTGAAGCATCTAGCAATAATGACTTCCTGCTTTTGCTTGAACTCAGAGATTTACTGACTGTTTGCAGGTAGCATGAAGAAGAGAAAACACACTGGAGGTCATTTTTATTTGCAAATGGTTGTATAACCCATGTTTTTTTCTGAAAGCTAAAAAATTGCTGTACCTGTCTTTCCAGTTTTTGCAAAGTCACATTGTACAAAAAATGTTTGCATATTGCTAACAAATGAGATGGGTGCAGGCACTTTACATTGGTCAAAATTTAATGGGCAGTGATTAAATTCACAATTTGCAAAAGCAATTTTGCAAAACATGTCTCTGCCACCAAATTTGTCGATAACTCAAATGCAGAGTTTGCAAATATATTAACAATTTGTTAATGCCACATTTATTTATAAAATGCCATATTTATTGAATGTTATGGACATTCACAGTGGTAATACATATTCACAATTCTGTTTGCACATGAAATACTTTACAACACTTATATTGTTTTAAAATAACCATGGACAAATTGACCAGGACAAATATGTTCACTGTGTGAATCTTTTTGCACTTTGTGAACTTCCTAAATTGTCTCATATAGGTCTTATTTTTAAATGGGTAAACTGAATTTAATTTTTTTAATTTTTAATGATATGTTCTCTTAAATGGTTACATATTATTTTAGGTTCCACTTAAACCAAATTACTATATAGACCGTCATTTAGTCTCAGCAAGGGAATATCAAACATGATACAATTAAAACCAGGACTTTTATTTCATAGAAAATATTTGTCAATTAGCCTAATGTCAGATGTTTGTGATAAAATGTCAATGACTGCCTCCAACCATTCCAAAGTCTTTACTGTGTAATATTTCCAAGAACCAATTATCTTGTTACAGAAGTGGAGTTATAGACAATCTGACTAAAAGGCATGCACTGAATTCATCTAAATACCATTAGTTGACATGATACCCATGGTATCTGCCACTTTATTTGCTTACAATCTAAGGTGGCTCATACATTCATACAACTAGGGTTAATAAAGCAAATTACAGGAGTGGCTGGAGGAAAACAGAAAAGTGGAGAACATAAAATCTCTGCATGCAGTAATTTTGACCTCCCTTTAATATTATATTTGGCCTGAGGGTGGAGCCAGGTCTGTTAACTTACCTGCTAAGGTTGTAAACTTGAATGTACCAAATATTCTATTATAGTTAAATTTTACAAATTAAACTAGTTATAACTTACACAAAAGGAGCCAGGCATAAACAAGCAAATATTATGTTATTTGTATTACTGAGCATTGTGCAGAAAAGTCCAGAACCTTCTCAGAATCCAAATGCTATATGTATAAATACATTTACGCATAAATGATAGCCAAGTTGATAGAAAATGTACCCATTTTTTAAAAGAACACAATAGTATAGTAACAGAATATATACCAAATCATAGGTAAAAAACACAAATGTTTTAGGTCTAGAATAAATCTGTCCCTTTTCTATATGTGCACCAAAGTGACTTAAGAATAGGCCTCAACTGTACATTTCAAATTAGTTAACCCACAAAAAGAGTAAATTCAATGGACTATACAGTAGATAACATCGGACTGCAGAGAATGTAACCTAGCCTTGCTCTATTCTTTAAAATCTCATTTCCAATAAAAGGAAAACATTATAGTTACAGTATTATACCAGATCACAGGTAAAAACACAATTGCATTACATTTTGAATAAATATTTTCCTGTTTGTGCACCAAAGTGATTTGAGTATAACCCTGACCTGGATATTGCACATGCAGTTACCCATAGATAGAGTAATGTTAATAGTATGTACAGTACATAATATAGGACTGCAGGGAATGTCACTAAGCCCTGCTTTGTATTGTTCAGATCATCATCATCTGTGTGATAGAATTACACTTTTACTAACATTTAACTGCTTGAAAGTGTTTACAGTCTATAAAAAATCCTTTCTGAATATTTAGCTGGGCCTTCCTTAACTCAAATCATTTCTTCTAACCTAATGGTAAATAAAGCATCAGAGAGGTTACTATATTATTCCTTATATATTTATACATAGTTGTCTTATCACCCCTCAAGTGCCTCTTTTTGTTTTTCATCATAGCTGAGATTTTCCATACCTTCTATCAGCTTAGTTTCCCTTCTCTGGACCACTTCTACTGTAATTCAATATTGTCCTATTTGAGCACTGTAGACCAAAACGGTATGGCATATTCTAGATGGAACCTTACTAGTGCTCTGTACAGTGGTAGAATTACCCCCTCCTCCCACAAATCTATACCTCCTTGTAATACAGCTTAAAACCTTATTTGCCCTTGCAGCTGCTGAATTGTATTACTTGATACAGCCAAATATATTATATGAAAGGACTCGGAGGTCCTTTTATATTATGGATTTGCCTAGTGCAGTACCATTAAGGGTATATGTGACTTGCATATTTTTAAATACTAGGACACTAGGACATTGAATCTTACCTGCTATTTAGCTACCCAGATTGCCAGTTTGTCAAGATCCTGCTACAAAGATGCCTTATCCTGGATGGAATTGATTGGGCTGCATGGTTTGTGTCATTTCCATATATACATTACTTACAAAACTATCCCCTTAAAATTAATGAACAAGTTAAATAAAAGTGGACCCAATGCAGAACCTTACTCCAAGTAGAGAATGTACCATTAACAACAGCCCTCTGTACCTGATCCTGTAACCAGTTTCCTTCCCCTGTGCAAACATCTTCTTTAAGCCCAGTAGCCTAAATTTATAAAGCAGTCATTTGTGGGGCACTGTATCAAAAGCTTTGGCAAAATCCAAATAGATCACATTTACTCCACTGTCCAGCATTTTACTTACCTCATCATAAAAAAGCAATCAAATTTGTCTAGCATCATAAAGCCTTCAAATAATTGTCCACCATGGATGGCAAACTTGCTGGCTTATAATTGCCAGGATGATATCATCATTGTTTCATAAAGAGACTCATATTGGGGTCTCTAAATGCCAAATACTTTGGTAAACCTATTCACAATGGGCATCAAACTGTTCAGTGGACTCATGGCAATCATATGCAATGTGTCTCTTATTGGTACCTAATACAGAGTGGGATATGCAGAGCAACAAAATAAATCCTTTGAAGTGATTTTTCAAATTTTTTTTTTTTATAAAAAAAAAAAAGCTACGTTCGGACAAGCTTTGATGTTTGGTAGTTAGGAGTAGAGAGACATAGTTACCCAGTTTGGAATCAGCAGAAAGTGTACTTTTCAAAAATATATGGTTTTCTGGGGGTAAACTTACTTTTTCTGGATTTTTTGGCCTTGGAATCTAAAGTATGCCATTTTCTGCCTTGGGGATTTCAAAATATGGTAATATACTGCCGGGTGTTTTTTCTGTACAGAAGTCCTAACTCTCCCTAAAACTATACATATCAGGTATTGTCACGTTCAAGAGACATGGGGCTTTCCAAATCAGTTGGCTTTTCATGCATAAAATTTTCCTGCTTTTTTTTTGTATTTAGAGCTATAAATCTTTTTGCAGAGGTGGAAATACATGAAAATTCAGGTAGGTTTAGAAAGCTCAGTTTCTCCCGAAAAAACCAACGTATAGTTTTCCTAGGTAAACTATAGGTTTCCCCTCAGAAAATGCCCCTAGGGAGAGAGCACAAATGTTTAAAAAACGGCTGGCATTTTGTGTTACCAAAATGTGAAATTCTGCTGGCACTTAAAGGGTTAAAACAATGATGTTTCTTTGAAGACTCAAAGGTTTATTCAAGAATTGATTACACATTTGTAATCAAATACAGCAATGGTTGTATTCATTTCATGGAGGAAAAATAGGGAGCTCCCTCCACTCGGATCACTCACCTGTTATTCCTCAAACAATTAAAATATAATACAACTGGTGCTTTAATAAATCCTTATTAAACACTGAAAAAAGAAAAAAAGCTCATTCAGAAGATTCTAGCTAAAGTAGTCAAACATAATGCTTCGCCCTGAAATAACAGCGCTGCAAAATATGTTGGCACTATATAAATACGATATTAATAATAATAATCTCAAGCCACATTGTGAGAAAAGTGTTATGAAATCAGATCTTATTTCAAGGAGTAGCAACATAAAAAGAATAAAATAAAAATAATTTAAAGAATTGTTAATGGATAATTGCTAATTGGTGCCGCTATTCAAAAAGCGATCCAATTCTGATCCTCAAAACCATAGGTCAGTTAGTCTGACATTGGTGGTAGGAAAGCTTTTCGAAGGGTTAATAAAGGATAAGATACTGGATTTCATAGCAAATAACAATACTATGAGTTTGTGTCAGCATGGTTTTATGCAAAATAGATCTTGACAGACTAACTTAATTTATTTTTATGTGAAGGTAAGCAGGGACCTCGGTTCTGGGATGGCAGTGGATGTAATTTACTTAGACTTTGCTAAAGCATTTTATACAGTGCCACACAGAAGGTTATTGGTTAAATTAAGGAATGTTGGCCAAGAACAGCATTTTGTACCTGGATAGAGAACTGGCTAAAAGATAGACTACAAAGAGTGGTGGTAAATGGAACATTTTCCAATTGGACCAGTGTTGTTTTTCAGCTTGTTTATTAATGACCTGGAGGGGGGGCATTAAAAGTACTGTTTCTATTTTTGTAGATGATACTTAATTATGCAGAACTATAGGTTCCATGAAGGATACTGCCACTTTGCAGAGTGATTTGTCTTAGTTGGGAAACTGGGCAGCAAACTGGAAAATGATGTTCAATGTTGATAAATGCAAGGTTATGCACTTTGGCAAAAATAACATAAATGCAAGTTACAGAAAAAATGGCAGTGTGTTGGGAGTTTCCTTAAATGAGAAGGATCTTGGGGTTTTTATGCATAAAAAAGGGCATAAATTCAAGGGTTGAAAACATAATTATGCCTCGTTATAGATTCCTAGTAAGGCCTCATCTGGAGTATGCAGTTTAGTTTTGGACTCTAGTCCTTAAGAGGTATATAAATGAGCTGGATAGAGTACAGAGACGTGCAACTAAGCTGGTTAGAGGGATGGACGACTTAAATTATGAGGGTAGACTGTCCAGGTTGGGGTTGTTTTCTCTAGAAAAAAAGAGGACATTATTAGATTAGAGAACAAATTAAAGGACATTATAGACAAATAGCAAGGGACTTTTTTACCCATAAAGAGGATCTCCACACCAGCGGCCACTCCTTCAGACTAGAAGAAAAGAACTTTCATTTGAATCAGCGTAGGTGGTTTTTCACAGTGAGGACAGTGAGGTTGTGGCATGCACTGCCAGTGATGTTGTGATGGCAGATTCTGTTAATGCTTTTAATAGTGGCTTGGATGATTTCTTGTACAGACATAATATCAATATATATATATATAATGTATGGTAAATTATGGTGGCATGTGTGTATGAATGCTGGGTTTTCATTTGGAGGGGTTAAACCTGATGGGCTTCTCTGTATTCTTGCCTTTTTTCAACCAAATTTAACTACAGTATGTAACTATATAACCCTCTTACAGCAAGCCCACAGCAAGCAAGACATTTGTCAATATTCTTAAAAAGATACAATCACAAACACAGATTATGGCAATAAAGGACAAAACGAATACTACACACTATGATACAAAGGTAAAGCCAGAGTCTTTCAGGAATTTTACCAGAATGTATAAAAACTTGATGCTTCTATTTCTACTTCAAAGCACTGGGGTGAAATAGAAGCCTTTATGAAGGAAATGGCCTGAAAAGGTGCTCACATGATCAGGCACAATAACTTGAAGCACCATTCTCATTTGAGGAAAATGAAAAATGTATAGACTCCCTACAAACAGGAAAGAGCCAAGGTCCAGATGGATATACAGGCTTGTTTTTTAAAGCATATAAAAAGGAAAAATTATTCCCCTATTATTAAACTATTATAACACAGTTATAATAGGGATTTCACACACAAGTCCAAGAAGTGCACATTATCATTATTAGTGATGGGCGAATCTCCCGAGTTTCGCTTTGCAGAAAAATTAGCGAATTTCCCAAAAAATTTGCGAATTGGTGGAAAAATTTGCGAAACGAGTCGCGTAGTTTCGTCGCGTCGTTTCTGACGCACATCACATAGTTTTCAATGCATTGCGTCATTTTCGGCGCGCGTCGCGCCGTTTTTGCCGTGCGTCGCGTCGTTTTCAGCGCGTCGCGTCAAAAATGACGCGCGTGAATTTTTGTCAGGCGAAATTTCGCTGCCATTTTGCGAATTTATTCGCCAGTGGCGAATCGCGGGAATTCGCAGCGAATTCGCCCCTGGCGAATAAATTCGCCCGTCACTGATCATTATATGTAAACCTGACAAGAACCAACAACTATGTGCCAGCTACATACCTTTAATTAACTTATATATGAAAATATATACTAAGATCTTATTCCAAGCAGGTTTCATCCCTAAAAGAGAAGGCAAAGATACTACCAAAATAATCTCACTAATTAGACATGCAAAAAGAACAAAATACCATCCTTCATACAAGCATAAGACATTTCTGGAAAAGATATTGGAAGGCTTCAGCCTGGGAACAAAAATTATATAAAGATAATGGCATTATACGAGAAACCATCTCCAAGAGTTAGAGTGAACTGTATACTATCCCCTATAGTACAAATGATTACCTAACTACCTAGTTACCTAACAGAACAGCTCTTATCAAATGCTTCGGGGAATTGTCAAATTTCAAAGTAAATTTTTGTAAATTCTTCAGAAAACAACATTAACCTGCTAAAACAAAACGTTTCCTTTAAATGGGCTAACCCATGTATTTAGTACTTAAGGGGTCAAAATGCAAGACCTGGAAAAATAACACCAAGGTAATTATTTACCTTTCTTGAAATCCTTCGCCCACCTTTACTGAATCCAGTCAAGAAGCAGGTTGACAACCAGGTTTCCTAAGAAAGCTATTACTGGCTCCTGCAGCATGTTTTGTTCATGTATTTCATAAAACTCCTATAAGTTATTAAAAACTTTTTTCTGCACATTAAAAATACATAAATAACATCTGTATGATTCCCACATAGCATTACCATTGTTTTCAAATGTCCTTGTCTATCATATATGCCTTGTCTATCATATATGTCCTTGTCTATATATATGCCTTTTGCACAGTTTTATTTCTGTACCATAATGTTTGTTATTTATGTTGTGATGGCTGTGGTTGGACTCTTCAAGGTTAGAAACATACAATTTTCAATATTGCAGCAAATGTTGTTGTGTATAACAAACATTATGTTATGAACAGCCATTCAAGGTGATCTTATGTGATGTGGAGTGTCTGCAAGAATGACTTGCTATTATCAGGCTGAAAATGGGAAAGACAAAACCACAGTAAGACTACAAGTGTTTGTAAGTACTACAGGACTTACTATAACTAAGATCTGCAGTGATATGTAATAGAGAAAAATAAAGATTTTTTTTCAACCTAGAAAATAATATTGTGTTTGAAGTTTACCATTAAGTGTTTTATTTCTATGAAGTAGGCATAATGAAACTAGATAAAGGAGCATGAACAACTGAAGATTAAGAAAGATGTATTTTTATAACAGATTTTTATAACACAGTTATAAAGACACTCATCTTGCGGGCCGTTCGGGGGAGTGAGTCTGGGTCAGAAGGGGCCCATGAGAGCTGGGACCCCCTGGGTTTTTTCCCTGTGTCCTGCCGGCCCAGTCCAACCTTGTTTCCTATAAATTCTCTCTTTTTATAATGTTCTTTAGGAATCACAGCATCAAAATTAGTGTTTAACAACTGAGAAATATTCAAATGCCCAGGGTATACGTATAAATAAATAAATATATTATATATATATATATATATATAT
>CM044446.1:41055768-41067641 GCA_024363595.1 Xenopus borealis | reverse complement strand
AAAAATACATTTATATAAATATACATTTTGCTTTCTATCTCCCTATAAAAGGAGCTTACAATCTCATGATTCACACAAAAAATAAAGGCAAAACCATATTATCAGTATATAAGAAAAACACATTTTGTTTAAATGTAACCTGCTGCAGCTTTTACCAACTGTAATTAAGCGCAGTGCATGGATCTAACACACACTATGCTGAATGGTTTTTGTAATGCTAGGTAAAATGTGGAGAGCATCCCCCTATAGTAGGAAAGCATTTGGACAAATATAATAAAGAGTAACAATTAAACCGTATGTATCGTAAAGCAATGTATACGTTCTTCACATGACCTGGGTCCATGCAGGTAGTTTTCTAATTCTCTCAGTATGCCTTATAGGTTCACTTTCTTCAGCCCTATAGCGGCTGGCATTAGGAGTAGGAAAATGTCCTTCATCAATTGGAACACCTCCAAAGTCATATCTAGCAGGAGCAAGACGACTTGCATTCCATATGCATCCATCAGATAGTTCATACAGTATGTGTATGGTCCTCGCTGGCGTCTCATTTCAAGTGGTGTAGTAAATTTAGATTGTCCTTGTTTCAGTATTCCTGGTTTCTTAATTCTGACTAAAGATCCAGGCTAAAAGTTCACTTCTGTTTATTGCTTTGTCTGCAGAGGAAGAAAAATTGGCAGAAAAAGAGTTTTGCAGGCCAGCAACAGAGACACACACACATACAGGTGGACAAAATAAATGACTGTGCATAGCCTAACATGTGTTTATTCTATTTTTGAAATTGGACCCTTGCGTTCAGGTAAAGAAGAAGAAGATCAAAAAACATCCACAAAAAATTTAGCATTTCACTGGCTTAGATATGAGGAATATAGCTACTTTTAAGCACAAAACAAAAACTGTGTTACCGTGTTAGCCAGTAACAAAAATAACAAAAAAACAAACAAATACAAAAGTATTGTAGAAGTGATACTTATATTCGCTAACAATAAGAATAAATTGCAAGCTTTCGGAGCACCAAGGCCCCTTCGTCAGGCGAAATACAAATGAGGGCTAGAAGGATGCAGTATATATACTATTAAATCAGTGAAAGGTATTCATGGGCAATAAATTAGGAAGTTACAGATAGACAGAGATCAATTGTAGAGATAACACAATGAATTAAGATGGCCATACATGGGCAGATAAAGCTGCCGATATTGGTCGTTTAGACCGATTTGACAGTTATCTCCCTGTGTATGGGGGCTTCCGACGGGTCTTCCCGACCAATATCTGGACACAATATGATTAGGGAAGGTTGGATCCTCTTCCAACCAACCCATCGGAAGTCCATTGCACTAGTCGTAATCCGATTGTTTGGCCATAGGGCCAAACGTTCGGATTACCCCAATATAGCCCTGCCAGTTAGTGATATACCTGGGAAAGATCCGCTCATTTGGTGATGTCGCCAAATGAGCGGATCTTTGCATCTATGGCCAGCTTAAGGGTGGGCTGTAAATAGTCCAGGGGTCTGGATTCAGTCAGGTCACATTTTCAATGTAACAGATTTAGATTTTCACCTCACCTAGTCTGACCACGGTCTTTCTCTTCTACCGCCCTGTTTTGCAAACACACTTGCACACTTCCCCTCTCCCTATCTGCACTGAGGACTGCATGCACTGGGTAAGTAACTGTAGCAAATTTGCCATGCGTGCATTGGCAGCATGCCACCCCTGAAATCGTACCACCCATTGCCCAGGCCTTCATGGCCTTGCCACAAATCCGAGCCTGCTTGCTTTGCTCTTAAAACTAAGAAACTGAATATACCTGTAGTGTGATCAATTCATCCAACTTTTTTATCAAGTGGCATTTAATTGAAAGTCAAGTAAGAGTAATGAACAATTTTGTTTATTTAAGAAATTATGCTATTAGGGACATAAGACTAAAAATAAAGTCACTCTTGTCAATGCACAAACACATACCGAAAGGAAAAAAGTAGAATACAAAGAAATTAATTTGTAAGTTACATTCATAGAGCTCTTTCTGACTTGTACTTACTAACATCATGAAATACAGCACACAACTGTGTATAAATGATTGAACACACTTGAACAACTATTCCAAAAGCCAACTGTATACATAGGGGTAAATTTATCAAAGAGTGAAGTTCCGCCACTAGAGTGAAATTCCGCTGCTCTCCATTCATTTCTATGGGATTTTGAAAGGCCTATTTATCAATGAGTGAAGTGAAATTTCACCCTTTGATAAATATGCCTTTAAAAATCCCATAGAAATGAATGGAGAGCAGCGGAATTTCACTCTAGTGGCGGCACTTCATTCTTAACTTCACTCTTTGATAAATTTACCCCATAGAGTTTTATGAGTGTTAAGTAATTTTGCTAACCTTTAGAACCTTTTCTGTTGGCTTACTTCTGTTCTTTATAATATGCAAATTGAAATTAGTTTAGTGACATTTGAAATTGCTGAGCCTAGATCATGGCTAATGGCATTTCTCAATACTATTTATGCCATTTATAAGTACAGGTAAGGGATCCTTTTCTTGTTTTTCAATTGTTTGCCCCAGTCCTGCATATAAGAAGGGCTGTATGAATTTAGGCTCTATCTTTTGTACAGTGTTAGTCTGTTGGAAAAGATACAGGGTCAGCGACGGGGGGGGAGGGGTAGCTGAACTGCAATCTTCTGAAAGCTTGCTGTGATAATCGTCTTAGTTAGCCAACAGGGGTTGTTCAACAAGGGATCTGAAAGACCAGCAGTCAAATTATACTGGTTTGTTTAAAGATCGGCAGAATCAGATGCAGCTGTGATCTGGTGGGAAGGAATGAGTTAAGGCAGGGAAAGCTGGGCTGGGAGTGGAGAAAGAAAGGCATATGATGTCAGGGAAAGGAGCATTTCACTTGCTTATATTCTGTGAAGGACCTTATTTTGCATACTTTGTGAAATGTCAGACGTTTCTCTTCTTTATGTTCTCATATTATCTATAAATAACCAAATGTGTTATCTTGTGGTTTGGAGTTATACAGTATAAACGTGAAAGTCTGCATATTATTATTCATGTTAAATGAATATCAAATGCTTGACCCAGGGAATGTTTTTGATTGCAACAGGGGTCAGGAAGGAATTTTTTTCCCTCTTGAGGCTTCAGGCTGCATTTTTTGCCTTCCTCTGGATCACAACAGTGGATATATTATAATGTATTTAAAGTTTTATTTGTCACATCAGTGGTAGGACCTTGCCAAAGTACTGCACAGGTAAATCTATATGAGGGAGAAAGGAGGTTCTCTCCTGTGACAGCACAGTGGGTTGATTGATACAGACGTGACTACTGCTTGTGCTAGGTGACAGCCTGCTTGGATTTCCTGTCATTGAGACACTACAGGTTCAGGACTGACAGCAGGGTTGCTGAGCTTATCTCATGGTGGGAAATGCAACTCCTGCTTGTAGCAGATTAGGGGGTCATCCTCTCTGTAGGTAGAGGCAACCTAATACTCAGTGGTGGATACAATGACAAAGAACTGATCTCAAGTCTTCACTGAGGAGTGACAGAGCATAGCAGTTATTTCTCATGGAATTCTGGCATTGATTATTGGGGTGAGGCTGGTCCTATTTATTTGATAAAATATGAATGAATGCTGTGGCCATTTCAACTAATTCTGGGTCCTGGTGTTTCATTAAAGTATGTAACAACTGGGTTCAGTGGGATGTCTGAAAGTGAAAGGTGAATTGAGGAGTCCCCTTGTCATTAATTTTTAATATTTTATTAAATTCTTTCATGATTCTAACTTTCTGAAACTGTATCATTTAGTCAAGTTTAAATGCTCATTGATATACAATAATAGTTAAATCAAGTTGAAAAAAGACTGGCTGGAGAGCTGGTACAGAGGCAGGTGGCTGGAGAGCTGGCACGGGCACAGGAGGCAGCTACTGGGAAGCCAGCACAGGGACAGGAGGCAGCTGCTGGGAAGCCAGCACCAGCACAGGAGGCAGCTGCTGGAAAGCTTGTTGCCGGGGAAGCCTAGCTGGAGCTGTGGACAGCTGGGGATGTATGGGAACTAGCTGTGGAGCAATGAGCAGTGGATACTGTGGCAAAGGCCCCTCTGGAGTTGTGGGCAGCAGATGCTGAGGGATAACCAGCACTGGAACTGAAGCAGACTGCAAGCATGGGAACAGAAGCAGACTGCTGAGTGTTGGCCAGCCCTGGAGCTGGAGCAGACTGCAAGCATGGGGTTGACATGGGAACAGAAGCAGACTGTTGAGGGATAGCCGGCCCTGGAACTGGAGCAGATTGGTGAGGGGTAGCTGGCCCAGGAACTGGAGGTTGTGGGGGAGGCGAAGACCAAAAAACTGGAAATGGCGGTTGGATACAGGACAGAGGGCAGTTTGCAGTTCATCAGAATCAATATCCTCCCAATCCTCCTCATCAGAGTCAAAGGGGTAGATTCATCAAAGAGTGAAGTTCCGCCACTAGAGGGAAATTCCACAGCTCTCAATTCATTTCTATGGGATTTTGCAAGGCGTATTCATCAATGGGTGAAGTGAAAGTTCATCCTTTGATGAATACGCCTTTAAAAATCCCATAGAAATGAATTGAGAGCTGTGGAATTTCCCTCTAGTGGTGGAACTTCACTCTTAACTTCACTCTTTGAGGAATCTACCCCAAAATCCTCCCAATCTTCCTCAACAAAGACTGAATCCTCCCAGTCATCTTCCTGCAGTTTGGCTGAGTCTTTCTGTAAGGTTTACAATGGGGAGCCGCTGTATAATAGGATGATAGGATAATCAGGGTATCCACACTCAGGAACAAAGTAAAAGGTATTCAGGAACAAGGTATACAAAGGTTTCCAGGTATTGAGGTTTCCAGGTATCAATGTTTCCAGGTATCAAGGTTGTCAGGTAACAAGGTTTTCAGGTAACAAGGTTGGCAGGTCATCCAGGAACAATGAAATACAATCAATGACTCAGGGTTTATAAAGGGAAGGTTATTAGGAATGGGAGACACATGAGGGTAAACGAGGTGGGGGGAACATATTGTGAAATGGCAGATAAACAGAAACATCAAACACAAGAGTTCAGGATCAGCCCCAAGAGCATCAGTGGCTCACAAGACAAATGCAGGTGAGTGGAAACAGCGGCACAATTTCAGTCACCAGCAGATCCTTACAGCAGTCAAAGTTGATAGGTTGAGGTCAAAACTGTACTGAAAGCGAGGTACAAAATCAAGATCTGAAAGTATGATAAACAGGAAAAAGTCAGTTTATGCAGCAAACGTCAATGAACAGACAGTGGTCAGGAACAGCTAGATAATGCACCCAAGGACTTAAATAAGCAAAACTACATTGGGCAGTGAAAATAGGTTGTGGCACCTTTAAATTGTTACATTTTCTGCCTTGTGCGATGACATCATATCGCTGCACAAAATAAATAAAATACTATGAGTGTTAGACCTCCGCTGATGTCCCTACGGCCGAGGTGGCGGTTCCCATTAGACCACCAGGTATCTTAACAGAAGGATTTCTGCCCATCTCTTTGGAGGGAGGCACCTAGGAATGTTTCCCTTCTGTCTGGGGTCTATGTACATTACGCCTTAATAATTAGCAGTAAATTCACTCATTTGCAAGTTCTGCATATCTGCTGCACTTTCTAAATCAGTGTTTCAATATTTTGAGCTGAATAAGGATTCTGCAACCGCAGTTCTAAAGGTCTCCTAAAAGGGTATTATAATGAATAGACAGATGGAGGAAAGTGAAATGTGTGGATATGCTACTTGCTAAATAAAATATGAACTTGGCATCCCCAGTTTTACATCTATTCTTCTAACCAAAATTACAAAATAACACATCAGAAGATTTACTGACAAATAACAGAAACACCAGATTGTTCTTTCACAACAAAGCAATGGCTGTCACTCAGAGCAAATACATTGTGGAGATGCAACAAGCAGAGTGAGGATAATGCTTTATATTAAAATGGAACAACTCTTATTTATGTTTGAAATAAACCTGTCGCTTTATTTAGGCTTTTCTGTAACACTTGAATATTTTCAGCCAAGGAATTATACACTGAAACATAATGCTCATAATAAAAAAAAAGCTGCACAAGATTTGAAAGGCATCTGTTAAAAATTAGCTTGTTTCCAAAACGAAATATTTTGTTTGCAAGTTTATATCAAAGTAATATGATTTTGTTGTAGTGACATAAACTATATTAAATTATAACAAGGAATACAGAATCACATATATTAAGCTTTTTTGCCTTTTACAACAGCAGCAAGCTCAAAGCCTTATTTGTCCACTAAGATTCTAGTTTCATTTCAACAAAGGATGGACAGAAAAACTTCAAGGGACTTTATGTAGACCTCAAACTCAAAAGAGAGAGATATGTAAAATTATGAATGGATTACAACAAAAGTGGTAATTTATCCTGAAACATCTACGTTCCCTCATTATTGATAGAAATCAGAAGTTTTTAATGTGTTGCTTTAAAGTGCTCTCAACTATTGTTAACGTATCTGGGCATACAGTACATATAAGGCATTTGCCCAAGAAAGGGTAACTTTTAGAGATGAGTTCTATAATTTGGATTTATGTAAACCTGAACTGCCACATGCCACAGATTAAAAGTCTATCTGTGATTTGCAGCAAGCATTTCACAAAGCCCTTTAGGCTCAAATATTCAAAAACCTCTCCCCTCAATTCACTCCAGCAGAAAGAGTGGGAAGAAGTAGGGAGAAGACACACAAGATATATTGTACAGAGGTAAAAATTGACCATGTACTATAAACCAAAGGAAGTGGTACAGCAGACTTCAAATATAACCATAATAATTATACAATCCATGTTTTGTCTCATCTTAGTATTTTCTTGTTCTTTAAATGACAATTCAGACAATATTTTTAGACTATTTCATTCCTTAATTTCAATTAAGTCATATCACAGAAGATTAAAAGGCATATATGTGACAGAGAAATAATGTTAATTGAATGTTCTGCTGTTTGCAAGCATCAGCAGCATGTTGCCACACTAAGCAATAGCAGATTATTAAACTGTACTTCTGTTCTTGGTGCCTCTCATCTTAAATTAGTGTAAGCTATTTTTGAAGGAAGGCCCAGACAAAATGCCAAAGGGATGTGTTTGATATTGAGCCAAACTTATTAAATGCAAATATTTCTTTTGAAGAGTAAAAATATTTTTGAAGAATAAAATGTATACAATTAACAGCTAATAGCCAGAGGTTTGTGTGTATCTGTGTGTACACTATCGGCATGATTATTACAAAAAAGGTGAAACAATGAATTCCTAGAACTGTTGCGATCATTTCATTTTTCAGAATACACCACTATCCTACCTCTTATTGTTCATTACAGTACTAACGCAACATTGCATATTCTCAACATAAAATGCATCGAAGATGGAATTCAAGTCAAAATGAAAGCAGTGAAAAGTAAATTGAAAATGTTTTCACTATTAAATGAACAAAGCTTTCCACTGGTTGGGCAGAGATTAAAAGAATATTCAATAAAGGAAAGTCAACTCCAAAGAGCATATGTAAAGCTTTTAGACAGAAATATTAATGCACATCCTTGATACAAATTTAATAATGACTTTCTCCTTGGATCATTTTTCACAAGCTTTTATCACAGCAGACAGGTGAAACAGGACAAGGCAAAGGAAATATGAGGTATTCATTTCACGTGTTATTGTACAGGATCAAATGCTTTGGATGGCTTGTGATTTTACAGACCCTTCAATTGATATATCCAGGTTAAATTAGCAAGAAGGGATTAAGGAGATTAAACAGAGCACTGAAGAGTACTATTTTTAAGCACCTAACATACACCTTTACAAACCAAACAACTCAAGTGATTAAGATAAATATGAAAAAATAGGCTACTAGATATTCTGTTCTTACTGCTGACCTAAATGCAATATACATACATAATGCTGGTTGGATTTACATTCTTCATGAGTGTTAGAAAGGTACTTATACTATTAACTGTTTGCTCTTTTAAATTGCCTATACAGGGATGTTTTGAATGGTGATATTTCTATGGTAACATTTAATATTTTATAGGTGAACCTAGTAAACTTGTCACTAGGTGTATGGCTCCATTGGACGCAGGGGTGTGTAATCTATTGTGCTTACTCTTTGCTCGCTGCCTATGCATGCTACTTTGTGTGTGTGCACGTTCATTTATTCTCATGCCCATGCATTGCATCAGACGTGATCACACTACTTTTTGACATTGCATCCTGATGTTCGCCACCAAAGTCTTCCCCTTAAATAGATGCCAGAGGAAGTAAACTGTGCTTGATTATTTGCCTTGCTGTGTGATCCTGCCTTGCTGTATGATCCTGAGCTTCATTTATCTGATTCTTGTTATAGTTACATAGTTACATAGTTGACCTTTGCCTGTCCCTGACTACGCTTGACCTCAGCCTGCCTTCTGACTTTCACCTGTTTACAGTTTTTTTGGTTACCTGCAAAAAACAGTGGGTATTCAGTGCTGGGACTCTTCGCTGTTTGGGCTCCGCAAATACTGACAGAATAACCAAGCCAAATGGAGCTTACAGGAAAGTCACCTTCTTTTTAGATTTGTCTCAGCAAATTGCGGCTCTCACTCAAGCCATGAGGAATCTTCAAGGAGGTTATCAAGCTGTACAAGGTCAGCTCCAAGATTTATGTATGTCTGCTTCTCCTCCTGTTACCTCTGCTCCAGTCCAGCCGGCTCCGGTAACTGGGGGGTCAGCGGTAATGGCCACCGGGAACTTAAAGTAGCCATGCATAACAAGTTTTCGGGGTACCAGAAATCTTTCAGGACTTTTATCAATAGCTGCTGGCTTCTATTCACATTGAAACTACAGTCTTATCCATCTAAGCAGTTTAGAGTGGTTGTTATGATCTTGTTACTTCAGGGCCAACCACAGGCATGGGCCTACCACTTGTTAGAACAAAATAGTCCTTTACTCAACACAATGGACACTTTTATTAAAGCATTGTCCACAATATATGATGATCCTCATCAAGTGGAAACAGCAGATTGGCATTATGCTCCCTTCATCAGAACCGCCGGCCAGTGGAAGAGTACGTGGTTGATTTCCATTGCTGGGGCCCAAACACTGTGGAATGATCCGGCCCTTAAACATCATTTTCACATGGGACAATCCAATCTTCTCAGAGATGAATTGTCATGAGTGGAGGTTCAAACTCTGAAGGAGTAAAATCAACTCTCTGTACAAATGGCTGAGGGAGAGACATCAAGAGAGAGGTGGTAGTTTACCATCCCCAGAGTGGGTGCCTCCTAAAGATCCTCCTCCCATCTATCCAACTTCCTCTTCTGAATCCGAACCTATGCAGATTGGGGTGGTCTATAGGTCACTCTCAGCAGAAGAAAGACTTTGAGGCAGACGTTTGAATTGATGTTTGTATTGCAGACTGGCTGGTCATATATTCAGAAGCTGCCCCACACAACCTGATGGTAATTTTTTTTCTCGTCCCTCTTCATGTATTCCTGTGGCTCCTTCACTGCACTCTTACCTTCTTCTAGATCTTTATTTCAGTGGGACAAAATAAAGTTTGAGGTGGATGCTGTGGTACTGTATATTCCGGTGCTTGTGGATGTTTCATCAATCAAGCCTTCGCAAGTCAACACAAAATTCCTCTCTTTCCTAAGGCTCAACCAGTCCCTGTTAAGATGGCAGATGGCACTTTTTCTCAGGTCCAGTATATCTTGAGGCTACTAATATTTATATTTTTTCTTTATTTTGGCTATTGTGAGGTAATAAAGTTTGATGTGATGGAATCACTGCTTTTCCCTATTATCCTTGGCATTCCATGGTTAAAAGCTCACAATCCTAGTATTGATTGGCAGCCAGGAACTGATCTTTTTAAATGTAATTATTGTCGTCAAAATTGTTTTCTGTCTCCTAAGGGCTTGGGTCTGGCTGCTACCGATGATGGGTTATATTGGTTTGTTCCACAAGTGAACCATGACTTTTCAGATGTATTTATTAAGAAAGTGGCAGACTCTCTTCCTCCTTATAGGAGTTATGATTGCCCCATTGACTTGTTTTCTGGTGCGGCCAATCTCTTTGACATCATTTATCCTTTGTCTGATCCAGAACTGGCTACATTAAAAGACTATATTTATGAGAATTGTGAAGAAGGCTTTATTTGTCATTCAACCTCTCCAGCTGGGGAAGGTATATTTTTTTGTGGAAAAGAAGGACCATTCGTTACGATATTGCATTGACTTCTGGGAACTTAATAAAGTCACAGTCAAGAATCATTACCCATGACTTAGACTAAGGGTCAGATTTACTTAGGGTCGAATCTTGAATGGCAAAAAAATTCGAAATTCGACCAGGGAATAGTGGGGAATTAAAAAAAATTTGAATGCGAATTTCGAATTCAAATTTTTTTTAGCGCAATTCGATCGAACAAATGATCGAATAGGGAAATTCAATCTAATTCGATCGATTTGATTCGAATTTGAATCGAATTTTCAAACAATTTTTAAACGATCAATCTAATTTTTCCTATTCGATCTTAGGGAATGACCCCCATTTTGGTAGGTTTAATCTGGCGAACTAGGGGGTCGAATTGGGAAGGTATTCGACCATCAAATAATCGAATTTTCGAATAGAAGTTAATTTGAATATTTGAATAATTTGAATTTAAAAATTCGAATTTGCCCCTAAGACTTAGCCATGCCAAATTTTTCTCAAAGTTTAATATAAGATATAATATTATATTGTGTATTATAATACAATACTATAATTTGAGAGGGAGATGAATCGAAAACTGCATTTTGTTCCCATTATGGACATTATGAAAATACAGTAATGCCTTTCAGTCTGTAATAGCCCTGCCACATTTCAACACTTTGTGAATGACATTTTTCATGATTTTCTGGATCAATTTTTCATTGTATATCTTGATGACATTTTAGTCTTTTCCACTTCTCTGGAGGAACATCAGAGACATGTGAAGGATGTTTTATTGAGGCTTAGAAAAAATCAATCAAATGCCAAAGCCTCCTTATGTGCCTTTGAAAAACCTCATATTGAATTCCTTAGATTCCTTGTCTCAGCCCAAGGTTTTAAGATGGATTTAAAGAATGTGGAAGTGATTCTCAACTGGCCTCCTCCATGAATCTTAAAGGAGTGCAATGTTTTTGTGGGGTTGACTAACTTTTACAGAAGGTTTATTAAATACTTATCCAATATTATTAGGCCTCTCACTGATCCTACCAGTAATAAAATTATGTTTTTTGGTCCTCAGCTGCACAACAGGCTTTTGAACATTTGAATAAACTTTTTACATCAGCTCTAGTTTTACACAGAATCAGTAATCAAAACATTACCCTTTTTTATGCAAGAACTTTATTTGCTTTAGTAGCTACAGAATGACTGTAAAACTTTACCTGGTGGTCTAGTGGGGGGAAGGTAGGGACTCCTGCCACCCTGCCGCCCCCTTGGCCACCCTGCTTCCTTAGGGCACGTGTGACACACTTCTGGTACATTCAAAGGCATACTGAAGTGATGAGGCCAGCGTGCATTGGCACGAAATTCAAATCTTGTTTAAGCACAATTGGGCTTTTGTTCTTTGCCCGTTATAGGTTTTTCTTCAAGTGAGTTTCCTGGTGCCTTGTGCTAAAGCTTTGATTCTGATTCTGGTATGACCTTGCTTATGCCTGTGTATTGACTATCCTGACTTCTGTGACCCTGACCCTGTGTAATGCCTGCCGTCGAGCGTCAGCGCATAAATACTGGTGCACGTCAAGTCGGACGCCCATCCTTTAATAGATGGCCTAAGGCCCCATCAGCTTGAAAATGTCTGATCTTGGAAGCTAAGCAGGGCCAGGCCTGGTTAGTACCTGGATG
>CM044446.1:41014393-41032616 GCA_024363595.1 Xenopus borealis | reverse complement strand
GCCGGATCTTTCGGGAAGGATTCAGGGGGTTCGGCTGAATTCAAAATAGTGGATTCGGCGCAACCCTAATTAAAACACTCAGTGACACTTTCTTCACCACAGCTTAGCAGAAAGTGAACTTAATAATACTTGCCCCTGGAGTAGTAAGGATGAGGCTCACGATGCCCTTGTAGCCCTCAAAGCATGAGGCATTACCAGTAAAGATCAGTGATGGGCAAATCTGCTGCGTTTCGTTTCTCCAAGTTTTTTGAAGCAGCGAAAAATTTGTGAAACGGCGCCAGTGTCTCGTTTTGGACACCGGTGCACATTGACGGCGTTGGAAAAATGGACGCCAGTGTCCAAAAACAGACGCCCGGGTCCAGACGCTGGCGGTGAATCTCATGAATTTGCCACAAATTCACCCCAGGCGAATAAATTTGACCATCACTAGTAAAGATCGCTGTGTTGACTTTGATCGATTGATTATTACTGATATGAAGAAAGACAACATTAATATTTAATTAACAATGACACAATTTGTAATTTAGGTTTTCTGTCATCTACAGCCAGGTGATAGAACTGTAACAATAGTTGTCATTCAATGGCAGTCACCTAGTAGTTAAGGGTATTTGACAATGAACATTACTGATGATCCTATAGCAGCTCCTTCACAGGGAAGTGTGTATCATATGTAACAATGTACAGCATCTGTAACCCTTTAGAAGTGAAGCAGTTCATTATTATAGAGTATAGCCAGAAGTTGTAAGAAAAATAGGAGGCAGGAATTCGAAGAAGAGAGGATTTTATAATTCATAGCAAAGCAGACAAGTAGCAGCACAATAGACAGGGCTGTGAGTAGTATACATAACATTTTAGCAGTCATCAAGTTGCTAAGAAGTTTAAAGTCTGATAAATATATCTGTAACTTCACTCCAATCTTGAGTAAAGGGCACAAGATTCTTAGCAACCAGTTTTAATAGAAATGTAATACTGAACAGAATCTTAAAAATCAACAAGGCAGCCATTGGTTCATGACTTCTGACAGTGAGCCACAGCAGAACCTGTATGTCTAGCATCAACCATGTGTCAGACAGTTGGTAATTTACCAAAAGATATGTGTGGTAACAAATAGGTGGTATAGCTATGCTTGGATATTTTCTCTTGATAATGTCAAATGTCAAAATAACGACTCTACTTCAAGTGTTAATGTTCTTGTTAGTCCAATATCCTGGAAAATTCAAGATCACATCCTTTATTGCTTTTAAAGGCATCCTTGATTCCACAAGAAAATAATGCCATCTAACTTCTTCCCTTAAAATATCCATTGAATATATTTTTATATTTCTTTGATTTGAATAATTCATTGGGGCCCATTCAATGAGATGACTGTAATACCGACAACAGAACCATTAAATGCTGGGAGGCCAAGTAAAGGGCCCTCTGTATGTTCCGAATAGTGAACAGTTTCAGTACAGTAATTTTAACTGTTGAGCCAACTACAGTATATTGTATTTATCTCACTCTAAATAAACATTTTACATTTGCAAACTATATTTATAAATTCATGTGAAATTTTGTATTCAAAATGCACAATTAATACAATAATGTGTGGCTCATAAAATATGATATAAATTATGATTATATTTTTTAATAAATTCATATGATTAACAGTAAATAGTTGTAAAATTAATTTCTGAGTCCATAAGCTATTTTAATGATAGATTTTTGAAGGGAAATGCAGTGTAAGACATTAATTGTCTATGTCTTCATTAAATTGCATTGATCTTTCCTGTTGACCAGATAGTGTCCATTAACATTTTGACAGCTTAAAAAGTTAGGCGCTGGGTAAAATTTTTATTTAAATAGAAAAGATGTATTTTAATAGCAAAATGTTGTGTGCAATTACCTTTGGGAATGATGGGTTCTATAACTGATATTGTTCATGATGAAAAAGGTATTTTAATGTTTAATACTTAAACGAGAAGCAAATTATCCTTTAATGCTGTTTGAACACCGTAGCTCATAGTACAATATGATATTATTTGCAACCCCAGAGTTTTCCCTGGCCTAATACAATTGTAACAATATAATAATTATGTTTTCTAGATTGCTACAAAAAATGCTAAAAGCAAAGGTGCATATACTTTATCTAGGTGTATATAGGTAACACATGTATCAACTAAATGTATCAATTTAAAACCTTCCCCCACCCCCAAGATGCTTTAGAAGGTGGAAAATTAATCTTTACACTTCAATAATAGAAAAACAGTCACAAATAGAAAATAGAAAGTAATTAGTAAACAGTCTTGATTTCTGGT
The DNA here is from genome assembly GCA_024363595.1 of Xenopus borealis. NCBI lineage: Eukaryota > Metazoa > Chordata > Amphibia > Anura > Pipidae > Xenopus > Xenopus borealis. The sequence goes on along the minus strand of CM044446.1, from coordinate 41,030,319 downwards.
GAAAAACCAACTGAACTGAAAAAAGTGTGAACAACCGTTTTAACTGCTTTGAGCAGTCAAACTCTATTCTGCACTATGTAATGTTAGATCTCAGCAGTTAGAGCTTAATGATTTTGCAAACAAATTGTTACAGTGTAGAAAAGGGCTTTAGAAAATTAACTAGCATTACTGCTCAGTAAAGAAAGAACACAATATAACAAATCAGCCCTTATGCCACAGATACATTTAATCTTCATTTCAGACGGCAAATATTGAAATTCATTGTCCATTAATATTTTTATACTGGTATAAATTGTGTATTTTATCTAAATTTAGAATGTTGTGGTTAGAGAGAGAAAAAACAATTGTAAATATATTATGTAAAATATGCACATGGATAAAAAATTGTTAAAGTTTCAAAGTCAACTCCTTGCAAGTTTTCTGTTAACTTTGTGACAATGTTTTAGTGATAAAAAAATATTTTTACATTTTTTAAAACGTAGGGAAACATGTCTTAGAGGAAACATAATGTTTGGAAGCTGCACTGAATGTACCTTACATATATAAGTTTACACAACACCCATGCAGGATGTGTAACAATTTCACACTAACACGTATGTCTGTGGACATGGAGGAAACAAAAAGTTTAGAATGTATGGGCAGAGAAGATGAGGGAAGGAAGAGAAGTAGATAGGAGGATGAAAGATGAAGATAAGGGGAGGCATGGCCAGTACTTGCAAGAGATGGTTGCATAATCTGGAGCTCTGTGCACCCATAACCCACTGACCACTTTAAGCACTTGATGCCATGGGGAAATCGCAAGGAATGCGACCCATTAAGGCAAGGAATGCGGCCCACAAAGGACAAACCCCTAAGCACTTAGTGCAACAGAAAGATATTCCAGCACTGTTTGGTAAGAAAACCATGATGGCGCCCGCAAGGCCCCAAGCGGAATACGAGAGATAGAGGGCGGAGTACCAAAAGCAGGAATCATCAGAGGGGGAAAGTAATGTGAACCGCACTCTGGATACACAGGCATGCCTCAGACGACTGCCCTCCAAGAATGATATGAAATACATGCTCCTTTCGGTAATGGAGAAGATCTGTAGCAACCTCCACGGCATCATACAGGAAATGGAGAGCATTGGTGCCAGAACAGACACGCTGGAGAGAAACCAGACAAAGATTGTGAGTAACCAAAAGCACACACCATATTAGTTAATAAGCAAGTAAACAAAGGCAAATTAAGGAATTACATAGACATGTAGAAGATCTACAAAATAGGAGTCGTTGGAACAATATTGGAGTGAGGGGGATTCCAGAGACGATCTTAAGAGAGGAGATAATACCCACACTTCTCCAAATTTTTAATGGCATACTGGAAAGAGACCCCAACACTGTAATCCCCATGGTCAGTGCCCACAGGGTTTTCAAGCCATGGAATGTACCCCCAGAGGCCCCGAGGGATATTCTCTGCCACATTAACAGCTTCTCTCTGAAAGAGGACATTTTGGCAAAAGTAAGGGCAGGAAAAAGGACAACATTTGAGGACAAGACTATTATTTTACTACAATACTAATCCATAATGATGTAACTCTAACAGTAATAAACATAAAATATGACTTAGAGGGGCACTACATCATGATTAAGGCAAAACAAAGCAATAAAGAAAATAAAACTTTACCTAAATCACTTAAACATGATCAACATATGGAGAACACACAACCTTCAAACAAAAAACTACTCAAATCCCAGTTATTCCAGAATCGATAATGTTGCAAGGTTAGCTACATTGACACACCTGCATTTTTTAATATCATGCAGCGAAGGTAGAGAGACCTTTTGAGAGTAAGAGCCAACAGGCAAACCAGACTTAATGCTCTGATTGGAAAAATTAAACGGAGGAAGCAAGATGACGGGCAGGTAAGTCCACTCTGCAGTCAACCACTCTCTGGATCTTAGGAGGAGATGAGTAGATATGTGGAACTGTGGCTTGCAAAGAGAGAAATCTGCATGAATTAGGATGATTCTGTTGATATTGAAAATGAGAATGGAAACTGAGGAATGTGAATGGTTTGGACAGAAAAGGATATGAACCACAACACTTTTGGAAGGGGGGTTTTGTAGTATGTACTTTGTAGTAAAATCATGTGTACTCCAGATTGTGTAATAGCAATTTTCTTTAAAAAAAACATAATCCAGATAACTAAAGAATTTCACTGAAAAATAACCTTTAGAATACAACTTTAGAAAATACAGTAGAATACGACTTTAGAAAATACACTTGTTTCTGTTGAAATTTGTCTTGGCTGACTGCATAAGATCTATGCCACCTTGATGACAGGCAAATGTTGTACACATAAGGGGCAGATTTACTATTGGTCAAATTTCGAATGAAAAAAAAAATTCAAAATTCGACCAGGCAATAGTGGGGGAATAGTGGGGAATTAAAAAAATTCGATTTATTTTTTCCGATTTTTAAGCAATTGATCGAATTTATCTTATTCGATCTTAGGGAATGATCCCCATTTCGGTAGGTTTAATCTGGCGAAGTAGGTGGTCGAATTTAAATTTAAAGGGGAATATTCGAATAAAATTAAATTTGAATATTCGAATCAGGGTACTCCTTATCCCCCATCCTCTTTATCCTCACAATGGAAACTTTGATAACCTCTATGTCACAATCGCCCGCCCATAGCTCTTCCTATCATGGCGTCCGCGCCTTTGGCGCCAAATACAAAGATAAAACGACGATAACCCAGAAACCAGGGTTCAATGCCCAAGTATAGCTTTAGCTAATTATCCCTGGGTTTGTTCCTAAATTACTTCTTTATTGATTTCTGGACTTCTGACCTTTGCCTGAACCTGACCTTGCCACTAAAATTAGGTAGCCAAGAACACAAGACAGCAGCGTTTTCTGATGATCTACTCCTGGTTATTGCTAATCTGGAAACATCTCTGCCAAACATAATAGCAGAATACAACAAATTTAGTGAGGTCTCAAACGTCAAATTACACTACTCTAAGTCGGAAATTTTAAATAGCAATGTACCAGTATCAATGGAACAGAACTTAGAACAAGTTTTCCCATTTAAGTGGGCACAGCATTCAATAACATATCTGAGAATCAATATACCAAAGCATCCAGATGATCTATATAAAGAAAACTATGTACCACTAATGAAGGAACTCCAAACTTTACTGTGGAAAGTGGAAATCCAAAACTATTTCATGGTTTGGAAAGGTGAACATACTGAAAATTATTATTATGCCAAAACTTTTATACCTTTTCCAGATGATTCCCATAAAACTCCCACAACAATTTTTTCCAGAAAGTTAATTCTTTATTTTCACAATTCATGTGGGCATCTAAAAAAACTAGAATGAAATTAGCTCAACTAATGAAAACAAAACAAAAAGATGGTCTCATCCTCCCGAATCCAGAGATTTATTATATGTCAACTCACCTGCAAGGAGTATGGACTTGGAAGCTAACAGGTATTTTCAAACTGTGGAAAGAAAAAAAATGTGAGACTAGAATTAACCTGAAAAACATTGTATATATTAGTAAAACACCTGTTTTCTAGGAGTTGCATGACACAATGGTAATCCTATCACAGTAACTACACAGATTGCCGTTGTGATTGGATTGTTGGAAGAGTCTATATACCGAGAAATGCCTACACCAGTCAGTTGAACTGAAGATGAGTGAAACGACTTCATTACAATTTCTCCGCAAGTCTAGTTTTTTTGAGTTACTTGTGTTAAATATATACCATGACCTGGATGAATGAGAATCTTCATAGTCATATTGTAAATATCAACTCTAACAAAATCCCCCCACAAATAAAAACAAATCCCACGATAGGGGCTACATTGTCGATATGGAACAAGACACAAAAAAGTTTAACATTGCTCCCTACCCTTCACTGGAGTTAGTTGGTAATCCAGATTTCCCTCCTAGCTGGGAAAGAGGTCAACTGGATAGATGGGCAAGCATACAAGGAAGATCTACTAAGTTAAAAAAAAACTCATTAAAAAGGGAAAGCTGATACCATCCACAAAATTCTAAAAAGATAGGGCAGTCTCCCAAGGAACTACTGGAATTATACACTAATAAACAACTATCATAAATAAATAAGAATGGATAAAGTGACAAGATCACTAACTGAATGGGAGTTACTTTCACAACAAAAACAGATAATCCAAACTTAGTGAAATTTTACAAAAAACTGATTGGAGAATCACAGCAAGCGGAAATAGAACATAAAAAAAAACTGAGAAAAGGAAACAACTGATGAATTCACAGACAAGGCATGGGAAAACATAATGTATTCAGCACATAAAGGTTCAAGGTCAACTAGAGTACAAGAAGCCAATTTTAAACTCCTAAGCAGATTGTACAGGACACCCGTAGCACTACATATAATGTAGTACAATGAGCCCGGAGTATGTTGGAGATGCAACAAGGGAGGGGGATCATATAGCCATATCTGGTACACATCTGAGAAACTCAAACGCTACTGGGAAGACGTATACTGAATAATAGAATAGAGCCAGAACATATAAATTGTACAGAAACAGTAATCTTTCATGTAAATAAAATCACAAAAACAGTAATAAAAGAAAGACTGATTATGCATATACCACAATCAGCAAGAATGCCTATACCAAAAAGATGGAAGGATGAGGAACCTCCCCAAAATTAGAGAACTAGAGAAGACGAAGACAACAGAAGTACAGTTAGCAAGGACTGGCAAGATCTGCATAGCAAATAGTTACATAGTCACATAGTTACATACAAAGTCCATAAAGTTCAACCCCTCCAAATTAAAACCCAGCATACACACACCCCTCTACTCTTTCACACAAACCGCATATGCCCATAGCTATAATAACTGTAGTGTTTAGTATCAAAATAACCTTAGATATTATGTCTGTCCAAAAAATCACCCAAGCCCCTTTTAAAAGCATCAACAGAACCAGCCATCACAACATCACCCGGCAATGCATTCCCAGAGCAGAAATATGGATAGACATGCAGAAAACATTAACATATGTAGGAGAAGCCAAAGGAGAGCATCTAGATGTAGAAATGTTGCTAAAAGAGTATCTATCTGCTTCCTACACCAACCACCCCACCCCACCCTACCCCCCTTCCCCTTTAATACAGCAACAGTATAGTAACATGAAAAGCTACCTGCAACCTGGAAAAGGCTACTAGATAGTCTCAATAAGGAAAACGAGGTAAAAGATGAGAGAAGTGTTTATTTTAAATCATTATATACTGTATGCTAACTGTGTTACTTTTCTGTGTTGCATTGAACTTTCCATTCCTCTTTTCTTTTCTGTATCCCTAAATAAAAGAAGAAAATGAAAAATAAAAACTTAGGAAAAAAAAGGAAAGATGAAGGTAAGATGAAAAGCTAAAAGTAAGTTTCAGGAGAGACAATATGGAAAGATGGGCATAATGTTAAATAAACTGAAAAGCTAAAGGGAATGACACAGTTGTACAGTATACAACCATTTTAGTGATGTAATGTTGGGGGCCCACACACTTGCCTGTCATGAAATGTGGGGGGGGGGCAACATACTGCACATATCATAAATGCTTGAAGGTTACACATTGTCCCTATAATGAAATACAGGTGTGCCATAATGTGTTTGTCAATGTTAGTTGCAGATTTATCAAGGGTCGAATTTCGAGGTTAAAAAACGACAACATTTGAAACAGCAATTCGGCAAGTTTTAGTTGGTGACGCCTGGGGCGCCAGGTCCACTTGGCCCGGAGCATAGTAATGATTATGGAATTCTGGCTTTGAATACTGACTTGGTATGAGGCTGGCAAAGTCCTTTTATTTGCGAAATGTGTATAAATGCTATGGCCTTTTTATCTCATTTATGGCAGTTCCCTTGTCATGTGATTATTGCCTTGTCTTTTGATTCCCTGCCTGGTTCCTGAGTGCCTATCTGGTTTCCAAGTCCTTGTCCATTACTTAGTCTCTTTTGTGAATTTCATTGTTCTCACCTCTAGTCTCCTATTGAACTCCTGTTATTTGGACTATGCAACTGTGTTTTGTTGCCAGAGCTGCAGGCCTGTATTTGAACTCAGTTTTAGTCAAAATGAGCAGGTACTACCAACTGCTTTGTCAGCAGACTGTTCATCATCCATGAACCATCACCCATGGACCCATACTCAGCTTGTTATTCCTCCTGACATCACCAAGTTGCAGCTTCTGTGAACAATAATTCTTTTGAATTATCCAGTACTGATCAGATTAAATTCTCAGTTATGTGAGGAACAGATCTGTTTTGAACAGACTTAAGAAAGTGCCACACTGTTCTTTTTCTTGACCTGTGCTTCTGCAAACATCCCCTCCACTTGTATCCACTTTACCCTGCTTCAGCACCAAGAACTACTGCATCCTAGTCGATGAGGACACCTGAAGTAGATTTCTTTGCTAGAATGCATACTTTGGTGCTGGTCTCCACTGTGTGTTTGAGCCCATGCTAATGCAGTACCTCTGGGTGCAGATACAGGAAAAAGCAGATGCCAGGGATTGGCTGATTTGTCTTTAGCCTAAAGGTGCCCATACACGGGCAGATAAAAGCTGCTGACAGACTGTGTCGGCAGCTTATCGGCCCGTGTGGGGGGCCCTCCGACGGGCTTTCCCGATTGATATCTGGCCGAAAGTCGGGCAGATGTCGATCGGGCAGGATTAAAAATCCCGTCGGATCGCGGCCGCTTCTGTTCGTTGATGCGGTCCCGCGATCCGACCGCCCGTACTGATCCGATCGTTGGGCCCTAGGACCCATGATCGGATCAGCCCGATATCGCCCACCTCAAGGTGGGCATATCGGGGAGAGATCCGCTCGTTTGGCGTCATCGTCAAATGAGCGGATCCCTACGTGTATGGCCACCTTTAGTCAGGAACCTTTTTATATCCATTACATTGTTTCTGAAGGCTTCTATCTTAATGCAGAAATTATTATTTTTCCTGCTTCAGCATTTCACAGTTCGACAACTAAGCCACTTATAAACAAAAACATAATTGTCTTTTGTAATTAGAATGCAAAAAGTAGAAATACTTGGAACATAAATGTTATCTATAACAAGTATTTTATTGAGAAAACAAAGAAGCATACCAAGGGCATAAGAAAATGACTAAATGGGATTGCTGAAGCAGATGTTATTGATAAATTCAAGGTATGCTAAAAAAAAAACTTTAACTGTTAAGTTAAAGGCAACTTCAGTTTCTTACTTTATATCGGCAACTCAATCAATCTTACCTTCAGTGCGTAGTACAGTATAATACCATTAAGAATGAAGTAATAAAGCTATGCCAGAAGAAATGCAATTTTCTTGATTGTAAAATGCAATGATTATTAATGAGAAGATTTTGTAAAATAATTGATGTATTAAATCTAGAAAATTAATTGGTATGTTATTTTGAAGCACAACAAAAAGCCAAGGATTTAAGGATTAAATATTAAGTACTAAGTGTTTGAGAATCCATCATAGTTTATAATTGGAAATGTTTGTTTTTACAGAATTTGAGAAAAACTAGACCCTACTGGCTGAATGTAATACGAATCACACTTAAAAAATATGCACAGACCAAAATATTTCCTCTATGCGAATATATTCCTTTGTGCAGAGGTAACATTTGTCTTGTGAACATATAGCAACCCAACCATCAGTGTTGGTTGCAGTGTCAGTGGACATAAGTCAGCCCTGCTATTATGCTATTATGCTGGGTGCAGCCTGTCACTGGTCTCAAACTTGTAAAGCAGAACTAGAAAGAGTAGTTTTAGAACAAACTTGTGTTGGGTTAAAAACCATGTAAAGTCACTAAATGAAATCTGATTGGCTGTTGCTGGTTACAACCTTGGACCACAGTCATATACAGCTCCGATTCTGGGGCTGCCCTCACCTGAGGCAGCAGCCCCGATGCCGTCCCCCCTTCCTGCTCCGCTCGGCGTTGGATCAGGTGAAAAGGGGGCGGTATCGCTAGTGCATTGAGTGCAATTGCTCTCTCTGCACTAGCGGAGCCGAATTTCCGGGTTAAAACCCTGGTCATATAGTTCCCCACTGAAAGTCAATGAATGACATACTTTTTCCTACTCTACATACTTTTTCCTAACCTTGAACTGCAGTTTCCCAGTGACTAACTTAGGATCTCTGAAATAAATAGTGTGAATGGCAGCAGTTTAAATTTCCCCAATTAAAACAATAAATAAATCTGATTAGCTGTTTTTCAAACCTAAAATTGCAGTCCCCTAGTGACCTACCATGAAGAGTTTGGGGACCTTGACATTAATACTATGAGAATGGTAGCAGTTTAAATTCCCCCATCGAAGGTTAAAGGGTGGAATCTGGATCTGGTTGCTTCGAGCTCCTTCCACATTTGGACATATAAGATATATCATCTTTTCATTGTGTTGATCCAGAGGAAGGCAAACAAAATGCATTTGAAGCCTTTCCAATTCCAAAATGGCAATCGGACTAGTCGCTGGATCAATTTATGCTGTTAGCTACTGTATCTTCCATAACCCTGTATTCCCACGCTTGCTAAAAGCCTAAACAACTAATTCAGGGAGAGCAGTCCGCATTTTTACAGGTCTCACAGTAAAAAACCCCTTCTGAATAATTAAGTGGAACCTCCTTTCTTCTAATTGCAACTGGTGACCTTGCATCAGCTGGAAAGACCTAATGGTAAATAAAGCATTAGGAAGATTATTGTACGATCCCCTTTATATATATAAATAATTTAATTCCAGGTGATTTCAAATTTGCCACCCTTGGGGAGAAGAATTCCAGTACCAACATAACTCCATCATATATGGCTCCAGAGATACTCCCCTCTTTCCAAAATAATATATATATATATATATATATATATTATATTATATTTATATATAGTCATCATCTAACCCCTTAAGCACCTCTTCTCCAGCGTGAACATCCCCAATTTTGCCAGTCTTTCTTCATAGCTTAGATTTTCCATACATTTTACCAGCTTAGTTGCCCTTCTCTGTAACATCTCTAATTCTATAATGTCCTGTTTAAACACTGGAGACTAAAACTATATGACATATTCTAGATGGAACCTTACAAGTAAGCTATACATTGGAAGAATGACACCTTTCTGCCGTGAATCAATGCCCCTTTAATGAAGCTCAAGGCCTTGTTTGCCCTTTATGCTGCAGACTGGCATTGCTTGATACAGCCAAGTTTATTATCTACAAGACGCCAAGGTCCTTTTCCATTATGGATTTGCCTAGTGCAGTCCCATTTAGGATGTAAGTGGCTTGGAAATTTTTATATCCCAGGTGCACGACATTACATTTATCAACATTGAATCTCACCTGCCACTAAGCTGCCCAGATTGCCAAGATCCTGTTGCAAGGATACCACATCCTGGATGGAAGTAATTGGGCTGGATCGTTTTGTGTCATCTGGACACTGATACATTACTTACAATATCTTCCCCTAAATCATAAATACACAAAGAAAATAGATTTTCTGATCCCTTAACAAGCCTTCAAATAATTTGCCCACAGCAGATGTAAAACTTACTGGCCTATAACTGCGAGGCTGATATCGTAATCCCTTTTTAAATATTGGAATGACAGCAGCTTTTCTCCAACACAAAGGTACCAGATGGGGGCCCCTAGGCTGTGCGGTCAGGGCACCCAGCTGCGCAGCCCCAGCACCTGCACTACTGTGCACAGGCGCAAGAGTGCATGTGCACAATCGCCGGAGCACTGGGGAGCAGTGCATCCCCAGTCCTCCACATAGAGCGGCTGGGCAGCATGCCACCCCCTAAAAATTTGCCACCTAATAAATGAATGTACAGCCATTAGCTGGAGCTAAGGTTTTTCATGTAAAACTTGTTTTTCATGTAAAACTTTATACATTTTGTTTGGGGATGGTATAGTTAGAGATAAGGAAAATTTCCAGACTTATGACCATTATTTTGGTATACTGCATGTCCAGAATTATGTATAGTATAGTATAAAAAGGAAATTCTGTTAAGGGGGCTTCGGGACTTCATCTACAAGCAGACGTGTTGTATAGAACCTTGCCTGGTTGATCTGGCTTTGAGAGTTCACTGTACTTGGACTGGGGTCAAGTTGATGTTCCTCTCAAAAGTCTGCCAAGGCAAGCTCGGCTAGATGTTGCATTGTGTTCAATTGGTAATTTTTTAATTTTCTTACAATATATTATTTTCATCTAATATTGATCAGTGTGTGTGTGTGTGTGTGTGTTTTATCTTCGCACGTGATAAGTCTGCCAAGGGAATCTCAGCAAGGCAACCATTATTTAAAGGAGCAACACTCTCAACCTGCATCTTTTTACTATTAATATACTTAAAAAAAAATTGGGAGTTAGTCTTTGCCTCAGCTGCAATGCTCTCCTCATTTCCTTTTCTTTGCCTTTCAGATTGCGGTTTTACAGCATATATTATAGTGTTTATATTCATTAAATGGAACTTCAGTCCCCGCAGACTTTTTAAATGCCGTTCTCTTCTTTCCAATTAACTTCTTTAATTCTATAGTAAGCCACATAGGGTAATTCTTAGAGCTTCTACATTTACTCCTTAAGGGAATAAATTGAGAACAGCAATGATTAAATGTCATTTTCAAAGACAACCATTTCTGTTCTGTGTTTTTAGCTGAAAACATCACAACAAAATCTATGCTCTGAAGGGCAGCCCTCAAGGCACTAAAATCAACTTTTCTGAAATTCATAATTTTTGTTGCCCCAATGTATATCTGTTTTTTTGCACCAGACATTTAGGAGCAGATTTATCAAGAGTCGAAGTGACAAAAAAATTCAAATTTTTAAGTAATTTTTGGGTACTTTGATTATCGAATAGGCCAAAATTCGATTTGAATTGGAAAAACGTGATTTGAATTGAAAAATTTGACCATTCGAAAATCGAAGTACTGTCTCCTTAAAAAATTCGAATTTGACCCTTCACCACCTTAAAGATGCTTGTTGTTTTAGCCTATTGGGGACCTCATATAACATTTATGGAGTCTTTTTGAAAATTCTGAGAATTCTATTTATTTGGGGGGAAATCATTTGAATTGTTTGAATCAAATGATTAAATCAAACAATTGGAACAATTTGAATTTGATCAAAAATTGACCTTTCAATCGAAAAAACAATTCTAATGAAATTTGATGGTAGAATTTCAAAGTATTTTCACTTCGAAATTCAACCCTCGATAAATCTGCCCCTAAGGATCGAAGTGAATTTTCAAATAAAATAAAAAAAATTTAATTTCGAAGTACTGTCTCTTTAAAATCCTTCGAATTCAACACCACCACCTTAAAGATGCAGAATTGCCATTTAACCTATGGGGGACCTCTTAGAGCCTGTCCTGAAATTAGAAAGATTTTGGTTGAAATCGTTTGAATCGTTTGAATCGTTCAAATCGAACGATGCATTCCAATGATTGGAACAATTTCAATTTGATCGAAAACTGACCTGTATGGTCCATTTTCAATTGAAAATGGCCCCAAAAAAAATTAGATGGTCAAATTTGAAAGTTTTTGCACTTCAAAATTCAACCTTTAGTAAATCTACCCCTAAATGTTACTAACTGAAGTAACCAACTAAAAGTTTGTAGTTAAAGTTTGATAATATTAGAAGTTTAAAGGTTCTCATTATAATCAATGAGATACATGTGATTGACTGTTGGTAGCTCCACCCACTTTTTACAACCATGACTTACTGTCACCCAGTGACAAAATTTGGGGACCCTTGCATTAATAGTATGAGAATCATAGGCGTGGGTGATTATTTTGTTTGGGGAGGCTAATGTTACATCGACAGTTAATTCACCAGCGATTTTTCACTGATGGCTAAAAATACCATATTCTATATAATGAATGTAGTGTATCAGCCTAAAGTTTTCAGCTTGTCAATAGCAGCAATGATCCAGGACTTCAAACTTGTCACAGGGAGTCACCAGGTAGAGATTTTAAAGACACTAATCAGCAGTCCCTCTGCCCCAACACCCCAGACAAAATCAAATCTTTCACTCAAAGGAATTTTCTTATTTTCTTTTCATTTTTTTTAGGCAAACAAGTTTGGGGAGGCTTAGCACAACTATTTTTTTCACCCATTCCCACTGAAAAATGCAGCTGCATGTTGCACAGAAATAGGTAGCAGTTAATTTTCAGGAAGTTAGGGTGTAGCGAGGGGACATGATTACACTTTACAAATACATTAGAGGATATTATAGACAAATATCAGGGGACCTTTTTACCCATAAAGAGGATCACCACACCAGAGGCCACCCCTTCAGACTAGAAGAAAAGGACTTTCATTTGAAGCAGCGTAGGTGGTTCTTCACAGTGAGGACAGTGAGGTTGTGGAATGCACTGCCGGGTGACGTTGTGATGGCTGATTCTGTTGATGCTTTCAAAGGGGGCTTGGATGATTTTTTGGACAGACATAATATCAAAAGCTATTTTGATACTAAACTCTACAGTTAGTATAGCTATGGGCATATATGGTTTGCATGAAAGAGTGGGGGGGGTGTATATGCTGTGTTTTAATTTGGAGGGGTTGAACTTGATGGACTTTGTGTTTTTTCAACCCAATTTAACTATGTAACTATTTAACTATGTTAACTAAAAATATGCTTGTTGGTTCAGAAATAACATTTTATATGGTTGAGTGAACTATTTGTAATGTAAACAGTGTAATTTAGAAATAATAACTACACCATAAAAATCATGACATAATCTTTTTAAGACTAAATAAGTTTCTATCATTGGCTTCAAATTAACCAGTGGTACCGTAGAACCCTTAGTACAATCTGCATAAGAAGAAGAGATTTTCATGTGATCTCAGCCATGTTACTTGTGCTCTGATAAACTTCAGTCACTCTTTACTGCTGCACAGTAAGTTGGAGTACTATCATTCCTGTCCTCCTGTATTTTAGTGTCTGGGTAAACTGACCATACTTCATCTCATTCATTTTAGAGTGATGGCGCATGAGGAGGTTCCCAATGGGAAATCTGCTACCTGCAGGCAACAAATCTCACAAAATTATTTTTCATTAGTGTTAGTGGGGATCTCCACTGCTAAAAATATATATTGGGCAACTGTATGTATGTATGTATAGCTATATTTATAAAGTGCTTAAAATGCGAAATGCTTAAAATGGCCCTATGTGCCTGTCACAGCTTCTTATAACATGATGTGCTTTTTTCTAATATACTCAAAGAGCTGAAAGGAGAAGGTCTGACTTTCACTGCTCCAAGTCATTTGTACTTTTCATTTAATGGTACCAAGAGTGGTATCAGGTCATTTTAGCTGCCCTGACCACTAGTACATAATATGCACTGTGTACCACAGCTCTAATGGCTTATACTGCTTGCTGTAACATAGTAACATAGTAAGCTAGGTTGAAAAAAGGCACATGTACATCAAGTTCAACCTTTTTCTTTTTTTTACCTGCCTAATTGTTAGTTGATCCAGAGGAAGACAAAAACCCCATCTGAAGCCTCTCCAATTTGCTTCAGAGGGGGAAAACATTCCTGACTCCAAGATGGCAATTGGACTAGACCCTGGACCAACTTGTACTATGAGCTATCTTCCATAACCCTGTATTGACTCACTTGCTAAAAAGTATCCAACCCCTTCTTAAAGCTATCTAATGTATCAGCCTGTACAACTGATTCAGGGAGAGAATTCCCCCTTTACCCGTTCTGAATATTTAAGTGGAACCTCTTTTCTTCATATCGGAATGGGTGACCTTGCATCAGCTGGAAAGACCTACTGGTAAATAAAGCATTAGAGAGATTATTATATGATCCCCTTATATATTTATACATAGTAATCCTCTTCTCAAGTGTGAACATCCCCAATTTGGCCAGTCTTTCCTCATAGCTAAGAGTTTCCATACCTTTTACCAGCTTAGTTGCCCTGCAGGCAACTGCAATTTATATTAGAAGTAGCATTGATGGTTACAGGTGTTTCTCTACCAGCTAAAATACATTGTGAAAATAGCATGAATTATCTTGTACAGTAAAGGATACTTACAGTGGGAACTTTGGTGCTGGAACTTAAGCCCCTAATAAATAGAATACCGTGAGAGGCACTGGGAACTTAAGCCATAAATACATTCAATACAATGAGAGAAAATGGTTCCTTAAACCACAGATGCTCTTACCCTTCCAAAAAACAGGTTAGCTGGAGCTTGGATAACATTTCAACATTGTAGAGCTCAAAAAGAAGTAAGAAATAGTTTCCATTGCCTCCTGAGAATAACACCCAAGCAAAAGAAATAATTGAACAACCAATGTTAAGATAAGACTTGAATGTCAGAAAGATAGTGAAGAAAATTGAGTAGGAGAAACAATAGCTGCCTGAAAGCAGTTGTATTGTTCAGTGAAGTAAGCAAAATTATACCATAAAAATCATTGAAGATTCCACTTAAATGCAAAAGATGATTGATGATGATGATTGAATCAACATCGTCCCTTTTATATGTCTTGTTCTATAGATGCAACATTGGTATCTTGAATGGAATATGCCTTAAAATGACTTCTTTTTATTTAGAAGACTATTACATTTCTTTTTTTGACTGATGTAATTACACAAGGTGTGTCATTTAATGCACAAATTACTGTATATAATTTCTTGCAAACTATTTGCCAGCCACATGAATTTGATTTTAGGAGCATTTCTCTACATGTTGGCACCAGGCATCCATAATGGAACAATAAGAAGAACGGCAATCACAAAAAATATGTAGAGTTGAGAAGGAGAATGCAAGGATAGCAAAATATGAAATACAGAGTATTTCTACTATTTGTATTATTATGGATAGTATAAACATAAGGTCAGCTTTATTTGATACAAAACTTCAACTAGTTTCTAGTTACTCTACCCAAAGTTTAATTATTCATTATAATAACTAAAGTTCATCAGCATATATTGTTAACAAATAAAAGATTAAAACTTCTGTTAGTGTGCAGTAGTGATGGGCGAATCTGTGCAGAATCGATTCACTGAAAATTTTTTAAGAAATTTGCAAACGGTGAAAAATTAGCAAAACTAGTTTGTAGCAAAATTAGTTTTTGTTGTGTGTCAAAATGTTTTTGTCGCATTGTGGTCTTTTACACACACATCTTTTTCTTTACACGCTGTAGATTTTTTGATGCAAATGAGTTGCAGGGCAAATTTTTTACACAGTTTCGTGAAATTTTTTTTTGCCCATCACTAGTGTGCAGTTATATTTATAGTATGACCTGATTTACCCAAAGAAAAAATATGGATAAGAAACATTGTTTTTTGTGAAGCATGACTATTCAGCAAGAGTGCTTGCCTGTCCAAGCATTTCTCTTAACAAGTACTGTAAAACAATCCATACTGCCAATTTAACAGCTCTTTTCAGCAAAAGAAATATAATTGAAAGCAACAATGCAACAAACTGGTAAGAATCTTATGGCTCAAAGTGCTTCTTGTTTAGGGATGAGTAAGTCAAAGAAAACCATACAGTAATCTGAAGACTAACAATAGCTCTTTATGTAAACATGTGTAGTCAATTATTAATTGAACAGCAAAATAGAAATAACACTTTTGTTCAGAGATTTATTATTTTATGAATTTTATGTTAAAAGACTACAATACGTACAGTACAATTAATGGATCTAGCAAACAATACTCATTTTATATAGATTTTACTGTGATGTAGAACAAAGGCCTGTGCATCAAAAATGCCACAAAAATTTCAAGAGTTATTGCTCAGTAAGTGCAAGCAAGCATCCTAACATTTTCTATCAGTCTGCTGCCTAGATAGGGTCTGGGCTTGATAAGTTAAATATGTGTTGCAGAGCAATGAAAATGAGATTTAAGCACATATATGAAGAATATGCCAGACATATATATATATATATATATATATATATATATATAT
>CM044446.1:40999480-41011233 GCA_024363595.1 Xenopus borealis | reverse complement strand
ATATATATATATATATATATATATAGTTAATATGATTTATTTATGTATGTGCTGTACATACAGACGTATTCTAAGGCAACTGCCAACTGTAAAATACAAAAAGTTGCTCAGATAAGACTGTAACCACACAACTTAAAGGAGCAGTTCAGCGTAGAAAAAATACTGAATAAATACATGTAAATAAATAATGTTTCTAATATAGTTTGTAATATACAAAGGCTAGAGTGACTTGAATATCTAACATAACAGAAGAGAACACAACTAACTCTGCGTCAGCAATTTTAAGGGGGTGCACATGGAACATAAATGTTCAGTGAGTTTGCAATTAAGTGGAAAGCAAGAGAGCTGAAAAACAGGAAGTAGTGTTTTGACTATTATGTTAGACATCCAGTCATCCAGCATTGTAGATTACATTTTTGGCTAAATAAATATATTGAAAACATTTTTTTTATTTTGCAGTGTAGATATTTACCCAGATTGTATTTGTTTACTGAACAATTCCTTTAATAACTACATTAAGGGGCAGATTTACTAAGAGTCGAATTTCGAGGGTTAATTAACCCTTGAATTCAACCCTGGAATTTTTATCGAATTAAAACCCCTCAAATTCAAATTTCAAATTCAAGGGGTTTTAACGCAATTCGAATTATCGAATGATCAAATATAAAAAAATCTGATCGATCAATAAAATTTTAAGCATTCAATCAAATTTTTTTTATTCGATAAAAAGAACTTGTAAAAATCCTATGGGAGCTTCCCATAGTGATATATAGCAATTCGGTAGGTTTTTATCTGCCGAACTGTTATATCAAATTTTTTTTAAAGGGCCAGTACTTTAACAATTGAATTTTCGAATTTGGCCAATTCGACTCTAATTTTGGGCTATTCGATAGTCGAATAAGCCCAAAATAAATTAGAATTTCACATTTTTTGATGTGAATTTTATTCAAGTTTTCACCATAGTAAATGTGCCCTTAAGTTAAATTGGAGCCTAGCATGCCTTGAAGTGACAAGAAGCCGAGCATGCAGTCTAACTTATGATGGTTAAAGTAGTTATCAGCAGCACACTGTTAGTCTGCATAAATGTGAATTTTATTGTGCCGTCACATACAAAACAATGCAACGTTTCGGGCCACCCGGGCCCTTTATCAAGCCTGATAACTACTTTGATCGAATATTTGACGCACAAGCAGGAGTGGGTCCTTCAGTACAGCACCTGGTACCAAAAAGGTAATTAGTTCAAGGATTTAAGCTCTCTACCTTTGATAACTTATAATGGTTGTGAAAGTTTTAATCTCAGCTGACTGAATGTTTTTCAGATGTGCTAGGGTGCACTTCTTCAAAATCCTTGAAAAAATAATTGTCTTAACACAGATTAAAATAAAAAAACACTTAAAGGCCATGGTACCCTAATATAGTTTTTACCACCACAGGTGCATGCTTTATAGAGTCCACACTCTGGTTGGAGGAAACAATAGTTTTTTTTATTTTTATTTAAATTCCCCCATCAGCGCTAGACATCCTGCACTGGCTGTTCACTGGTGGCTATTTTGTGCTGCACACATGCACATAATGAGTGTACGATGTAGCTGCCTAACAATTTGATATCACAAGAGTGAGCATAATGAGTGAGTTGCAACACTTACTTATTATGCAAATGTACAGATGACACCACTTTGGATTTGCATTTGCATTTGACACAGAAAAACTTAACTCATCTATCCCATTTATCCCATTTAGCACAGAATATTGTGTCACAGCATCCCATCCAATTAAAGAGTTCACCATTGAGAACAATGTTGCTTTGGTATGCTAATGAAAAGATTAAATGCAATAAATGACTTAAGATGACTTTAGATAACACAGTTTCTTCAATTAACCCTGAGTCTCGCCTCAATTTCTCCAAGCAAGGATTAAGCTTCTACCCATTCCTTTGCTTGTTACTTTTTTTACATTTATCTTCCTAAAATGTTATGTATCTGCTCCTTTCTCATTCATGAGACAATGAAAGCTCCAGTTCTCAGCTCCTCTATATACCCCCAGTCACTGCCAGTTGAAAAATTGTCATAAACCATTTAATATTTATTGTGTCACTCTTCTTTTCAGAGCATTCCTGGATTTAGATGTGTTGGGGCAGTAATGCAGCACATAAACACAACAGAGAACAAACAGAAATGGCAGAATTTAGCTTTTGTTTTCACGAATAGTTGTGTCTATACTGGATTTACAAACTGAGTGGGTCTACATACCATCATACTAGCTCAAAAGGCTATATATGTGTTTCTCATTCATAAGATTTGGTAAGGTGAAGATGGGTTGTGTAAGGGTAAATAGTAGGTCATCTGCATATGCACATATTTTGTGTTGGGAGGTACCTGCTTTGACCCCATGAATGTTGGGATTATTACAGATGGTAGCAAAAACTGTTTGGGCCTTTTCCCACATACAGTATTGAAGGCATTGAAACATGAAGTCCCATCTCACTCTGTCAAATGTCTTTTCAGCATCTGTTGACAGAAAGATGGGAGTTTGTTCTCTCTCACCAGACACAACAAGTTTGAGCATTTTATTGAGGTTATCCCTAACCTCATGATGTATGCGTTCTCTGCCTGGAATGGGAGGGGATGGTGAAAGGGGAGGTGGTAAAGGGAGGTATGTAAGATTATGTGTTGTGGAGCATATACACCTAGGAGGTTATACTAGGGCAATCACTGTCCCTTCTGCAAATGTCAGGAGAGCACAGGAAAACTCCACAATATCACTTTGTTCATTATTGGGGAGGTAAATTGAAGCAAAGGTGTTTTTGTGGGAGTTCAGTACTCCTTTGAGAAATGTGAATTTCCTGTGCTGGTCTACCTTTGTGTCTAAAATCTCTAATGGTAGATTGTTTGCTACAATGATTGCTGTGCCTCTAACTTTTGTTGCTTGGGGAATGCTATGTATTATCTTAATGTAGTGTCTATCAACCCATTTGGGTATGTGATGCTGTTTATAGTATGTCTCTTGAATCAATTTCTTGGAGCAAAACTCTCCTTTTTCCATGGTAAGTTAAGTCTGTTTGCATTTATTGTACACACTTTTAATTTTGAGCTGGTAGTTCTTGGTTCAAAATTTTGTTGTGGCATAACGTTTGCATTCTAAGCCTGGAATAGGAGGGGAAAGTGAAAGGGGGAGGTGGTAAAGAGAGATATGTAAGGTTATGTGTTGTGGAGAGTATACACCTGGGAGGGTATTGGTAAGTGGGGACCAGTTACCACTAGAGAATCTGAAACATCGCATAATACTCTTACCAAAGTGTGGTGTGTGGAGTTACCTCCTTTCGGGGGGTGGAGATGACTTGGGTTTGATCCAGAAATCTTTGTGATATCCACTTTATCAACCCTGTGCAGTTGGAGAAGCTTACATCATTCATGCGTTGTCCCATGGGGGGGAGACATGAGTCCGCTGTCTCTAACCGGTCTGTAGTCTAATGGAGATACACTAAACATAAAAGAAAATCATGAATAACAAAAATTTACTCTATGTAAACACCTCTTAGAACACCAGCACAAAAGAAAATCCTGTTGCCTCAGAGTCAGGATCAGAGAGACATTATTGCCCAGGGGGGCCTCTAATTGACTCTGTGGAATCCCTATGTCTGTATTCTAGCATCTTAGCTTTATTCATCTTAATCACTTTACAATGTCTTGTTCAAAGCTTTTTAGGTTAAATGAAAACTTATTTTGTAAATATATGAGAAAGAGGTAAAGCTACATAGTTACATAGTTAAATTGGGTTGAAAAAAATGAAAACCTTGCATCCATACACACACCACTCCATACTTTCCCTATATACTTTATATATGCCCATATCTATACTAACTATAGAGTATCGAAATAGCCTTTGATATTAGGCCTGTCCAAGAAATCATCCAAGCCCCTCTTAAAAGCATTAACAGAATCAACATCACCTGGCAGTGCACTCCACAATGTCACTGTCCTCACTGTGAAGAACCCCTACACTGCTTCAAATGAAAGTTCTTCTAGTTTGAAGAGGAGGCCTCTGGTGCGGTGATCCTCTTTATGGGTACAATGGTCCCCTGCTATTTGTCTATAATGTCCTTTAATGTACTAGTAAAGTATAATCATGTCTCCTCACAAGAACCTTTTTTCCAGAAAAAACCTGGACAGTCTACCCTCATATTGTTGGAAGAGTCTATGGGGCAAATTCACTAAAGCGCGCAGCGTCTAACACAAGCGCAAATTCGCCAGCGTGACGTCAAATCGTAACTTCGCAAATTCACTAACACCGACTCTGGCAAATTTATGCTAGCGAAGTAGATAGACTTGCGCAACTTCGCACCCTTACGCCAGGCGAATTTGCGCACTGGCAAATGATCGTAATTACGCAAATTCAACTTTTTGCTAAACGTTACCATTTACGCTAGACTTCACTTCGCCTGAGCAGGCGAAGTTCAATAGAAAAGATAGGCGTTGGAAATTTTTTTTTTAAATTTTTCTAAGTCCCAAGAAAACGCAGTGGAGTGTTTTACCATTGTGGGTGATAGTCTGAAAAACATTGTTTTTTTTGGGGGGGATTACCCTCCTTCACCCCTACATTTCCTAACATATGGCAACACAACATATGCGGGGCAATAGGACAACTTTATTTTTTTTTAAGTAAAAGTTTCCTGGGCTTGTGTAGTGGCTGTAACATACACTTCTATTATATTTTGTAATTTGCGCCATATTCAAATTAGGCTTCGCTAGTGTAATTGCGCTATGTCTGGCAAAGTAACACTAGCGTAAATACGCTACTGTTCGCTGACCTGATCGTAAATGCGCACTTTAGTGAATTTGCGTAGCACTGGTGATCCCCAAGATCCTTTTCATTTCAGGAAACTCCCAACACACTGCCATTTAGTGTATAACTTGCATTTATATTATATAATTTTGTCCAGAACTTGCATTTATGTTATTTTTGCCAAAGTGCCTAACCTTGCAATTATCAACATTGAACCTCAGTTTCCAGTTTGCTGCCCAGTTTCCACAAATCACTCTGCAGAGTGGCAGCATCCAGCATGGCACCTATTGTCCTGCACAATTGAGTGTCATCTGCAAAAATAGAAACAGTACTTTCAATGCCCACTTCCAGGTCATTAATAAACAAGTTGAAAAGCAAGGGACCCAGTACAGAGCCTGTCGGTACCCCACTACCAACACTGGTCCAATAAGAAAATGTTCCATTTAACACTACTCTTTGTAGTCTTTCTTTTAGCCAGTTCTCTATCCAGGTACAATTACTATGTTCCAGGCCAACGTTCCTTAATTTAACCAATAACCTGCTGTGTGGCACTGTATCAAATGCTTTAGCAAAGTCTAAGTAAATTACATCCACTGCCATCCCAGAATCGAGGTCCCTGATTGCCTTCTCATAAAAAGAAATTAGTCTGACAAGATCTATTACGCATAAAACCATGCTGGCACAAACTCATAGTATTGTTATTTTCTATGAAGTCCAGTATCTTATCATTTATTAACCCTTCGAAAAGCTTTCCTACCACCAATGTCAGACTAACTGGCCAATAGTTGTGAGGCCAATAACGGGATCCATTTTTGAATAGCAGCACCACATTAGCAAATACTGTAATCTCTCAGTGTTGTGCTCAAAGGTTTCAGTAGGCACTGCCAGATTCTGATGTATGGTGCTGTCCTCGAAGAGAACCATTAACATTTCATGCTTTTTGTAGCATCTGGTCTTTATTCCAAAGTGGGCTAAGCAACAAAGCACATCCCAAGGAAAAATTCCCTTTTGTGCCCCTGCTCTGTGGATCCTTTCAATGTTTATAGGTGGGCTCCTGGGGTAATCGAGAACTTCAAAAAACATTTTACCTGCTAGGCCCTTCATTTCCTCATTCAGCTCATTCAGGGACCCCTCGGATATATATATATTACAGCAACGGCTCTGATTTGCTAGGTTCTCTGTGTGCCTTCTTAAATCTAGGATGCTTGGTCAGTTTTTGCAGGGTTTTAGCGTTAGTGAGGGTATCTGCGCTTATGTGTGTTATGAGCTCCTCTAGCTTCTTCAATGTTTCTCCAACAATAGCTAGTTCTTGTTTTAGTGTGGTTTTTTCGTTATGTATGGTGTGATTAAGGTCTGAGCCCAATGATTGTAAGTCTATCATATTTGATATTTGTGCCAAGGCATTGAGGATTCCCTCTAGATTGTGACCTACCACTGAGGCTGAATCAGAGAGCGCAGTTTTCCAGACTCATCGCCATATTGTCTTCAACCTGCAGTTCCAACATTTCTTGTGAAGGTGTGAAGAACTGCTTAATACAGGTCGTGGCTGTACTGTCTTTTTGCTTTGCGATGCCGGCAGATGTAGTAAACTTTTGTAGATTCCCATGTTAGTTAGTCAGATTTCCCTAATCTTAAAGTCTGCAGTTCGGAGCTACAGATTTGAGCATTTGACAAATGCATAAAAACTAAATAGTGATATGATGAAAATAGTTAAATCTCTATCCAACATTTGGAAGAGACACAGAAAAAATGTGCTCATTTGTTTTGCATGAAATATTATCTGAAGGGATTTGTTTGTTATATGAATCAAAGGTTATATATAAATTACTTATATATGAAATATAACAAATATATATTTGTTTTAGATGTTATGAATTTCAGGTTCTGAAAATTGTTCTTATTGTTAGCATGATATGAGATATAGCATGCATTTATAGTATTTCTTCATAGGCTTCGTATCATTATAATCATTAAAATAGCAACACACATGCCCATATTCTATGTCCTTCTATGATATTTATTTTGGATATATGCTTAGGTATATTTATTTTACAGTTCCTTATATCTCTACACAGCTTAACAGATATAAAAAAATATTGGAAGGAGCAAGTGTAATAGACTAGAACAAATATAATAAGCTTAGCAGTATATAATACAAATATAGCTATGAGAAGCAAATCCCTGTCCTAAAGCACTAACAGTCTGAGTATTGGTAGCAACAACATAGATAAAAAACTGATTAGTTCAAAGAGAGATTTTCCTACATTATGTAGAGTGTACATTGTTATGGGATCAGAGAAGATGCTCACACATTCAGCACCAGGACAGAGAGAATGGGTTCATAAAGAACTGGTTTATCGCAGAACACGCTAAGGCATAATAGTAAGGCATAAATTTATGTGAAACTGGAGATTTGTGTCCTGCATTGTGCTTCTAACACACCTACTATTATTAATATTAATAATTATTAACACTACTATTATGCACTAGAACCACACTGCTGTTTTAATGTTTTGACAATGATTTATGGCAAGTTATGCCACTGTAAATCTAAAACATTACAAAGCATTTTTTAGACTAATAAGTGCTCTGTGTCAGACACAAAAAGCACAAAACTTTTGCCAGAGTAATAGTGGGTTTGTGCAAAACTGCAACATGTAGAGGAAACACAAATTATTAGCACTGGTAAATTGTGCTGATGTCAATGTTACATAGTTAAATAGTTAAGTTGGGTTAAGAAAAGTCAATCAAGTTCATCCCCTCCAAATGAAACCCAGTGTACATACATGCACACACAATGACCCTTCCATAGACTCATAAACTGTATGGTACATGGGGGTGCAGACGCAGGGTGCGCTCACACCCCCTTCACCCCTGGTAGTTCTGCAACTGTTTGATGGTCTACCCCCATGCCTTTAACCATTTAACTGCATGTGCCTGCACTCTCTCATCAACAACACATTGCCTTTTAGTATATAACTTGCATTTGTATAATTTTTTTCCAAAGTGCATAACTTTGCATTTATCAGCATTAAAACAAATCTTCCAGTTTGCGGCCCAGTTTTCCAATTTAGTCAAACCACTCTGCAAAGTGTCAATATCCTACATGGACACATAGTTCTGCACAATTTTGTATCATCAGCAAAAATAGAAACAGCACTTTTAATGAAAAGCAAAGAACCAAGGACAGAGCCCTGAGGTACTCCACTAACAACACTGGTGTAATTAGAAGATTTTCTATTTACCACCAATCTTTGTAAAATATCTGTTAGTTTTCTACCCAAGTACAAATACAGGTATGGGACCTGTTATCCAGAATGCTTGGGACCTGGGGTGATCTGGTCAATGATCTTTCAGTAATTTGGATTTCCATACCTATTACATCTATCATTTAAAAATTTAAACACACCCAATAGGGTAACGGCATTCTGGATAACAGATCCCATACCAGTACTACTTTACAGGCCAATATTCCTTAATTTAACCATTAACTGTCTGTGTAGTTCTATACGAAAATCTATAGCAAAGTCCAAGTAGATTACATCCACTGCCATCCCAGAGTTGAGGTTTCTGCCTACCTCCTCAAAAAAGGCAATTGAATTAGTCTGGCAAGATTTGTTGCTTATATAACCATACTGGCACAAATTCATATTATTTTGATTTGCAATGAAGTCAAGTGTCTTACACTTAGGGCACTAAGGGTTGAAGTGAATTTTCAAATTCACTATGGGGGACCTCCAGGAAGCTTTCCTGTAAATTTTTGTAAGTCTTGGAAAATCTAATTAAAAAAAAAAAATTGGTCAAATTGTTTGATTCAATTGTTCGAAAATGGCCATTTATGATCGAAAACTGTAATTTTCTATCAAAAATGACCCACCAAATAAATTTGATAGTCAAATTTTTTTTTTTTTTTTTTAAATTAGACCAAATAAAACTTTGTTAATAACATCTCCTCAAGGTCTAGTGTTTCCTTGCATTCTTCCTTTACTATGCATCTTGTGCACAGTTGTTAATTCATCAAAGCAGTCTAAAGCAGAGCATTGCCTTTGGGTGCAAGTTATAATTAGGGGCAGATTTACTAAGGGTCGATTTTGAGGGTTAAAATTGAAATTTAAGTTGTTCAAATTCGATATTCGATTTTGAAGAGTTTTAACAGAATTTGAAAAATCGAACGATCAAATGAAAATATTTGATTGATCCATAAAATTGCTCGGATTAAACGATTCGAACGATTTTAACCATTCAATCTCTTTTTTTAAATTTGATCTTAAAAAGCTGAAAAAACCCTATGGGAGCTTCCCATCAGGTTATACAGCAATTTGGTAGGTTTAACCTTGCTACTGTAATTAAGAAAGATTACATTATTTCCCATATTTTTATTCTGCTGTATCAGTGCACTGCAATGGCTCTTTTTTACCTGAAAATGTAAACAGATAATAAATTCAACCTTTCTTCTGCAGATGGGATACATTTCATGAGATTTTAATTATTATTTAAGTCCCTATATAAATACATATAACTTGTCTTTCATCCTGCACCAAATATATATTTACTCTTCTTCACAAACCTTTTTGCAAGGCACGCAGAAATAAATATTGTTGGTCATTTAAAAGTGTGGGAATTAATATTTGCATTTCAACTTAGCCATGTTCAGCACTTTGTGCTACAGTTCTCTTGCAGAAAAGAGATTAAATCAATCTCTCAAAACTAATGGATTGATATCAATAAAAAATATTTTCTGGCTAAATTATATCACAAGGATGGTAAATGGGAAGCATTGCACAATGGAAATAGAAATAGAAAAAAGTGGACTAATGCATTACAACAAATATTGCACTGGCATCATCTAGTTATGTTTTATATTAATAAGGGGGTGGTCAGTACAATAGGTAATTATTGTAAAGATATAATAATTTGGACTATAATTAATGCTTTGAAATGTAAAATGAGAGAGCCTAAAAAAAAGTAATCTGATCAATTTTATCATAGTGAGTATTATAATGAGTATTATTGGTGGTCTGTATGAAAAACTAGTCTGTGTTTCTTCCCTTAAAGTGTTTTCTGCAATGAATAGTCCCAATTATTCCTACTATTAGCTCAATGAGTTTAGTCCACAAGTCTTGTTTATTCCAATTAACCATTATACTTAATTAAAAGATAAGGCACAGAGAAACAACAAGGCTTTGGAGATGACAAGGAGTATTTTCACAGGTTAAAAGTGGCTTCAAACAGCGGTTGTAATAAAGCTAGTTATAGGTAAGATAAAACAACAGCTATATTCAAGTCAGGGATGCACAAAGACTGCAGGTATAATGTTTATATTCATTGGCTATCAATTTACTCATATGCTAAATGGGATTTTGGCCCTTTTATAATGGACTCTCAATGTAGCCTATGGGGTACCTCCTGGAAAATCTTTTTTTTAAATTGTTCGAATAGTTCGATTCGAACGATGCAATTGAATATTGAACTTGAATTTTTTTAGCACAATTTGATCGACCAAATAATCGATTAGGGAAAATTCGATCGATTGATCGAATATTCAAATCGAATTTGAATCGAATATTCAAACAATTTTTAAGCGATGATCGAATTTTTCTTATTCGATCTTAGGAATGATCCCCATATCGGTAGGTTTAATCTGGCGAAATAGGTGATCGAATTTAAATTTGAAGGGGAAGTATTCTACCATCGATTTTTGAATATTCGAATAAAATTAAATTTGAATATTCGAATCATTTGAATTCGAATATTCGATGGTCATATTCAGAATTCAAATCTTTTTGAAAATTTGATCGAATATTGGAATCCCTCATGTGAATTTATGGGAATTTAGTAAATCTGCCACTAAGTATTATCTAGTTTTTAATGGCGCTGGTCACATCAAAAGCAGATCCAAACCATTGCCTCAATATCGAATACTAAAAAGGAGTCACCTTGTAGTGCTTATTTTAATCAAAATTTGTATTATCAAGTGTTCATGTCGAACATGGGGCCCATGCTGAGCGGTTTGCTTCCTTCATAGTTGTGAAGAACTCCCTGCTTCCCAGCCGCTTTCTTATCTGTGAGAGGGTAGGGAGGATCCACATGATCAGAAGACACTGGCCAGCAGGTCCGGACTGAGAATCAAAATATGCCCTGGCATTTCAGGTACACAGAGGCCCAATCAGCCCACACAGAGGCCAAACAGCCCCCACCAGCCCACTAAATACTGACTTTCTAAGGGACCTTATAGCAACTACTCTGGCCAGAACTCACAGATTGCCAGTCCGGGCCTGCTGGCCAGATTTGGAGAGTGGTTCATGGTGATATGGGTAGGGACTGCTGTGTGCTAAGCCTCTCTGAAGATTTGTTTGTGGGGGCCCTGTGAAAACTAGTTATTTTTGGTGTACTGCACTCTTATAATCAATAACTGATATCTCCTTAAGGGATTCTCAGCATACAGGAACAATTTTAGTTTTGGTACAAAGTAATGATACAAAAGTAAGTAATCTAATCTATGATAGATTTAAAACAGTATCAACTAAATACATAGGAAATCTCTTAATGAATTGTGGCACTGAAAAAAATGTTTT
The DNA here is from genome assembly GCA_024363595.1 of Xenopus borealis. Lineage (NCBI taxonomy): Eukaryota > Metazoa > Chordata > Amphibia > Anura > Pipidae > Xenopus > Xenopus borealis. The sequence continues at coordinate 40,999,876 of CM044446.1, read as the reverse complement.
GGAGTCTATTTATACTAATTGTATATAAATTCTAAAATACTACTATCATTACCTGTATTTCATCATGCTTGAAGTATTATTTATTTAAGCCAATTATTAAATACTCTGCCACAGCAATCTCTGGATTCTAATGTTGAAAGAATGATTTGTGTTTATTAAAATATTGTTATCTACAGGCCCTAACTGTGACTAAGATGAAAGCAAACTATCAGGATCAGTCCAGACTCAAACTCTTGTTGTGCTGTTCCAGGACTCTTGCATTTGTATGTCTCTTCCCTGTTCTCCACCCACCTCATTTCCCTCATGTGTTTTTTCATTCCCCATCTTCTGCCTTTATAAACCCCGCCCTGAGTTTGCTCAGGGCTGAGTCGTATTTTGTTTGTTCCTGGATGACCT
>CM044446.1:40959569-40989449 GCA_024363595.1 Xenopus borealis | reverse complement strand
GTGAGCATACCTAAACCTGGGGATGTTTGCCTTGTGCATAATAAACCATCTGTTATTGTTTTCATCATAAGAATCTCCATCTTTTACTATTTCTATAGCAACATAGATGTGAGTTGTAGTTACACTACCTCATCTGAATGGAATCTTCCACTTAGCGAAGGCCCTGATCCTGAAGTGTGAGGCCAATGTAACCCATGTTCTTCCACTAGCTGGAAACCCTAACTTTTTTGTGCTTTATAGCCCAAAAGAGCGTTACATTAACTTATTTAATGCATTTAACCTTTTCATTAGCATACCAAGGCACCGTTGTTCACAATGGTGAACACTTAATTTGATGGGATGCTGTGACACAATTTTCTGTGTTAAATGGGAAAAGTGAGATATCTGAGTTTCGTTATTCTGTGTCAAACTCACAAACCAAAGTAGCTTCATCTGTACATGTTAGGTCACATGAACCAATTGCTGGACAAAGTTTTATCCTTTTCTCCTGATACTTCTTCCTGTTACAGTTAAAGCTGCAGACATTTCATCTCTGATGCAGCAGATTTTGAAGACAAGAATCCTGCATACCAGTCTGTCTAAAATGATTCTACTGACTCTATAATGATTCTATAATTCCCCTCTATTTCTAAAGTGTACAAGCCCGTCTATTGCTGAACCCATATATTTGCTTCCCTTAATAGAAAGTATGTTATAAACTCCTTCTGGTAACCTTCATAGCCCTTTGTTCTTCTGCACCTGATATTTGATACCTCAATAAGCAAGTGTGGCACGTGATCAAAGTGTACGTACATGTGAATTAAAGGGATAGTGTCATGGGAAAAAAATTTTTTCTCAGAATTCCTCAGTTAATAGTGCTGTTCCAGCACACTTCTGCATGCTTGTCACTGAAACTGGCTGCAACAATTATGTTTATCATGCCGCCTTATACCACAGGCTCTCCTCCCACTTTAAGGATGACCTGGTCTCTCGCGACCTGCCTCCATTGCTGGAGGATCTTATTGCATTGGCAATAAAAGTGGACGGAGACATGCGGCAGGACTCGGCCTTTACTGTGGGGGCAAATCCCAAATAAGGTACACCAAAAATAAAAAAGTTTTAACCTGGTAAACAAACAAAGTGAAAATGAAGGGCCATCACACTGCCTTCATGTACCTGTGCCAGCAGCCATCACACTGAAGTCCCTGTGTCCTGTACCCCACAGTCTGTGCCACTGCCAACCCAGTCATTTCCACCTTTAATACAGTCTGCAGGACCCAAGCCCATACCCCCACCTGTACCTGCTGTGTCTGTACCCCACATGCTGTGCCACTGCCAGACCAGGCACAGCCATTTCCACCTTTAATACTGCAGCAGGCCTCAAGCCCATGTCCCCACCTATATTGTCCTGCATTGCCCAACCCAATGGTACCCCACCACAGGCTGTGACACTGCCAGCACAGGGCGGGCGAGCCATTTCCAATTTTAAAACTGTCTACAGTCCCCAAGCCCTCGCCCCCCCACCTGTACCAGCCTGTGCCCAACCCAAAAAGCCCCCATGATCTACCTGAGCCAGCAGCAAGAGTCAAAGAAGATAGTAGTAAACCTTTGGTCAGGTGCAGGCAATTGCCAAAAGTGCCAAGGTGGCCAGGCCCCAGCCAGCAGGACAGACAGCCTCTTCAGCACGACTTTGAGTGCTCCCCTCTCTGTGGCTGCCCAATGCTCCAATGATCCTTTTTATTAACATATATATTTCTATAGCGCCAACATATTGCGTTGAGCTTTTTAATAACGTTTGCCATGAGTGACGTGGAAGGTGCCAACACAATTTTGCCAGGCTAAAACAAATCCCAGAGGGTGTTTTCCACATGCGATTTTTATAAATTAATGCTTTTAATAAAGGCCAACATCTTCCAAGTGAAGCAAATAGTAAACAATTAGGAAAAAAAACTTTCCCCTGAGATGTGCGCCCCCCCCCAGTGATTGCGCCCTAGGCGGTTGCCTACCCCGCCTACACCTTGGCCCAGCCCTACTATCTCTCTGTGCATAGAATAGGCACAGAGTTTTTTAACAACATCTTCCGGGACATGTTAGGTCAATGTGTTTTTGTTTACTTAGATGACATCCTAATTTTCTCTAAGAGCTTGGATGAACATCGGCTCCAAGTACAGGAAGTCCTTTCCTGGTTGAGGAAGAATGCTCTGTTCACCAAGCTGGAAAAATGCACTTTTGACGTTTTTTCTATTCCCTTCCTGGGGTATATTATTTCCCAGCAAGGCTTCAAGATTGATCCAGCAAAGGTCTCGGTGATTCAAGACTGGCCTCTTCCCACCAACACCAAGAAATTTATTGGCTTTGCCAATTACTACAGACAGTTTATTAAAGGTTTTTCACCCAAGATCTATCCGAACCTGTCTCTAATTCATAAAGGGGGATATCCTCAATGCTGGCCTCTACAAGCCTTAGAAGCATTCAAGTCTCTCAAAGAATCTTTTTCTTCCTCCCCAATCTTTAGACACCCTGATGCTTCCGATGTTGGGGCAGGAAATTCTCACCTCCTGAACAGAATTATGATGTAGGGAATCGTGAGTTGGTAGCAGTCAAGTTGGCCTTAGAAGAGTGGGCACATCTTCTCCCAGAAAAGCCAGTTGGGCGCGCTTCTTCTCTCGCTTCAAAATTATCATCACATTCTTTCCTGGTTCCAGGAATAAGAAAGCAGATGCACTTTCCAGAAGCTTTATTTCTGAAGATCCCTGTTCCAGAATCTTGAACCCATTGTGCCTCTAGCTAAAAATGTGGCTGCCTTGTTTCCCTCCATGGCCTCTCAGTTATTATCCGCACAGTCTTTGGCTCCTTCCAATACACCCATGGGAGTAGTCTTTGTTCCTTCTGAAATTTGTCACACCATACTTTCCCAGTCCCATAACAAGTCCACCATGCAAGCCAGCCACCCTAGAATAAAAAAGCAAGCAAGCCGGGCCACCCTAGAATAAAAAAGACAAAATAATTTTTATCTCATCTTGTTTGGTGGCCGTCCCTTCATAAAGATGTTAAAGATTTTGTCTCTTCTTGTGCCACTTACGCTACCTCCAAGTCTGGAAGTTCACCCCCTAAGCATCTACTTTTTTATCCATTCCCTCTCGTCCATGAACTCATCTGGAGATGGATTTTATTGAGGATCTACCCATCTCCTTTGGGCACACCATCATCTGGTTTGTGATTGATAGATTCAGCAAGATGGCCCACTTAATGCCTTTACACAAGTTACCTTCTGCCATTGAACTGTCTAAATTATTTATCTCACACATTTTTCGTCCCCAGTACAAGGGTTCTGAAGAGAGGGTTAATCAAGCACCTGAGTAGTTCCTTTGTTGCCATGTTTACTTATATCAGGATGATTGGGCAGACCTCTTTCTTTGGGCTGAGTTTGCCCACAACACTTCAAGCTTCATCAAAAAGAAATTTGCTGACAAGAAAAGAGTTCCTTCCCCTCAATATAATGTTGGGGATAAAGTCTGGCTATCTACAAATCATCTTAGCATGCCTACTACCAAACTGGGCCCCAAGTTCATTAGCCCTTATCCAATTATTGAATTAATTCTGTGGTGATTTGTCTACAGCTTCCGCTGGAAATGCAGGTTTCAAATGTTTTCCATGTGTCCCTACTTAAACCAGCTATTGCTCCCTCTTTTTCTTCTACTCCCACTCCTATTCTTGTTGATGGCCATCAAGAATTTGAAGTGAAGAGGATTCTGAATTCTCAGATCATCAGAGGTGTCCTGCAGTATCTGGTCCAATGGAAGGGGCTTGGTCCTGAGGAATGTTCCTGGCTAAGAAAATCTAACATCCATGCTCCTCTTCTCTTCTAGAGATTTCACAAGCAGCTCCCATCCAGCCCAGTCTCGGTGGTCCTGTGGCCTCAAATAAGGAGGGGGGTACTGTAAGGAAAACAGCTTACCCTCAACGCCATTCTCCTCTCCAAGATGGTAGTGTCCAGACTCCCCACATGGATCTTCATGCGTGCAGCACTGTGAAGTTATCTTGACCAGGTCAAAATGGACGCTGGCATCAAAACGTCAGGATGCCAGCGTCAACGTCATAACGTCATCACCCCCACGTTTTGGCGCCAAACAGAGGTCTATTTAAAGGAGCCGAGGCCTACAAACATTGCCCAAATATAGGTCTTACCTTGTGAGTTCCTGGGTGTGACTTTACTTCTACTTGTTTATTCCTGTTTTTGACTTTGGCCTGATTTCTCGTCTTGTGAACCTGTTCTGCCTAAATTGACCCTTTTGTCTGGACTTCAACCTCTCTTTTGATTAACCTTTTCATTACCATGAACTGTGTTGGACTTAAGTCTAGCCCCATGTCAGATTTCAAAATTAAATATAAAAAAATCTGTTTGCTCTTTTGAGAAATGGATTTCAATGCAGAATTCTGCTGGAGCAGCACTATTAACAGATGCATTTTGCTATGCATGCTGTGAGTTTCGCAAATCCACTAAGATCAAAATTTTACTGAACGTAACCACTTTCTTTAGACTTTACTTCTCTACTTAGATAGGAGTTTTAAAAAAAAAATGGTAAAATTTTTCTGTCCCATAAAAACGCTGGCGTGTTTTACCATTGTAGGGTGATAGTCTGAAAAAGATAATTTTTTTTGGGGGGTGGGTTACCCTCCTTCCCCTCTACATTTCCTAACATATGGAAACACAACTATATAGGGGACACATGTAGGGTAATAGGACAACTTTATTTAATTTATTAAAGGTTTCCTGGGCTTGTGTAGTGGAATGTACTGGCTGTAACATATACGTACTTGTATTATACTTTAAAGTTCCCACCGTATGCAAATTAGGCATCGCTAGTGTAACTGCGCTTTGCTTGGAGTATGAATGGTTGCGCTACTTTGCTAACTTTCGCCGCCCTGAGCGCAAATTCGCATCTTAGTGAATTTGCGTAGTGCTGGCGAAAATTTGCCTGGCGAAGTGCGCCGAATGCTAGCGGAGCCAACGATAGCGAATTTTCACATCTTAGTGAATTTGCCCCCATATATTTAATTCCTGGCCAATTGTACTTAGGTGCATATTTATCAAGGGTCGAATTGAAAATTAGAATTTTTAAAATCGAATTTTTAGTTTATTTTAGTGTAATTTGACTAGCGAATAGTCCAAATTTGATTTGAGTTTAAAAAAAATAAGAAATTCTAATTTCAAATGTGTCATGTATTGTCTCTTTATGGGTAACTTCCTAAAACCAAATTGGAATTGTTTGGAGGACTTTAAAACATTTTTTGGTGTGAAAAACTCGAATAGAATTTGATTGAAATTCAATTCGAGTTTGCAAGTCACCCAAATTTAAGTTTATAGAAAATCCCATAAACTCAAAATAATAATTGATAAATCTGTACCTTTCTGTATGGATTTTGGTATGTGCAAACTGGCAAGTGAACTTTGTTGTGCCTGTTCCTGCATTCACTAATATTAAATGAGACCTTTAACTATATTATGAAAAACAGCAGTAAGTTAGATAGATGCCATACTCATTATTATTTTGCACTTTTTAGTATTTGCCATACACATAATAAATTAAATGCTTTGATCTGTTCCTTGCTCTGACCTCATTATCAACCTGCTGGACAAAAAGTGTTTCAGTTTATGAGATCTTAGCAGTTTCTGTGTATTACAAAGCATTCAAAATGAGAATTATTAAATGTTTAGAATAAAAAATCTAACAAAACCCATATTTTTTTATTTGAATGTCTTTCTGCTACAAAACGCAAGACCCAATAGTAAAGGGTAGGAAAACATTGACAACTGTACACATCAAAAGAATTCAGCATGTGCTCTAAAAAAGACAGGTATCTAAAGTGTTTAGAATATAATATTGTTATATCCTACTGACATTAAAGCTCAATTTCTTTTTAATATCTTCCTGACTCCAGAAAAATCAGATTTCTCCCTAGATCAACATTATCCTGTAAAGTTTATGCTTGCATACTTGTATGCAATCCAAAAATAATTTTTGCAAACATTATTCAAATTGGGAGTTGATTCCCAGGAATTCTTGTCCTTCTTATTCATATAAAGATGCCTCATCTTATTTCCAAGCAAACATCTCAAAAAATTTCACTTACTTTACTCTGTAAATCAATCTTCTATATTCTGTCTTCGATGCTATAATTAAAGGAACACAATCATCAAAAATTAAGGTTTATATTCATGCTTGAATAACAACATGAAATGTTAAATAAAGGAACATATTTCTAAAAGATTATTTACTTACAGTGCATATATTAAAGGAAAACTATACCCCCAAAATGAATACTTGAGCAACAGTGATGGGCGAATTTATTTGCCTGTGGCGAATTTACGGCGAATTCCCGCAATTCGCTGCAGCGACCCTTGCCAGCATCCGAAAATGGATGCCTGCGTCGAAAAACAGATGCATGCGTCCAAAATGAGATGCGGCGGTGTTTCACAAATTTTCCCCATTTCGTGAATTTCTACTAATGAGCAACAGATAGTTCATATCAAATTAAGTGGTATTTTATAAAAATGGTATATATATTTAATACGATTCAAACGATTTTAACCATTCGATCAATTTATTTCATTTGATCTAAAAATCTTAAAAAACCTTATGGGAGCTTCCCATAGGGTTTAATAGCAATTTTGTAGGTTTAATCTGGCGAACTAGGCAGTCGAATGATTGAAGTGCCCTTAAAAAATATTTGAAAATTTGAATTCAAATCTTTTTGAAAATTCTATCGAATTTCGAATCATTCATGTGAATTTAGTGAATCTGCCCCTTATTGTAACAGGAAGAAGTGTTGAAGCAAAAGGCAGAACTGTGTCTGTTAATTGGCTCAAGTAATCTAACGTTATAGTTTGTTTGGTATGTTTGTGTGCACTGTTGAATCATACAAACCCAGGAGGCTGTCCTTATTTTTTTAAATGGCAATATTCTATTTATGATTACCCAATGGCACATTCTATTAAAACGTATATTATTATGACAATGGTTTATTTACATGAAGCAGGGTTTTACATATGAGTTTTTTTATGAAATATCTTTTTATAGAGTCCTTGAGTACATTGTTGAAGGGGTATAGTTTTCCTTTAAGAGGTATTGCCACTTTTGCACTTGTATAGAAAAGTTTATACAAATTATTATGTCCCCAACCATTCTATTACAAAGAAACATTTATTTTATAATGTATGGTTGATATTAGAACTGTTTTATACATTTTCATGCTATAAGGCTCTTGTGGTGCTGTGTTGTTGCCAGTAGACAGACAGGAAAAGATAAAAAAGAAACAGAGAAATGTAGAATTCATAAAACTAGCACAGTGATGATTTCATGTAAGCAACATTGATTCTGCATTCAGCATTCTGACATGTTTCTAAAGTTACTAACACTTTTCTAGCTGTCTGGACATGTTACTGAATGTGTAAGCTCATGTGTTATGCCACAAAATCCCCCACCACCCCCCGATATGGAAAATCTACACTACCTATTGCAGTACGCTACAGAAAACCAATACATTACTAGGCCAAGCTCTTTCTTATTATGGTGCTACCTGTGCTTTTAGCATGCTAACCCCAGTTTATCATTTGTCTGATTTGTTCAAATAGGGTACACATTTAACCATGCCAGTTGCCAATGACAATATAGCCATTACTGTTTATATATAGAAAAGTAAAGCAAAGATCAGTGGTGTAAGAAAATTGGGCATGGTTGCTCATATTGCTTGCAATAAATATTCACCGTGGTGGCAGTGCCATCAAACTGGCTCCAGCCTCTGACCCCAACCTGCCTGCTCAAAAGTCTGCACCCCAGCTATAGCAGGTAGGAGATGTGCTACTTTTCATTGAGTGACTATCAAAGAAGTTGGCCCTGAGGTCCAGGCACTCTTTTTCTGCTTTCTTTAATGTTATGCCACTGGTAAATAATAAATTTGATTGCTATGAGTTCCTGCTGTAGTGCATTTTAACACCTATGTTAATAAAGTAGTCCTCCTAACTTATTTATAATTTATCTGGGAAACCACTAAAGGACATCTGTTTTTTTTAATTATTTACAAAAATATAGATGGTCTGCATCTATAGGGGTCACCATCTTGCATTTTGTTAGGTGTTTCAGTGACATGCACATGCACAATGTGACCAGGGCAGCTGTTGAAAACCAATACTTATGGGTTGGTGCAAATCATAAAGAAAATTAATTCATTATGATTATTAAATCTAATTGCCTGGTTTCTAAGCTACCATGTAATGGGTATCTGAAATAATTATTAATCAGCCTTGTATTTTTACATTTATAGTCAATATATTTAAGGGGCAGATTTATCACCTCAGAGAAAACTCACACACTTTCTATTTATTACTTTGGGTATTTTAGAAGGGTGATTATTAATGGCTAAAAGTGGGTTAGAGTTCACCATTTGAACTCTTAAAAGGCATTTTGAATGCATAGAAAATAGGTGAGCTCCAATGTCACATTTTGATAAATCTTGATAAGATGGTCCATAAAATCAAAAACTGACAGCAGCACAGATCATGTATTGTGAATTAGCAAAAGCAAGGTCAGGAGAGACAGAGTTCATGACTGCTAAAGGGCTAGAGTTACCTTGGGCTAGTTTAGAGTCACAAACCATAATGTGTAGCCAGGGGCGATTCAGATTTTGAAGCGACCTTCACTATGTCGCCCCCCCCCGGTGCTAGTGCAGAGCGCGCAAGTGCAATAAAAAGTAATAATATGTGTAGCAATAAAAAGTAATAAAATGTAAGCTTCAGTGCTCCTTTAATGTTGATGAACAAACCATATCTGTTGTCAGAATGTGAAAACATAATAAGAACTTAAAATAATCAGCTCCTGACAATTACCACAACATTCTCACACATCCACAGTTGTGAATATGTGAATAACTTTTAATTATGCAATATAAATGGAATTGTAAATGGATGCTATAAAGAAAAAGAAGCTGACACTTGCAGAAATTCCTATTCTTTAAGGGAAATAATCTGAAAATTAGATTTTCCATAGATAAGGTATCAGAGGACAAAGAAAGCTAATTCAGAAAATGTGCAAATACATGTGAATTCACTGCACATTAACCAAGGGATGAAAAGTACCATTTATACTGAATAATTTAATTGAATAAGATTTCTATTCTAATAGCCATAAAATACTTAGAGATACATTCTGAGAAGAGAAACTACACCCAGCTATATAATAGAAAATGTTCTCTTACTATATATAGCAGCGCATCCAAGAACCAGCACATTATCTTAATTATGCCATTGTGCATATTTAAGTCAAATCTGCTTCTCTGAATTTCTCTAACCAAGCACTCCAGCCACTATTCCCACTCCTCAGATGGTGCTGTTTTGTTCTGCCTACCACCAGATATTTTTTTGACTATTTTGCAATACTGGTATTATTGCTCTATGAAACAATTTTGATAAAAAGTTGCATTATAAGTAACATCATGAAACATTAGTCTACAGGATTAATTTATAAACTCAGGCTCAGTGTGCAAACTGCTTATTCAAATACAATCCATTATGTTTCTTACCCAAATGCACTTTTTTTTAACAATTCCAGTTTAATTGTGAAACGGCCACAAGTAGCGTACTTCTTCCAGTACATCAAAACAAAACAAATATAATTGTAGTTTCTCATTTTGATTAAATGGAACCAATTGCCACAGTGGGCACTCCATACTTTCCAGTGCTTTTTAGTAATGTGACAGTTATGGACTGATTCATCAAAAGACAAGTTTTAATTTTTTTTTCACAATTCTAGAAAAAAATGCAGCAAAAAATATGAATACGAATATACTTGAGAATTTTTTGGGGAGCCGTTAATAGTTCCTATTTATTATTATAAATAATAAGATGACAAAAAATCGTCAGAAAAAACTTGGCAAGTAAAAGTTCAATAGGAGTCAATGGGAATTGTCTATTGCAGCTTTAATTATATATTCTAGCTTTTTAGCCTCATTGAAAATGAATGGAGCAATGATTCTTGCTGGTGTGTCATGTGTACAGGAATATCTCTAATCTATATGAGAACAAAAGTCGCAAGGGATTGCATTGCAGTTTTTTTCTTGGTGCTCACATATCTTTTTCTCGACCTCAAATAATTGTAAAAGGCCTCCAGGCTCTATTCTGTTATGCCTTATGATATAGTCAGCAGAGGGAATGCTGCTTGACTTTCCTTCCTACTTGATTCAAATCACATACTGTATGTGGGAAAGGAATTAGGAAAATAATTTTCCCCACTGAAAAAAACATGTACTGTAGCAACTACTAAAACTATTAGAAATAGGAGAACATATTTTAAAGGGTCAAGTTACTCTTAACCTTGTTTGTCTCCCTTCATCCTCTCTTAATGGTAGAGTTTGAGTCTGATTTTGATTGACAGTTTGAAAGTATGTGATTTATTGGTATCGATTACAACGTTTGTTTTTGTTATTTAATTACCCATTATGTCCAGTGAGGAGACACTTTGGTTGATACTCACCATGTGTTTTGTTTTGGAAGAAAAAAATGCCCATAACCCACCCATTGACATTAATGCATTTGCTGTGAGAAAAAAATGTAATAAAAAACCACTAATACAAAATATCTTGTGACATCAATGCTGATGTTGTGGGGAATTCACTACAGAAGACTGAATGTCCTCATTTTATGCTACAACACAACAAAAAATATACATTCCGTACTGGAAAATAAATATCCATAGCTCACCATGACCTTTGGCCTTAATGGAGTCACAGCTAGTGATGAGCGAATCGGCGGCATTTCGCCTCGCCATTTTTTTTTTTGCAAAAATGTAGAGAAATTCGCAAAATGGTGAAAAATTTATGAAACGCTGACATGAATTTATTCACCTGCTGCTGTCGAGGTCAAAAGTGAGCCAGGACAGACGTCTACTGCAGGGAGACAAGAATCGCAATTGCGAGAGAGCAGACACGAGACACAAGGTGTATCTATTTGTTCTGTTCTACCATATTGGTGGACAGACCGTTTATTTATAGGTCGAGTACATACATAATTAGTCAATAATTATTAGAAGGTGGTTTAGGGTGGTGGTCCCACCACAACCAATTAGAGAAGAGGGAAGTTTATGAAAGCATGAGTAACCGTTTACCTAGTTCTTAGGTATATGGATGTCCCCTGGACCAAGGCTAAGCAAACATTATATGTTTGCTGATGTCTCCTAGGTACTTTCCTGTGTCATGCTGACATTTGATTGTGAACAGGTGCTGACAGAGAGATATTTCAGCTTAAAGTGATATGTGAATCTAATTGAATATAATATATCACAGGAATTCGCGGTGACAGCAGGTCCCTGAACTGCAAGACATTAAATTAATATCTTATCAAGACATTAAATTAATTGTTAAAGAAAAGCTATTGTTGCCTCATAGAAGGGGTGGCATATGAAATGTTAGTTATTACTTTATAGCACATTTACTGGGTAAAATAAATGACAAAACTTCAACACAGCTGTATTAAATGTAATCACAAGCACAACGACAAAAGATTAAGTTGTCTGTTGCAATATGCATTGTGTATATTGAAATATATTTTTACTACTTTCTGGCTAGGTTATATTTGTGCAGAAAAATAACTTATGTTGATTGCTAAAGGCAGGGAATGTTGTCTCCAAGGTACTATGTTATTCAGTAATATTACTAGTTTTGAAAATGATTTGGAAGAAATCAAGACTAGAGGCTTAAAGGTTCTGGCAGTTCACAAAACAATGATGTGAGTTTGTAACCCAAATGTCCTCTGAAGCATTTCCAGCCTCTTGAACACTCTATGAAAAACAGAGATTTTGCAGTGCTAATACCCAAAATGTACTACCAAGCAAAATTACACAATAAAGAATGTGATTATCTCTGTGTAGCCACAGTACATATGATTTGCCTCTGCAACCTCTATCCTTTATGACACTGGATATATCAGAACACTGAGAAAAACAAATTAAAGAAAAAAAAAGAAAGCTAAATGTGGTTAATGAGCACTCAATAAAAAATGTAATTATGCTTAATGATTAAAGTAAGCTTTAAATGTCCAAAGGAACTAGACAATAAAATGCTTTATAGTTAAAACAAGAAATAACGCTGACCACTAGAAGGAAATTCAGATTATCTCATCACTTGTGTGTAGTCAATTCTTATATTAATATTAGCCAAACTACTTAAACATTAAAAGCCTTATTGAACTATAATGGTGTGTTGCTAATTTAAAATGTTACAACAAATAGCATTCCCAAAAGTGGTGTTTTGTAATTTAAAAGGGTATTATCTTACCCTAGCAAAAAATAACATAATAAATCTGAATAAGCAAAAGTGCTTCTTATGTTATGAATACTGTGTATTCAAGTGCAGATTTATTGCGTCAAAACAATATTTTTCACAGTGTGATAATCACAGATGAACCTTCTTATTATTTTTTGCCAACTTAACTTAGCAAAGTTCAGGCTGTTTTATGTTATTAATGTATTTTATGTTGTGACTAAATGTAGAGGGCTTTGATATGGGATATGCACATAGAATTGTTTTTTTTTAGTTGCCATTTAATTCAGAATTTTAAAAATGGAACAAATCAAATCACCTTTGAGCTAACTTTTAGTATGACATAGAGAGTGATATTCTGAGACAATTTGTAATTGGTTTTCATTTTTTATTATTTAAGGTTTTTGAGATATTTAGCTTTTTATTCATCAGCTCTCCAGTTTGCTTTTTAAGCTACAGTATATGGTAACTAGGATCCAAGTTACCCTTGCAACCATCCATTGACTTGAATAAGAGACTGGAGTATGAATAGGAAAGGGCCTGAATAGAAAGATAAGTAATAAGAATTAGTAATAACAATAAATTTTGTAGCCTTACAGAGCATTTGCTTTTTAGAAGGGGACAGCGACGCCCATTTGAAAGCTGCAAATAGTCCGAAGAAAAGGGCAAATAATTATAAACTATTAAAAATAAATAATGAAAATCAATTGAAAAGTTGCCATTCTATAGCATACTAAGGTCGAAAGTGGAAAATACTTCGAAATTCAACCATCGAATTAAACATTTTCACAGAATTTGGCATTTCTGCGGTCTAAGGAAAAATTGTTTGAACGAACAATAAAAAAATTGATCCATTCGAAGGATTTTAGCATGGTTGAAGTTTTTCAAAAATTAACTTTGAATATCGAATTTTTTGCAATCGAATATTCACTTCGACCCTTAGTAAATCAGCCCCAAAAGCTACCTTAAAGGTGAACCACCTCTTTAAGCTGAAAACTTTTTTTATGTTTCTTCACCTGGAAATCTATTACCCTGCTAATGTGGTTATGAACAAAGATTTTACTGATCAAAATACAACACAATATATAGTTTAAAATATATATAAAAATGGCTTAAAGTATGAAAGCCAAGCATAGATCAATATCTGGGGAAATTCTTTTAAGAGACCATTAATTCTTACTGGATGTTCATTCAAACACAACTTGTCTTTTATTTTATTTTTTGTAACTTATTTTTTATTTGCATTTTTCGATAGATAAATCACATTTCTTTACAAATGGTCCTTTAAAAGGTATCATTTGTCTCATTTAAATGCAGTATAACATATTAAGGTTAACCATTATAACTTGCAACACTTTTAGTAATATTAGCAATGTAGATATCCAGTGTTACATACATTTCAGTCTTAAGTTAAATATATGTGGGGAGCATGGTTGGGATGGTAAGGCTTGAGGTGTGCCACTTTGGACAAAGATTAGGCTAGGTCTAGCTGGTGGAAGGCTTGGGGGGGGGATTGAAAATGTCTCACAAGTGTTTACCGGAGTTCGTTCAGGCCTCTCAGTTCCCACTATGACCAAATCTTGAGGTAGTGGTCCGTTCTGTTTTGCATGTAGGCTATGTTTGCCTCAAATATCCTGTTGCTGTTTACTCTCTTGAATATTTTGTTTTTTGTGGGTGAGGTAGGGTCTTTCCATTTGGAGGCTATTGCTAGACAGGTAGCTGTTAGGATTTGGTTCACCAGAGCTTGGCTGCATTTGTGTAGTTTAGGGATAAGTTTACCCAGTAAAAGTATGGTTGGGTCGAATGGGACCGGATGTGTTATCAATAGGCTTATAAGGTCCACTATCTCTTTCCAGAGAGGTTGTATTTGCGGGCAACCCCAGAAAATGCAACTTGTCTTTTATTAAACATTCTTTCTAATACTGCTGCTTGCTTTCCCAAGTACCTTGTCCACGATGGAGACCTTTGCACAGCAGCAGCTTGTTGTCATCTTGTCATATTATTTCTGGTTAAATAAGTGTGCTGATGCCTATAACAAATTAATTTTTCCCTTGCTGCACATAAGCTTTCATACAATACAAGTTTTTATAGTCCATTTAAAAGTCATCATACAAGACAGGTTAAACAAAACAGGTGCCCCTACAATTTTTGTTTTAGTTTATATATTTGCATTTTTTTAATCTGTGGTAAATGCAAAGTGTTATTGGCTTTATTGTTTACTGAATGAGAGTGGGTGTAGTTGCTGAAATGCTTTCACTTTGATACATAACATTTGTTTCACTATATGTTTTTGATCCAGCATAGAGATGACATTTAATGCAAAAAAGTGTACAAATGTATACATCTTGCTAGAAAACTGTAAGGAACTAGAAGAACTATATTTAAAATGTGCATTATAAACATTTTGAAACAATGTTGCTACTGTCATTATCAAAATTAGATAACCAGAGAAAATGCAACACAACGTTCAAAAAAGTTAAATATGGTACTATATTTACTGTAGCTAATGATGTCTATAGAGATCTTATACAAAAGATCAACTACTTTGCATTAATAAATGGCTATGAAAATACAAAGTACAGACCTGCAAAGCCTTGGTAGAAATTAGACATTTGTATAAATTCATAAGTATAGATTCCCTATTAAAAAACTAACTTACTGTATGTAGCTCCTCGTGATTCTAATTCTAGATTACCCTCGACTTGTATCCAGCAGTATTTCTCATGAGTAGGTATGTATGCTTACTTAACATTGACAATATTAGCAGAAAGTGATGTAATCTGTAAGTCACACAAGTACAGATATGGGACTTGTTATCCAAAATTTACTGGACTTGGGTTTTTCCATATAATTTGTTTCTCTGTAATTTGCATCATCATACCTTAGGTCTACTTAAAACCATTTGAACGTTAAATAAACACAACAAGATAGTTTTGCCACAAATAAGGATTATATATACAGTTTAGTTGGTTGGGATCAAATGCAAGGTAATGTTATTTTATTATTGAGAAAAAGGAAATATTTGTGAACATTTCTAATTATTTAACTAAAATGCTGTATAGAAGAGGATCTTCCCTTAATTTGGAGCTTTCTGAATAAAGGGTTTCTGGATAACTGATCCTGTACAGCATTTTGGTTGCAACTGCAAATGCAATTACCAAACCTTTATTTCAGACTGCAAGTCTAAGGGGAAAACACCTGCCTGTGGCTTCCACTTCAGTAATATAAAGATACAGTTAATTTAATCTTTCTTTATTTTTAGATGAGTGTCAAGGACTGTACTCAAATTGAAAATGTATAGAAATTTTCGAGATGATTCAGAATGACATACCATTCATGGGGCAATGCTGGAACAAATAATTTCTGAATGAAATATAATTCATATTATTTTTTCCCTATACAGTATATAATTTATAATAGGATACTGCAGATAAGACAACACCAGATTGAGTCTGCAGCCTATTGGCCCTTGCATGTATGGGGCAAAAAAAGCTGCAACTCCACTTGATATCTTGTCAAAGCTGGAATCTAACCATTGCATCAGCCAAACGTTGTAGATACCCAATTTAATAAAGCTGAAAAATCTCTGCAAAGTAATTTAAACAATTATGTTGATTCAGAAATCTAGAAACAGGCCCTGGTAACCTTTACTTCTTGTATTGTGTGTTTGATGTAGGTAATGGAACTACTGTACCTTTATTTATGTCTGGTCCAGATTTAATGTAATATAAAGTAGTCAGCGTTCAAATTTCTACATTCACTAAAAGTGGTCATAGAGGAGCTCAGAGGTTCCATTAAAATGTTTATTCTTCTATTGCAAGTAAGGTGTGTTGTTCTCAGAGTAAATATTTTGATCTATGCTCTCAAAAGTAAACGGTTTTGAAACATATATGTTTTTCTTGTTAGGTTTTAAACAATCAAGGTAAACAAGAACATTAGTCATCATTTCACCTTAGCTACTGACAAATAATTTGAATAGGTACAGTACATAAACCAGGTCACTGATTTACTACTTCATAACAATAGCTTTTTCATTTTTAGCAAGTGAAAAATTATTGTTTGTATAGTAAAATGTATAATTTATTAAACAAATCATTTAGAAACTGCAACAAACAAAATTTGATTTACCATCAAATCAATCAATTAAACTCATTCAGTTCTTTCTGAACTTTGCTTTAAGACAGTTACCAGGAGGACCATCAGATGCTGGTTTAGTGTATGACCAGAGATGCTAAAGTTTCTTTGCCAGTGGCACCAATGTTAGAAAATGAGCCCTTCATTAAAATAATGCAGCTTATTAAAAACTCTTCAGGGTTGCACTAATACTTTATACTTCATAAAGTAATTTTTATATTTTAAAATAATTTAAAAGGCAGGTTAACATTTTTTCAATAATTATCATCAGACTAGGTGTGCCTCATATTTTCTAAAATGTGTGAGGCTGGACACCTGTTGAAGAAGTGACAAACAGTTTCAAAAGCCTTCTTTTTAAGTCAAATTAGAAAGGTGAGAATACCATAACTTCCCTGATTGAGCTAGTCATTTTTTATTTATCACAAATTATTATAGCAGGGTAGATAAATGCCATGTGAAATGTCAGCAGGAAATGAAAAATGTATCACATTCCTGCCTTAACCTTACCTGTCATTTTCTTCCTGCAAGTATTAGTAATGTTTACCAAAAGAAATGCTTAGCAAGGTTAATAAACATTAACATGATGTCTCATTGTCCTACTCGATCGTTCGAATTCAAAGGATTTTACTTCCCACAGTATACCCAGTTATTCCCATGGTCGAATTTTTTTAACCCTCAAATTCGACCCTTAGTAAATTTGCCCCTAAGTGAAAATTCGAATTTCTAAGTAATTTTTTACTACTTTGACAATCAAATAGCCCAAAATTTTTGAAATTCAAAGGATTTTTTTCAAATCGTTTGAACCGAACGATGCATTCTAATGATTCAAATGATTTTTATTTGATCGAAAATGGACCTATTCGATCCATTTTCAATTGAAAATGCCCTTACAAAAAAAAAAATCGAATTTCAAAAATGTTTTTTATTCGAAATTCGACCCTTAGTAAATCTGCCCCTTATTGTATGGAGAAAGAGACTGACACATTGGGGCAAATTTACTATTATTCACTTATTCGAGGGCTAAAAGCCCTCAAATTTAGCCAAAATTCAATAAGCATTCAACTATTGAATGCTTATCGAATTGTTTTAGGCTATTTTTAACCCGATATTCAATATCTCGATTAAATCATACAATCGATTATCGATCATTTGATTTCATGAAAAAATCGTGAAATTTCCTCTGATCGCTCGAAATTTTTTTACAATTCGAATGATCGAGGCGTTCGATTGTATGAATGGTATTCAAGCAGGTGATAGAAAAAAAGCCTATGGGGGGCTTCCCATAGGCTTCTATTGCAATTTGGTAGGTTCAATCTGGTGAAGTAAGCAGTCGAATAACATTTTAAAGTTTAAGTACTTTGCTCATCGAATGGTCGAATTTTCGAATATCCGATCATTCGATCTATTCAATACGCTTGAATTTTGGGTATTCAATGATCAAAGTGGCCAAATTTGCATATTCGAATATCCGTTAAAATCGTACGATCGGAATTCGATCGAATTTGAATTTCGTAAATCTGCCCCATTTTCTCAGAGAATTTTCGCCAGGAGAAAATTAACCACATTTCTCTTGAAAAAGTTAACTTAAAATATGGAGATGTGTTGTGAAACTTTTGTGAAGTGAGGCAAACTTTGGTGAAGTGAAATGAAAATAAAAATTCACTCTTTAGTAAATGTGTCCCTTGGTCTCTTTTCTCGGAGTGTGGGGAGGTTTAGCTGCTTGTCAAACTACACACTACCTCAGGGCCATGCATAGTGGTGACAGAACAGGAATTTAAATATTCCCCTAGGATTAATGTTTTTTCTGTTTATTAAAAATCTAAATTCTTTACTTTTGGTTTTTGTTTTTGAAATGTATTGCTTTTTATTAAAGAATTTTCATATGTTCCCCCCTGATCTGATTTGACAAAGCCATTTGCATATGGAAATAGTCACTGAAAAAGTACTAATGGGAAACTGTCCCATGACAGTTTCCCTTTTAATATAAATTAATGACCCTGACATTCAAAGCACTTCATAACTTTGCCCCTCCCTAAATCTCTGAACTCATCTCTATATACTCACCCAACTGTTTACTACACTCCTCTACTGACCTGCTACTCAACTCTTCTCTCATTTCCTCCTCACACGCTCGCATTCAATACTTTGCAAGGGCTGCACCCCTCCTCTGGAATTCTCTCCCATGGTCTGTCCGACTTTCTCCCAAACTTTCTGCTTACAAGAAATCTCTTAAAATGAGAAACCCACCCTCACTCTTAACTACCAAATGCAATACCACATACAGTGCCACATCTCTTACCCACTTAACTCTGATCTTGCCCATTACCACCCCTTGTGTTTAATTCCCTTTCCTTTAGATTGTAAGATATTTCTATACAGGGCCTTCCTCACCTTTTGTACCAGTATTGATTGTAATGTATGCAACTCCATATGTTCTATGTATGTAATTCATGTGATTTAGTTATATTATCACATTTACTTTACAGCGCTACAAAAAATGTTGGCGCTATAGAAATATATGTTGTTAAAAATAATAATAACAATAATGTCTACTTTACTAAAGCAAAAGAAATTATGTGCTGTTATAGTGGGAATCTGCTGTGTTTTCAATGTGCATTTCAGCTTTTTTATCTGCCCAGAATTTCTTTGTATTCGAAAACACATTCATGGTTGCCATAAGTTTGGGCATCTTTATATGGCACTCATGTCATATCTATGTCACTATGTTCGTTATGAAGGCAGACATGAGTGTTCATTTACATCTCTTCAATAGCAGAAATAAGAAAGAACACACACAATGGGAATTCTGTACTAAAACCTATAATTGCTGATGGAATATTCAGGTCTGTGACTGTCACAAACATTGAAATAAGGTGCACGCGCAATAGGAATGGAGTTTTGGCAGAGGAAAGTTGTTGGTGTCTTTGTATCTAGCTCTGTACCGGCTAATAAAATATACCCTAAATATCTCTTGTGTTACACTCTTCAATTTACATTTTAAATAATCTGACATTGAACTGGGTGCAGTGGCTCTAGGCTGAAGGTATACTGGGTTTTACCTTTATAAAAAAAATGCATCCTGTCAAAGCCATAATTAGACTACTCATTGATTCATTAGGTCATTACTAATTGTGAGGTTGTTAGGAGCAAAAACTGTACACATGATTTGTAAAGGACATCTGGCACACATTTGTCCCTGTCTGTATTGATGGATGAAATGCACATTGTTTCAGTGCTGAAAAATCCATTACTTGTAATCACTAAAGATAACTGTAAAGCTGTGTGGATCCCATTTTATTTATTTATTTTATATACTCTAATTAACATGCTTACCCCTTCTTATCATAGAGACAGATCAAAATAATGAATGAACAGTGTGCATATTTTATTATAAATGTTGCATGATATTTGATAAAAAAAAAGTCTTATTTTAAGCAGCCACAATGAACATTAAAAGTTATTAGCTCAAAAAAGATGGAGATTATTGTTTACTAAACTAGGTGCACATTTGCACTAGTGCAGGAAACGTTCAGTTACTTTTGATAGCACAATGAGAATGAAAGAAGAAAATCACTTATTGGTGGTTGTTGGTTACTGCATTAACAATGATATAGATGTGGTCTATAGTGATAGGCGAATCTGTGGCGTTTTGCTCCGCCGAAAAATTTGGGAATTTTCAGCGAAATTTATGAAACGGCGAAAAAATTAGTGAAACGAGTCGCGCTGATGTTTTGTCGCGCACCTAAGTTGACGCGCATCAGAATAGTTTTGACGCACAGTGCAATGTGATAAAACTGCCATGTGAAATGCATACCCCCAACTGTCCCTTTTTTTGGAGGGACATTCCCTCTTTTGACAGCACAACCTGCAGTCCCTCATTTCATTTTGTATTGGAAAGTCCCTCTTTTCTCTGCATGGAATAGGCAGAAAAAGAAACAAAGTTTCTAACTTAATTGGCTTTTGGCAGAGAGCCTAGAAGAACAGCTAACAGGTGCAAAAAAGATGCTTTTTAAAAATTTTGATATAATAAAATAAGTAGTTGATTGTATTTGTAACAGTTTAGATAAGGAGAAATATTTTCAAACTTTCATAACCTGCCAAATTTGGTAAAACAAACATGTTAATTAGTGGGTGTGACTACAAAAATGGGTGTGGTCAAAATGTTGCAGCGCTACATATGGAAAAAAATAAATTCTTTCCCTCTTTTTACTTCCAAAATGTTGGGAGGTATGGAAATGTGAAAAAAAATTGTAAAAAATGGCATCTTTTGCTTTGTGTCTGAATGTGCTGAATAGCATTGGAGTCAATGAGAAGAGCAATTTACACGCGTGTTTCACTTAGTATACACACATGCCCTGCATTGTTACTGGACTCTTATCTTTTCAAAAGAAAAAAAGGCATCCCATTTGCCAGCTTCTTAAAAACATCTGTGATTATTATTTAAAATAGTGAAAAATTAAAAAGGCATATTTTAATATATATTCATTTATTTTTAAAAATATTTTTCACTGCACAGATTGTGCTGTTTTGAAGTGAAGCGGCGAACTCCCCGAAACTTTCGCCATCGGTGAATGTCGGAAATTTTCCGCAAATTTATTCGCCCATCACTAGTGGTCTACATTGCAGTGCATGTTAATATCGACAAAACATAAAATATGGTAAATTGAGCTTCTAACATTTTAAGATGCTCCCTACAAATGTGCAGCTTTTTAGGGACATGAGTGAGTGAGTGACCAAGTACAAGTGCATTTTTTCACAATTGGAATACTTGTAATATTCTGCACATTGTGACATTCATTGGCCAATATACTGCTTTTTAAATGATGGTACTATCAGATTAACATTTTAACATGAGTTCCTATAGCTGTATCTTGTTTATACCTGCTTATATACTGTAGTATAATTCGCTAGATCAGGGGTCCCCAACCTTTTTTGTACCATGAGCCACATTTAAATGTAAAGAGAGTTTGGGAGCAACACAGACATGAAAAAGTTCCTGGCTGGTGCCAAATAAGGGCTCTGATGTGCACTGGCAGCCAAAACATCCCTCTAAACCTTGGATTTCAAAAAGAAGCACATGCTTTGAGGCCACTGGTAAAAAACATCCAATGTTGCTCATGAGCCACTGGTTAGGGATTACTGCTCTAGATACAGTAACTAAAATGCAAGAGTCCTCAATGATGATTGCTCAGTTTCAGATCTGCAGAGAATCTTGCAATAGTAAATTATCACTGTCCCTAATGAATTTATAATGCAACATGTAAAAGCAACCTATACTGCTGACAACCAAAATTGGATGGTGTGTATTCTTGTGTGTGTTCACTTTATATACTAATATTACATTAAAATAGATAAATGTAAGGAATATTTGACTGCAGATTTGCTTGTATTGTTACTTTTATTCTGCAGGAAATTGCAGTTTTTTAATCTTCATATTAATAAAGTCATTACAGCCTACCTGGCTTTCTGTATGAAGACCACTGCAAATACATACAAATAATCTACAGTCTGGTTATCTCCCTATGGGATCACAATTATATCCTTATAAACGGTGCGTTCTTATGTCAGAACGCGCCGTTTATAATTTATGTAATGTGTCAGCACTCTCCCCACAGCTTTTCCTTCTGCCTCTCTGCCATACATATGACTTGCCCCACTTCCTC
Organism: Xenopus borealis; assembly: GCA_024363595.1. Lineage (NCBI taxonomy): Eukaryota > Metazoa > Chordata > Amphibia > Anura > Pipidae > Xenopus > Xenopus borealis. The sequence goes on along the minus strand of CM044446.1, from coordinate 40,967,361 downwards.
CCTCCCTCACTCATGCCTCCTTCTCCAGTATTGCTTACTTTCCTTGCCGATCAGTTCTTTTTTCACCCACCCTCTGCTACTTGTTACCTCAGCATCTCTACCCCTTCTTTTCATCTCCAGTCTTGCTCCTTCTGCATTCCTCTTCCTCTCCACTTACATCTCTGTTTACACTTCCTCTGCCCATTCCACACCCTGTCACCTGTCTGTCTCCTTACATCTGCCGCTCCCACCATCCATTTATGAAACTCCGGTCTCGTTATGCCCCACCCATGTTTTGTTATGTCCCACCCATGTCCTTCTCCCAGTCAAGTGCCCTCTGCAACTCTCCAACTAACATAAATCTGCTATCTGTTTCACTCCCTCTGTCCTTCTCCCCCTCCCACTGTTCATTTCTGGTGTCACCCTCCTTGCATCTACCAGCTTTCGTGTCTCTTTTCCTCTTCTGCCACTCACCTGCTGCAGCAATAGAACATGCATGGTGAGGATGCCAGAGAACGTCGGAGAAGAAACATGTAACTCTAACTCAGGTACAGATGGACTACACTGTAGATTATAATGAATAATGCACCCCCTACCAAAATTTATAAAGATATTGGAAGTCACCTCGGAGTTAAGTGACTTGTATAAAAGCACTCAGCCTGCGGCCTCGTGTTTTTTGATATGGTCACGTTGCTTCTCTGTGACTTCTATATATATTATAAATTACAGTAGGGGGTACATTATGCACTATATAATTTACACTAAGTTTGTGATCTCTGACTCACTGTCTGTAGGACAGAGCAATATAATTATTTTCCAATCAACGATTCGAACGATCGAACGAAGATCGATCAAAGACTTCAATCGTACGAATACCATTCGATCGGGCCTCAGAAGCCTATAGGAGTGCTCCCATAGGCTTCTATTGCAATTCGGTAGGTCCAATCTGCCGAAGTAGGCAATCGAATAAACTTTAAAATTAAAATCCTTCGCTGATTGAATGATCGAATATTCATTCATTCGACTCTATTCAAATGTATTTGATTGTTCGACCATTCCCTATTCGATGATCGAATATGCCAAAATTCACATATTCGACCAAATGAATAAATCCTATGTTCGAAATTCGATTGAATTTGTTTAAACTTCGAATTCTTCACGTGAATTTTGTAAATCGACCCCTGAGTATCTTAAAATCATACTAAGAAAGCATTACATATTATTTGCATTTTATATGTATGTTTATTGTTAAATTATGTTATGCAATCTGTGTTTAATACTGTCAATGTTTTCTTATTTGCACAAATGTTTGCAAAGATATTCAGATTTGGCCAGATATGGCCTTCATTTTAATATATTCAAAAATAGGTTGTGTTTATTTTGTGAAATCTGAAATTGCAGAAATAACACCATTAGCTTTGTCATTTGTTTTTTATTGGTCCTTTGGCAGAGTTACTGGTTATCAGTGAATGAGCTGATATTCCGCAGTGAAACTGTTCTGTTTTACCCACACAATAAACATCTTTTGAATGTTTATGCTACATACAGTATATTATAGCTTAGATCATTTGGAGGAATGGGCAAAAGAACAGTTTTGACTTTGTAGTGGGAAAGAGGAAAATAGGCAATTGGAGCGAAGAATAAAAATTGAAGATAAAAAATTGTATGATTTTTAGATTCAGTTGGGTGTGTAGGCTAGTGGTGGTAAGCTATTGTCACAGTTACATAAGTACAGTGGTTTTCCTGCTTTATCAGAATATACAGTGTAGATATGGATCAGTTACACTGCTCCTTTTGCAAAAGTTCCATATTTCTCTTCAGTATAACAGCAGAGCACATAGCACTGCTATGTTTCATAATGAAATAACCAGCATTAGACCTATCACTGAAATCTGTTGGATAATATAGAGAGATGAATGGACTGGATGTCAAATTCTGGATGTGTTGTAGAAGTTTTAGACATTTTACTGAGAAGAGGTACAGTATATACAGACATACAGTACCATAGAATAACAACAATTTGATTTGATGCATTATAATGACAAAATGTGAAGAAAATAATTTAAAACAATTCTAGTAAAAATAATCACAATGATCTCTCTGCTTCTATGTCTGTCTGCAAAATCTTTCAAAAGGACATGCATGCATCCCTTCATATCAAAAGAAAAGACCTTTTGCGAAGATGCAAAAAGAATGTTATACAAAAAAAAACAACATTATCACTATAATCATTTCTTTTTAGTTGCAAGGTTACTAAATACACTAACAGAAGCAGTATATTTAAAGAAGGCTAACAAGTCATTTTAGCAAGAGAAAGAAAAGCAAGGTTTCAGTGTTTTGTAGTTTGTCTAGACAGCAATCTGAATAATGTTCATTCTTAACCCAAAGACCATTACTTTTTTGTACCACTTACACCATTGTTTGACCAGGAGAAAAGGATTTTAGCCTGCCAATATGCAATTATGTCAGCATCCAAGAATTACTTCTTATTACTGCCTTGTTGCAAAAAAAATCTAATGTCAGAATGTTATACATTTTTGGTATCTTATATAGCAGAAATCATTTAAATAAAATCTTTGATTTCCTTTGCGACATATTTTTCTACTTGAACTTTAACTGTACACTTTTACTTTACTGATCTCTTTTATTTTCATAGCCCTAGTCCATCCATAGTTTCTCCTTGATAAAAACTTTGTATTAAAAAGCCACTAAAATGCTCTACTCTCCCAGTGATTGTTTTAATTTTTTTTCCAAAAAGATCAAGGCAAACCATAATTTTTTCCTATAGTGACAATTGCTCCCCCACCAGATGCCATGCTTTGTGTCCTTTATTAGAGGTGCAAGAATTAGCACTTGATTGTAATTGTTGTCTCTACTGACTCCCATTGTCAGGTACTACCTCCAGTGTGAGTATAGCAGATTGAAGCCTTTGTGCTGTATAACCTGGGCCGTGCATGTTATTTAGATGATGATGAAAAGGCAGCAGACATTTTGAAATGAAGAAAAGATTTAATAAAAAACAAGTAAACAACAGTTTGAGCATGCATAAAGAGATAATGAGTCAAAATATCAGTCCAGTGGTCAAAGGCAGGCAGCTAGCAATGACAGGTCAATAAAATAGGCATTGGGGCTTGGTAGGGGAAACAAGGAATATCTGATGAACAGGGCATGGTCTGGGGCAGGCTGAAGACAGAAGCAAAGTTCAATAACAGGCCTAGGTTAATACCAGGGGGCAAATTCACTAAAGTGTGACGCATCTAACGCTAGTGCTAATTCACCAGCGTGACGTCAAGTTAGACTCCAGCGAAAATTCGCTAGCAAAGTAGATAGACTAGCGCAACTTCGCACTCTTACACCAGGCGAAGTTGCGCACTGAAGAAGGGATGTAACTACGCTAATTCACTACGATGAACATTTTTATATACTATACAGGGGGCACATGTTTAGGGCAATAGGACAACTTTATTATATTTATTAAAGGTTTCCTGGGCTTGTGTAGTGCAATGTAGTGGCTGCAACAAATACTTCTACTATACGTTTAACTTTGCGCCGTATGCAAATTAGGCATCGCTAGCATAAATGCACTTTGCCTGGCGAAGTAATGGTAGCGCAACTTCACTAACATTTTCCGCCCTGTGCGCAAATTCGCATTTTTGTGAATTTGCAACGGGCTGGCAAAAATTTGTCTGGCGAAGTGCGGCAAAGTGCGGAGAATGCAGTCGACGCTGTCGCTAGTGCATTTTCGTGCTTTAGTGAATTTGCCCCCAGGAAATCTTACCAGAATTAGCTAGGAAATGGAAACAGGGAACAAGGGAACAATGGGTAGAACTAGGCAGGACATGAGCAGGAACAGGGAACAGGTAGGGACTCAGGATACAGAAACAGAAATCAGGTACAGGAATCAGGAACCACAGGCAAAATCAGGCTTGGGAGCTTTGATGATCAAGCTTTTATATAGTGATGGGCGAATTTATTCGCGAAACTACCAAAAAAATTCGCCGCGCAAAAACGAGACGCGCGTCGTTTTTGACGCAACTCTGAGCATTGCACCAAGTGTACCAATGGTAGCAGTAGTGATGAAGAAAACAAAAAATCTAGGAAAAAAATCTAAAAACAACAAAAAGACAAAAAGAAGGACATCTGACCAAAATGCATTGAAGTTAATAGGAAGAAAAACTTAAATTGTAGTTATGGCATACCATTTAGATATCCAATTACCTTCAAAAACAATGTCTGGATAGCGTCTAAGAGAGGCAGGGGAGGGGCTGTCTTTGATCAGACTGGTTGATGTGGAAGGCAAGGGGGACATAATAAAGATATCTGCATTATTCTGAAAATCATTTGGTACAAAAAAACTAATTTTACTTAATGGAAAGAGAATTGACTTGCATAGCCAGTAGTCTAGATTCATGTAAACATAGCATCATAGCCCCCTTATATGCATTCTATTACCATATGTCTCTTTTATACCTTATGATTTCTGGAAGCAATATGATCCAAGATGTAATTTATCTAGGAGGCACTGCCAATAATTGTGAGAATAGCTGAAATAAACTGGAACATATTGTGCTATAATGCTTCTTCTATAATTTTAATACTGTAGTTAAGAATGACAACTTGTGTTTGGTAGCCGAGGATGAGGAGAGTATAACAGTGCTTTATTAGCAGGTCATGCAGCCATTACATAACATCAGTAAGTCTTACTTTCACTTTCAAGCTGTACAGAAAGTCCTGTGTATGCACAGTGACACCTGCAGGCCGTTTGTATAAACACCACATATTCCCCCTATAATAGGAAAGCATTTGGACAAATATATAAACAGTAAAAATTAAACTGTATGTATGTATCTTAAAGCAATATATATATTCTTCACATGACATAGTCCTTGGTCCATGTAGGTAGTTTCCTGATTCTCTCAGTATGCCTTATAGGTTCACTTTCTTCTGCCCTATTGCGGTTGGCATTAGGAGTAGGGAAATGTCCTTCATCAAATGGAACATCTCCAAAGTCATAAATAGCAGGAGCAAGACAACTTGCATTCCATGTGCGTCCATCAGACAGTTCATATGTGTATGGTCCTTGCTGGCGTCTCACTTCAAGTGGTGTGGTAAATTTAGATTGTCCTTGTTTCAGTATTCCTGGTTTCTTAATTCTGACTAAAGATCCAGGCTGAAAGTGCACTTCCCTTGCACCACGTTTTCTATCAGTAGAAGCCTTGCATTTGTCTTGGTAACGTTTGACAATGTCAGCAGTAGATGAGTTTGAGGAACTGTTTTTGGTGGAAGTTTGATGTCTGCAACATGTAACTTAGTGCACATCTGTCTGCCATGTAATAATTCAGCTGGAGATGCTTAGGTTGTTGCATGGTATGTTACTCTGTAGTTATGTAGTCCCTGTGATACAGTAGTATAGAGTAAGGCCATCGCCTCAATTTCTGCCGTACTGGTTTTACATCTGGTCTCAACTTTACTTTGTGTACAAAGTTCTTTGCACAACCCAGTGATGTGTTGCTTTATGGTGAAATTGTAGACACTGGGTGTGTGGCAGGTACTGGTGCTGTAGTAATGAGACCATCCACTAATTGTAGGTTTAATGCAGCAAAGAGATCCCATCCAAGTATAGCAGTACCTTTATTCACAATGTAAAAGTCACATTTTGCAGTATTTGATTTAAATTGTACAGTGACTGGCAAGCAACCAAGCACAGGGATTGGATCCTTTTAAGGAGTCCTGTGTATGCACAGTGACACCTGCAGGCCATTTGTATAAACACCACACAACTCTAAAATAAACTGGAAAAATGCATTCATTTTGATTGGACAACTCTGTATGAAATCAGCAGGTGTTAGATGACAAATTCTTTCTATGTTCTATATTTGATAAATCATTACAATTTGTTTCAAACTCTAATTTGAATTTGTGAGTATTAGATTAAAAATACTTGAATCAAAGCGGAAATTCCAACTGGAATGTTGATAAATCAGCTTAATGTCAGAATGCAGAGTATTTTACCAAATACTAATAAGAATAAGTCCATGCTTGGTAAAGTCTTGGATTGTGATATGGAAACTGTCAGGAGAGCCCAAAAGTGCTCTGCTCCTCTTCAGCGCCGCACTCAAGAAGGCAGCGCCCATGACCCACGTGGTCCAACGCCAGAGCGAGGACTTCACGTGTCCGGCACAAAATTTGAACATTTAAGGACTTCCAAGTCACAGGTTTCATGCCCTCTTGTAGAATTTGTATGGTGAATTCCTGGGTGTTCTATAATTCCTGCTATATTGATTTCTGGGCTTTTGACCCTGCCTAAACCTCAACTCTTATATTATTCTGCCTGCCTTTTGGGCTCTTGCCTGGATTTTGATGACAATTTTGCCTGTTCCTGTTTGTACCGCAAACTTGGACTTTAACTCCTGATAACTTCCTCCTTTTTCCCAACTTTTCCCGCTGGGAGCTGATAGGCCCACTGACAGAAACATCATAATCTAATAAAGGTGATTATTAGTAGTTGGCGCAACAATAAATGATGATATGGAAATGTACCATGTATTAGGAAGCAAACGGACATACAGTTTTGACATAATTGCACTGCAGTTTTGTAAAGTCCTTTTCCTGATCAGGGCTTTAGATCTGCAAATGACTAGGCATTTTATAATGAAGACGATGCAATGAATTCTCAATTAGGGCTTGTGCAGATTTTTGTCAGATAGGATCATGTAAAACTGTAAAACCTCATTAACAGAACAAAGGTAAGTGATCAACCTTATCTCTCTGTTCCTTCTAAGGAAATAATCTGCTGTTTGATGAAAAAGAAGATGTTATATCAATAAAATATATTCAATTCTAGTTAGAATAATGAAGATTTATTTTAGTAGCAAACTGACATTGTATGATAGGACCTTTAAAGTAAAAAAAATGCATTGTTTTGTATTACATATAATGTATCCTTTGTGTGTAATTGATTTTATGCACACAATTAAAAATGTCTCTTGAAATTCAAATTGTTTTTAATGTAATCACATAGAAATGCAAAACTTAATTTAAAGTTAATTATTTTCCATTATTCAGCATTAACTCTCCAGTTTTGCAGTATAAAAACAATTTATTGACATATAGAGAGTTCTCCATATTTGACAAATTGTATAGGAGATTGTATAGAGAAGGCTTTGTATGAAGCCCTCACAAGAATTAGTTCTGCATACAAGTGTGAGGGTCAAAAATATAAAATTATAAAAATCTAGTGCAAGTTTACACATCTGTATTGTAGTGGAATTTAAACAAATACTTATAAGGACGTTTATATCATTCCTAATATACACAATGGACTTGCTTGAAATTCACCTCTGAAGTAAAAAGTGTTTTATTGCAATAGAGTACCATAGCAAATTAAAGACAACATAGCTCCTATGTGGTGCACTCTCTTCCAAATCAGACAACAAAGTGCATTTAACATGTTAATTGTGAATATGCATTGGAGGTGAATTCACATTGATGCAAAGGGTGGTTCTAGTAAAGGCTCTCAACATACATGTTGGATTGTAAATAGGCAAATTGACAAGTATAATCTTTTCCCAGACACTTTTCATATATCCAGTCGAGTATTACAAGGATGCCATCATAACCCACATTTAGCTGTTAATTCCCTTTCATAAGACATTTTTAATATCCAATTATTTATCATTATTGAGTCTTATCCATTTGACTTATAACTGACAAATGACTTTGCCTACCTCACTACTAGTCTTGCTGTTGAAAATCCCAAGCCAAGTCTCTGACCTTCCCTATACTATAGCTTTATGTTTTAATGCATAGTGGG
>CM044446.1:40936812-40947527 GCA_024363595.1 Xenopus borealis | reverse complement strand
GAGTTAAGTTTTTCTGTGTCAAATGCACAATCCAAAGTGGCTTCATCTGTATATATTTAGCCAACAAAGAAGATCCGCACTCTCAGGACTTAAATATAACTAAAACATGTATTTTATTTTAAATGAGAGACTAACGTTTCAGCCTCATCAGAGGCCTTTCTCAAAAAAATTTTTATATCCATAAGCTTTAATGGGTGTCTGCAACATTTCGCCCGCACCAAATTTTTGGCAAGGCAAATGGGTCAAATTCGCCCATCACTACTATCGAACCAACATACAGTATATGACATAAATTCTAAGACTGGGGGTCATTTAATGATAGACTCACCATGAACATAGATCCTATTACTGACACGATTGTCTGCAACATGCAGATTTACTAAGGGTCGAATTGGAGGTTTAAAAAAACCCTTGAATTCGACCATGGGAATAGTTGTGAATTGTTGGGGAAGTAAAATCCTTCAAATTCGAATATAAAAATTCTAAGGATTTTACCACAATTCGATTGGTCAAGCAATCACATAGAAAACATTGAATCTAATGATTTGAACGATTTTCACCATTCGATTAAATTTTTTTATTCAATCAAAAATAATGAAACCCAATGTAGTAGCTTTGATCTGGCGAACTAGGAAGTCGAATAAAATTTAAAGAGGAAGTAATTGGACTGTCGAATAGTCAAATATTCTAATAGATTTTTCTTCGAATTTTTCGATTCGATCAAATTTTCAAAATTCACTGGTGGAAGTGGTCTTCAAAAACATTCGAAAATTCAAATTGGAATTTTTTTTAAAAATGTTATCAAATTTCAAATCCTTCATGTGAATTTAGTAAGTCTGCCCCAACTTGTTTAGCTTTCATTGTTTAGCTGATTCCTAAACTACAATTTTCTGTGGTATTTACAGTTTTATTTGTGTATACACAGGTTAATATTTGAAAATATGTCCTAAAGAACTTTACATGTGGAATAAATCCCAAGAAAGTGACAGTTAAAACACAAATAACAGAATTGGAAGAGTGCAACATGTTTTTGTATCTCTGTAGGATGGAAGGGTGGAACCTGTACAATGGAAATGCCATAGAATCCTGGAGGGAAAGTACTGTATGTCTTCCCAAGAATTCAATAAGAGATAATACAGGTGTACAGGTGGCTATTACATTTCTCTAATGTGAGATGAGAACTAGAACTAGTGTCAAGCAGTTTCAACTAAGTCCATTAAGAAGTTGCATGGATGGTGTTAGATGTTTATCTTCCAGCTAAAACACACAGCAGGAAAACTGCTCTGTGTGCCATTATCATCAAACTCTCTGAATCATGTACAGCATGTGCAGTAAAGTATCTCTGAAAGGCAATGTGGATTTTAGCCACAGGCACATTATATACAGTGAGAGGCAATAGGTCCTAAAACCACATACCTATCCTTACCCTCCAGAACGAAAGTTACCTGAAGGCCAGAGAAGGTTTCAGAAAATCTTAGATCAAAATAAACCCTTAGATGCTAAAAATGCTACCATGTTCCATATTGTTGTAGATATGAAAATAGAACACAAGTAGGAGAAATACTGTACAATTCTTAATGACTGGGAGATAAGAAGTGAATAGATTTTTAAAAGGACTTCATTGTACTATGGCGGCTGTTTCTGAAAGCAGTCATACATGCACTGAGATGGCTGCCTACACTCCAGGTTTAACATGCCCAAAAGCATCAGATAACTGATTCCATTATATTCTAATTGTTTGTACTCAGATTTTTTTTAATTTTTTTTTTATTGCAGTGCACTAGATATCTGTTCATAGATAATGTTCCACTTAGTTTCAGATATGGAAAGAGCACCCACCTGCAAAATTTCCGGCTTGTTTCTTGCTTGTTAAACTTTAGTCTACCCTTTAGCTAATTTTGGATGTTCTTGTGTAGCTTTGGTTCCCAAGGTCCCTAAGGTTTAGGGTGCTGTACCTTGCCATACACTGTTACTGAAATACAGTAAGAGTTGTACTTGAACATAGAATGAAATAAAGTACATTCAGGCACAGTGAAAACTTCAGGCAAAGTTTAAAACAATTTCATCAGTAATGCACGTTTTACTCTCTGCTGAATGGGAAACTATGTAGACTAATACCCCAACTGTGGTGGAAAAAGCAAAACACTTCTGTTGGAAAGACAGCTAAATTGAACACAAGTCAGTGACCTACAGACATTTTCATAGAAAAAAAGTCCGCAAATGAAATCTATCTTGCTGTTGTCTTACATTTTAGGGTATGAGAAAATGCAGGGGACATAAAAAAATCCTTTCTATATAAATAGAAATATTTGCAAAAGATCAGAAAAGAGAGATACTTTAAACTACAGCTGTATGGAACATTTTAACAAAGGTTATTTTCTGCATCAGGAGCTTCTCAAACAGATTAACAGGAAGATTTTTCAAGCAAAACTTTACGAATGGGAACATTTAGAAACAGTGTCTGTTTGCTGCATCTCATTAAATGTCTTATCCCATTTGTATTAAATTACAAAATAAGTTGGTTATTCTTAGAACGGATTTAATTTTATTTATTTTGTAGAGTGAAATTAAAAGTTGTAATTTTTATATTTGAAATTTATATGCAACCCAGTTCACAAGAGTGTACTCTACTGATTGCACAAACCTCAAGTTCTCCAAAGCAACTAATATTAATCAGAGGAAATCTTCAACTTGAGCTTCAATCAAAGCAGCTTCTTAATGAAGTGTAATGTTATAATATACATCTTTAATAAGTCTCTGCCTATAGCATACATACATATTTTAAGTCACATTATTGTCTGAATCACAAAAAATAAATAAATAAAACCAATGTCAACGTCCAGTTAATTAGATTTGTGCTGGATGCCAAGTGCATCAAAGTAAAAAATGTTGGTATAAATTATAATACTGTATAATTTCCAGTAGGGAAATGTAATAAAAGTCACAATGAGAAGAAAAACTTGCACAATAAGTTTGCAATATTATATTCTTCCTAAAACTGTTTTAAGAAGTGTTTGAATGTATCATAATCTTTTGGAGCAAACATAGCAACTTTTTCATTCACTGGAGAATTTTGCCATGACAAAAAAATCACTGCAACAAAATTACCCACAGAAAAAACACCAATTGACTTTTTGCAAATGTTTAGGTGAAGTGAACCAGGACAGATCCACTCATTTCTAGGCACCCACATTTAAAAACTTCAACTATTAGCAAAAGTGAGAAATTATATAAACATTTCCACATACAAAATATGTAATATTTTAAGATTCTTAACCCAAAAAATAAAAAACAAGGTCTAACATTACAAAATGTCACATTAAGGCCAATTAACCATTGAATATATGCAATACATGCAATTGTCTGTCTGTCTATGTGTCTCTCTCTTTATATAGTCTCTGTAACTGTATAATCTATCAATATGATTGAACTATGGAATTTATCCATTTAATATACCTAAATATTGTCTAATTTATATGTTAAGTGAGGGAGGAGAGCGAGTGAGAGCGAGATTTTTTTTTAAGGTAAAATTACACTACATAAAATATGCACAAGGAATAGTGAAGTAGCGCTACTATTACTTTGTCAGGAAAAGCGCATTTACGCTAGCGATGCCTAATTTGCATACAACGCAAACTTAAGCGTATAATAGAGGTGTATGTTACAGCCACTACATTACACTACACAAGCCCAGGAAACCTTTAATAAATAAAATAAAGCTGCCCTAAACATGTGCCCACTGTATAGTTAAGTTGCCATATGTTAGCAAATGTAGGGGGGACAGGAGGGTAACACCAAAAAATGTTTTGCTCTTTTTCAGACTATCACCCTACAAAAGGTAAAAGACACCAGCATTTTTTGGGACTTAGAAAAAATTTCAAGTGTTTTTTTTCAAACTCCTATCTATTGTATTGAACTTCACCAGGTCTGACCTGGCAAAGTATCGTCTAGCGTAAGAGGTAACGTTCAGAAAAATGTTCACCTTAGTGAATTAGCGTAGTTACGTCAACTTCGACTGGCGTTAGGGTGCGAAGTTGCGTAAGTCTATCTACTTTGCTAGCTAATTTTTGCCAGGGACACTGTTAGTGTATCGGCAAAGTTGTGCATTGATGTCATGCTGGCTAATTAGCATTAGCCTTAGACGCTTCGCGCTTTAGTGAATTTGCCCCTATGAGTTTGAACCAGCATGGTTTTATGTGAAATAGATCTTGCCAGATCTATCTTAATTTCTTTTTATGAGAAGGTAAGCAGGGACCCTGATTCTGGGATGGCAGTCAATGTGATTTACTTAGACTTTGCTAAAGCATTTAATACAGTGCCACACAGAAGGTTACTGGTTAAATTAAGGAATGTTGGCCTAGGCCCTAGAACATAGTATTTGTATCTGGATGGAGAACTGGCTAAAAGATAGATTACAAAGAGTGGTGGTAAATGGAACATTTTCTAATTGGACCAGTGTTGTTAGTGGGGTACTACAGGGTTCTGTACTGGGTCCATTGCTTTTCACCTTGTTTATTAATGACCTGGAGGTGTACATTGAAAGTACTGTTTCTATTTTTGCAAATGCTACTCAATTTTGCAGAACTACAGTATAGGTTCCACTTAGGATGCTGCCACTTTGCAGAGTGATTTGACTAAATTGGGAAACTGGACAGCAAACTGGAAAATTAGGTTATGGGGCAGATTTACTAAATTCACATGAATAATTCGAAGTTCGATCGAATCCTAATTAAATTCGAATTTGAATCTTTGAATATGCAAATTAGGCAAATTCCACCATCGAATAGTCGAATTCGAATAATTGGAATATTAGAATAAAATTTTATTTGACTATCCGACTATTCGATTGTCAAATTACTTCCCCCTTAAAATTTTTATTCAACCACCTACTTTGCCAGAACTAAGCTACCGGATTGGGAATCATTACTTTAGATCGAATAAAAAAATTCGATCAATCGATTAAATTGATCAATAGAATTTTTTTATTCAGTCGTTTGATCAATCCAATTGCGGTAAAATCTTTCAAATTCAAAGGATTTTACTTCCCTTTTATTCATATGGCGGAATTTCAATTTTTTTTTTAATTCGACCAATGATAAATCTGCCCCTTAATGTTGATAACTGCAAGGTTATGCACTTTGGCAAAAATAACATAAATGCAAGTTATATGGGAGTAATCTTAAATGAGAAGGATATTGGGGTTTTTATACATAACAAATTGTCTAATTTTAGGCAGTGTCATTCTGCAACATACATAGTAACATAGTAACATATTAAAAAAGAAAAAAGATGGATTACCAAAGAATCTGGCATTTATCAACCCCAAAATTAAGTTAGCACATGCAATTTGTCCCAGAAGTCACTTCAGCTACTGAATAATCAACACATTTTCTGCAGGGTAAAAAAACAAAAAATACCTATTTTTGGAAAGTACCTATTCAGCCTCATCCAAAATGGGTAAACATGTCTTTTTAAACCAAACTACTGAGTGTCAATACCCAAAATTGTCAGTTTTAATGAAATACCTGAAAATAGCCTCAGCTTCCATTTCTAGCATCATACTGCCCTCATAGCATTAGATACCAAGAGAAAACTTGGTAAATATGAAAGGAATCCACTGAACTGATGCCCATTGTGCATAGGATTATCTCAAAGTTTCTGATGTTTAGAAACCCAAAATGAAGTTAGTGCATACAAATTGTCCTAGAAATCACTTCAGCTACTAAATAATTATAACATTTACTGTGTTGGGTAAAAAATCAGTTAAATACATTGAACACATCTGCTGAATTTCAAAATGGATAATGGGCAAAATGGGTAACCATGTCTTTCTTCTGCAAACTGCAATACTCTCCCAAAATTTTGATTTTGATTTTGATGAAATACCTGAACATTGCCTCAAAGCTTCCACTTCCACATATCATTATGCACCAAGAGATAACATCCTAAATATGAATGTAAGGGTCCATCGAACAGTTTTATGCCCTTTGTCCGTAGGTTTATCAAATTTATCAAATTATCTGTTGCTTAGAGACCATAACATAAATTTAGCATAAACATTTTTCCCGAAGTCACTTCAGGTACTGACACATTTGCTGCATTTTTTGCAGGGTAAAAACTCAAAAAAGACACTTTGAGCTGCCCAAATCAGACAAACCCAAAATTGGTAACTATGACTTTATACGCCAAACAACAGAGTAGCAAGATTTTAATTAAAAAAAGTGTTGATTTTGATGAAATACTTGAAAGTCACCTCAAGCTTCCATTTTCTAACATCTTATCTCCCCCATAGCATTTGGTACCATAAAGAAACTTCCTAAATATGAAGCCCAGAGGTTTACTGAACACTTTTATGCCCAATTTGCATAGATATGGCAAGTTTGTTCATTACAGAGACACCCAAATCAAAACAGTGCATATGAATTTCCATGGCTGACAGACTGGTAGCTGCAACATAGGCACCTGGTATGTGTATTATATGCCATAAGACCCCCTAACAATATGGAGACCCAAGAAAACTATATATATTCCCAAAATACACATTCTGATGAATCCAAAATGGATGAATACTTATTTCTACTGCAAACTATGAAATTGCAAATATTTAATTGGCGATATGCCTCCATTTCATAGGCAGTACTTTCCTACAATACAAAACCACCTCCTTGTTATATTTGTTTTATTTTTCGTTAAACATTTACTGATATCAGCCATTACCACTGTCTCAAATGTATCAATTGCAGGGAAATTACCTGGAGGGATAAAATGACCCTTAGTTTCCCTTTTAACGCTTTAACAAAATTATCTTTTTGGTCAGAGTTTTTATCAGCAAAATGCACATTAAGTTTCAGGTTTCTAATACATTTAAACATGTCAATTGCCATTGTAAAAGGTGCTGCAGTATACAATAGGTGGGTACAAAATTCAAACCCTTTCTTAGAATGGATAGCTCATTAGTCTCTAGTTCATGTGAAGACAGATTAATAACGTTATTTACCTTTGGTACCTCCATGACCGCTGGCATTTGGGTCTGGATTTTCCTTCCGTGACCTCTTCATGTTTTTTCATTTCTTTTTGGATGTTGGCCTTCCCCTAAAAAAGATACTGCAGAACTCTGTGATGATCTTGTATTTCCGATTGCCGTGAAGTATTTGCTGAAAATTGCCTGTAGGGACTAGAATTCCACGCGTTTCCTTCCAAGAATAAACTTCTCCCACCTCGTAATCTTGTGTTCTCTCTCTTGAATTTGTGGAGTTTCAATTGCAAAATTTCCTGTAGTAAATGCTCTATTTTCCTGTCCAATTCCTGAAGCTCAGTTGTGCTGTTTGATCCTGCTTTCTCCTTGTATTCCTCCTCTGCCACAAAGATCTCTTGTTTCAATTCCTTCTGAAGCTTCTGGATAGTGAGAGTAATTAAATCCAAGCTGCATCGATACCGCTCCACTTGTTGAAGAAATCAGGATCTCTCCGGAACAGGGCTGGCTGTTTGGTAATTCTCAGTCCAAAATGGAAAATTTTCATATTGAGATCACACTCTATTTTTTCTGATGGAATCATTGACTTTGTTTGTATGGCCTCTTCACATTGAGCTATGATTTATTCACTAATTAGGTATTACAATCATTGATTTCGCTTTAAAAAGCTATGTTTACTGATCTCTGGTATGCTTGACAAAGGGGTTACGCCCCGAAACGTTGCATTCACAAATAAATGAGAAAAGGGTTCTCCCTGCTAGAACTATCCTGTGATTTTCTACTCTCTCAGATTGACTAGGAGGCTGCCATTACCTCCTTCATCGAGCACCAGGATTCGCAAGTATTGGACGGCCAGGTTGTGCAAGTGAAATTTTATTTTACCACCTATTTCCAAGAGCAAAACACAAGTTATTCAAAACAACAAAATCACAAAAATGTTAAGAAACAAGTGAACAACAATGGAATATTATAACCAAAATAACATACCAAAATTATTGCTTAGTGCAGTTAGCAAATTCACTATTTCCAATGGCAATTGGACAGAGAAGGTTTTTTCAGGAAAAACAACACAGGATTAGTGATGGGCGAATTTATTCGCCTAGGTCGAATTCGCGGCGAATTCCCGCGATTCGCCGCTGGCGAATAAATTCGCGAATCACCAGCGAAATTTCGCCGAAAAACGAGTCGCGCGTCAGTCGCGCGTCGTTTTTGACGCGGCGCAGAAAAAACGACGCGATGCGCGCCGAAAACGACGCAACGCGCGCCGAAAACGACGCGCCACGTCAAAGTTGACGCGACGCGCGACAAAGTTGACGCGACGCACGACAAAATCGTCCCGCGACTCGTTTCGCAAATTTTCCACCGATTCGCGAATTTCTCTAGAAATTCGCGAATCTCTAGGCGAAGCGAATTGCGGGAGATTCGCCCATCACTACACAGGATCCAGTTATTGTGTAAGTGTTTGCATAGACTTTGTATGTATATTGTATGCATAGGTGCACGTGTGCAAGTAGTGTGAATGTGTGAAAACCCCCAATCCTCTAAAAATGTGAGTGTGTGTAAGTGTAAATGCAAGTGTGTATTGTGGTCTTTATACAAATGCCTGTAGGTGTAACTGTGCACAAGCTTAGAGTGTTAAAGATTTGAAGTTACTGTTGAGAGTAATGGCTGCATGAACCTGCTGATAAGCACAGTTATTTTCTACTCATCCTCTGCTACCAAAACATAACAAATTGGCGATGAGATGTCTCTTCTACCTCTGCAGCAACCTACAGCTTTTCTCTCAAATCCTGGTCAGCCTACCATACCTTTTACTGCTTGGATCCATATGTTTGAAAATTAGATTATTGCTGCTGACCAAGGGGAGATTTCTGCTGCTAGAAAGTACTGTATACTTTACTTATTCACTGCCTAGGAGCAGAAGGACAGCGTATATTCTATTTATTACCATTACCTCATGATATTATGAAACTGCTCTTACTGTTATAAAGAAATGTTCATGCCAAAAGTAAATTTGGTTGCTGAAAGATATAAATTCTGCCAATGTGGATAACATCATGGTGAATCCACAGAACAATCTGCAGTAGCTTTGAGAGAGCTGGTTGTTACCTGTGAGTATGGAAATCTAACAGATGAAATGCTAAGATACCAAATAGTGGAAAAAAACTAACTCAACTCACATTAGAGAGAGACTATCCCTAGAGCAGAATTTAATGGTTACAAATGCTGTTACAGTTGCTAGTCAAATTGAAACAGCAGTTGAATAAAGCTTATACATTTATTTTAGACAGGTTTATATGCATGGTCAATGTCAATACTGCTTCTGCTGACAAGGGACACTCCATCAACCTGATGCTTGATACAGGTTCAGCTGTTTATATACTACCAAAGAAAAAATTCTTGAAATACTTTGCAAAAGACCCACTAGTTACACCTGCCCTGAGACTGGTTAGTTACTTAAAGGATCCATTTCCTGTGTTTGGTTGCTTGCCAGTGACTGTACAATTTGACTCAAATGCTACAAAATGTGACTTTTACATTGTGAATAAGGGTACTGCTATACTTGGAAGGGATCTCTTTGCTGCATTAAACCTACCATTAGTTAGGGGAAGATTTACTATTGGTCGAATTTCGAATGAAAAAAAAAATTGAAATTCGACCAGGGAATAGTGGGGGAATAATGGGGAAATTAAAAATTTGAATTTCAAATTCAAATTTTATTAGTGCAATTCGATCAATCGAACGTAACTGCCTTTATAAAACTAAACTTGTGCAATAAGGTGTTGGTGGAGGAATAGATGGAAAGAGGGCAAAAAGCTTTTAGAGATTGGACAAAGAGACTTTCTGCCAGTTCAAAATGGTGTAAGGGAAACTGGAAGATAACGCCAAAGACTTCACTGTATCATATTCGGATTTAATTGCATTGCAAAAAGTAAGTGTTACCGGCACTTTTAATGGCCATTTGGGAAGTGTATTATGGAAAGCTACATTGTTAATGTGATATGCGTTTCTTGTAATGAATTGAATAGTGGACATATAGTACAAAAATGTGCACTTATCATGCTAAATGTACCATATTGCATTGAATTAAATCAAGCCCTATTTCTGTTGTGTGGGTGTTAGATGGTGTAACTAGAGCTTTTATTGAGCATGGTTGTTAAAAAAAAAAGCAGTCTGGAATATTATATATATATAGATATATATAACTGCACTCCATTTCAGTGAATCAAATCACTTTTATTAGCATGATTCACTGAAATGGAGTGCAGTTCTATGTGAATAATTATACTATAAAGACTTTGAACTTGCACCCACAAGTATATGCAAAATCCGGAATTGAGTGCCATTGCTAAAGAAAAAAAAAAAAATATATATATATATATATATAGCAATCGATCCATGGGGGTTCAGCAAACCATACAATATATACTGACCGAGGTGCTACTCTCCAAAGAAATTGAGTTGCACACTGGGAGCCTATTTGCATCATTAAAAAAATTGATTTCTTTATTTAATCCATTAAAATCAGGTCAACGTTTCGATCCGGGTCTAGGACCTTTCTCAAGACCATCCACATAGCAATGCACAAATTTCATGAATAAATACCTAAAACCAATTACCCTCACCCAATCACGTGCTCCCAAGTATCTCATGTGATTAAAAACATATAGATAGCCCCACCTGGATTAAATAAAGAAATCAATTTTTTTAATGATGCAAAAAGGCTCCCAGTGTGCACCTC
>CM044446.1:40885557-40898318 GCA_024363595.1 Xenopus borealis | reverse complement strand
TTTTCAGTGAATCCCTTTCATTAGCACTGTATTTTGCCTGTGACTGTGCATAACTAGGCCACAGTACTGAAGTCACAATCTGTACATTCCCAGCAGTTCCCTGACTGAGAACCTCTGCCACTGCTGTTTCAATTTGGCTAGCAACTGTAATAGCCTTTGCAAGTGTAAAATTCTCTCTAGGAGCAGTCTCTCTCTAATCCAATGTAAATTAGTTTTTCCCACTATTTGGTCTCTTAGCCTTTCATCTGTTAGATTCCCAAACTCACGGGTAACAACCAACTCTCTCAAAGCTGCTACAAATTGTTCTGTGGATTCACCATTAAGCTGTCCACGTTGGCGGAATTTACATATTTCAGCAACCACATTTACTCTTGGCACGAAAAAGTTTTTTTATAGCAGTAAGAGCAGTTTCATAAGTTTCATTGGGTGATGGTAATGTATAGAATATACACTGTCCCTCTGCTCCCAGGCAGTGAATAAGTAAAGCACACTTTCTAGCAGCAGAAATCTCCCCTTCGTCAGCAGCAATAATGTAATTATCAAACATACGGATCCAAGCAGTATAAGGTATGGTAGGCTCACCATGGTTTGGAAGAAAAGGTGCAGCCTGCAGAGGTATAAAAGACATCCTTGTTGCCATTTGTTGTGTTTGGTAGCTGAGGATGAGGAGAGTATAACAGTGCTTTATTAACAGGTTCATGCAGCCATTACACAACTGCAGTAACTTGAACTTCTCTCTCAAACTGTACAGAAAGTACAGTGTATCTGCATAGTATAAGTAATGTGCACAGTGACACTGCAGACCATTTGTATAAACACCACAGTAATAACTTTTGGCTCAGATAGATTATAGGGTGTTCCTTCCCTTGGTTGTCACATGTAACACAGCTCCTATTCCCTAAGTGGACACATCCGTCTGAACTATGTTTTGTACAATCGGGAGTGGTCATCACTGGGGTGTTTGAGAGTAGATTTCAGGGTGTTCATTGCTTCTTCACATTGAGGAGTCCATAGTATAGTTTTCCCTCTCTTCTGACTGGAGGGGGGGTTAACAATAGAGCTATAGTTAGATATGAATTTCCTGTAGTAATTTGCAGTCCCTAAGAATGGCTGCACCTGCTTCTGGGCACACCTGTGCCTTTAAATAACAAAAGAGCGTGCCACACGCGTCTTAAGGAAGAAGAAGGAGACATGGTGGGCATCACCGCCAAGGGGGTGGCAGGCGTCCCTGCTGCCCCCCCCCACTGCACCACCAGGTACAATTTTTATTACATTACTGTAGACAGCAATATCATCCAAGTAAGCCTGAGTGAAGTTCTGGCAGTCTCTAAAAAGGCAGTTCACCAGACGTTAAAATGTGACAGGTTTTTCATCATGCCAAATAGCATTACATTAAATTGGTACAACCCAATTGGGGTTATAAAGGCAAATTTAAGTGGTGCATTTTCTGTAATCCACACATAATCTAATACTCCCATCTTTTTTAGTTACCAACACTACAGGGGAAGTCCATGGGCTGTTTGAGGGCACTATAACACCCATTTCCAGCATTTCATCAAGCTCTTTGCGTATGGTAACCACACTGATTTAGGTATATGATAAGCCAGGCAGTGTGTAGCAATGGGGTAGCCAATCAAAGGAGAAAAGGCTAACCGAATCTGAATCCTAATTTGCATAAGTACATTAGGGATGGGGAGGGAAATAATGTGACTTTGTATCACAAAACAAGGAAGTGAAAAAATTATCAAATTTCTCCTTTCTCTCCATTCGGATTCGGTTCAGTATTCAGCTGAATCTTTCATTAAGGATTCGGGAATTCACCAGAATCCCAAATAGTGGATTCAGTGCATGCCTATTTAAAATAATGCACTTTTATATGAATTGTTGCCATCTACAATATTAAAGGGCACCTGTCATCCAAATATTGTTTTCCTCACCACAGGTGCAGTGCACACGTGTTTGTTTGTTCTTTTGTCACCCCAAAGGCCAAACCACCCATACCAAGAATGAAGCTCTTGGTGGAGGTAGCCATGAACTCCCTGTAAAAAAAATCTTAAAAGCACCCACTAGTGGCCCAAGACAAGATGCCATCTGAGATAAGGGTCTCATGGCAGTGAGTATGTAGCAGTAATTTGTGACAATATTAGTAACCATTTTTAACACCAATAATATCACTAACATGATACTAATGTTTACTGTGAATATTTACTTCCTTGAATGGACCCAAAACCAATTAAATATTCAGGTAAACAAACTGATTATGTGTATTTGAATAGTAATGATCCTATTAAGTTACACTTAAAAGTCTTTAAACTTGTGTATTTCTTGCAAACATCACAGCACGTCTACATTTGTTACAAAGTCATCCTGACCCCTTACTTACCATTAATTTATCAGTACAGAATATTCTGTGCTCAGCACAGTCCCTTGTTAGAGATAGGTGACACCTGCCTTAATTTATTATCACAGCAAATTCCTGTTTGATTGTCAAAGGAAAATAAAAAAGGAAAGGAAAATCATTTTTCAAAGCATTTTTAAAATAATGTATTTTCAAGTATACCCTACAGACCAATAACAAAATTATTTGATCATGTATAGAAGCATTTTGCCAGGCATCATTAAGAATCAAAGGCTTAGCCAAAAACATAGTACTTTTTACACCTCACACACAAAAGGGATACAGAAAAGAGCAATAAACTGGGTACATGCTTAGTATGCAAAATTACATAAAAACTGTACCGTATTTCAGTGATACCATTAATCATTCTAAATCTATAGGCTTATGCTATTTGAAGCATTTTGCTTTCTGTTACCATTCCAGAAAAATTTAGTTTTTCTAAAATGGACAACAGTGCAGCAATAGTGCTTAAGTTCCTATTATATTAAATGGGAATTGACATGACTTTGTCACACAGTAATCTATTATCCCAAAAAGCATATGTTTTTCCAGGTGAATATTGAACCTCTGTACATGATGCAATTCAGCTGAGAAAAGAAAAAGGCTGTAATTAAAACAAGGTCTGTTGGAGTTATAAAGATGCTGCTCTTAATCACCATACATGTAGTGAAGCCCACTCAACTTCTATATGCTTCTATGATGCATGATGAGTGGAAACCAGCATTTTTTAGGTAGATAATGGTCTCTACCAAAAAAAAAAAATCGGTTGTTTTCAGAATAGTAAGGTGTAAACTGCTTCTGTATGTGGAGTCTAAACTATATGCACTAATCCAGACCTAGACCTGATCATTGTGTTTTATAACATGCATTAAAAAGCTCTATTTCTTGCTTTATTTACAGAAGAGACTTTTGTTTCTCTATTATGAATAAAGCCCTCATGGGATAAGTCAGCGTTTTCCAAGAATATCAGATAAAATAGTGGAACTGAATATACTTATTTCTTTATGCAGCTTATTTGGTGGACCTCTATCCTTTATATACAATATATACTGTATATACTTTACGTTAAATTAAACAAACCCTTCACCAGTAACCAACCTTGTTTTAGCCCATCATCTCATAAAAATACACTCTCCAGAGGTTGTTGGCTTAAGGTTCTTCAACCACTGCAATGCTAATGTGGTCTTGATCTAAGAACTATTTATTTGATGAAAGTTCAACTTTTTTTAATCAAAGAACAAGGTCTAGAAAAAGGTCTCCATAATGTTGCTATTACAACCTACCACACGCATATATAAATGTATACAAAAACAATATGGAGCTGTCAATAACAGTGGTTTGCACAAGAGTTTGCCACAGAAGACATTATTACTCTAAATTAAAATGGCAAAATGAACTACGTATGTCTAAGGTTTGCCAAAAAAAGTTTGAGAGTGACTTATTTGTGAGATTCAGATGAGACCATGAGAGAGAGAGGGTTTTTGGGCAAAACATCAGAAACATTGAAGTAATGTAATTGTATCATCATGCTATAGACTGCTTTTTAACAGCATGACACCTTGTCAAAATAGAAGGAAGTATATATGGTGCAATAAATAATGTAAGATGACCAGTTTCACTCTGCAATAATATAAGCTTAAACAAAAGTTGACACAATATCAATCTATTGGCAAAGTGCCTAAACATCAAAACATAAATGTATTAAAATTATCCAATCAAAGCTCTAAACTAAATCCAGTTCAGAACTTTTAGAAAATTAAGATGTAGAAGTCTTATGCAACTAACCTGAAAACCATAAACAAATCTGTCTGGGACAATAGACCCAAATTACTCACAAATAGAAAAGGCTATAAAAGCTAGTACAGCTAGTGCAAGATTTCTACAAAATATTTATGCATGGATATTGAATTATAATGAAAATAGCATATTTCAGATTTTTTTTCGCTTAATATTATTTTGAGTGATTATATTATCTGAAGCTCAGCTTTCCAAATTACATGTTTCCTTTATTACACCTTAAAGTGATACTGACATCTCTTTTAAATCGAATTATATTCTTACAGCACATATCCCCTTTGCCTTTTACTTTATATTAGAAAAAGTGGCAGTCCAGTTTAAAAGTTATTAAGCTACCTGTCTGAAAGCATTTCCATATAACATCTATCTATCTGCCTGACACTGCATTAGTGTTGCCAGGTAGACAGCTAAACTGGCATTCACTTACTCGCTGACATTCTTCATGTACTGTCAATGATATAGTCAATAGTTAGAAGAATGACAATTATCAGGTCAGATATGTATGCGCATCTCAAATATTTTCAGTTTTTTACTAATAAAATAAACAAATCAAGTATTGGTTCGAGAATCTAAGCTAGGGCCTGGGACCTGCAATTTTTGTATAAAAGAAAAGTATGGATTTGCTATCAGTATGGCTTTACATTAGCTGAGTTATTGTAATGTGTTGGCTCATACAAATTTGTAAAGAATAAATAATTGTTTTAATAGGACATTATGGGAATTGGCAATGCTGAAATTTTGATCATTCTGAATAATGGCTTTTAAGGAAAAATGTGCACACCATTTAATTTTTTTCTTATTCAAGACACATAAACATACAGTGTTCAGCTGTGATCTGCTGCATTTTTCCATTTTTTTTCTGTTATGTAACCAAAGCCCCACAAGAGCTGTGTTGTGCTAAATAGAGTATTAAATAATACAAAATCATGACATTGTGCTAAAAGCAAGAGTTTTTGAATGCACATGTTATGCTTTCTATAGTTACAAACAGTATGAAAAAGCATGTTAAATTCCAATTCCAATACATTCCATGAACTTTCATTTATGGCAGTTTTAATCCAAGGTGTTACAGGGTCCTTTTAATAAATATATCAGTGTCAACCAATATAGGAAAATAACTTGCATCATAGAGCAAAATGTATTATTTGTCTGTGTGTGTGAACTCTGACAATGTCTGACAATGTTTCAGAAAAGCTATAATATAGGACCTTTTAATTAAGAAAAAGATTTTTGCAAATGAACGTTGTTCGATGGATTATTTGTATTCAGATGCATGACAAACAGCCTTGGATTTTTGGGATTGTTTTAATGCAGCATCAGAATGCTAATGGGGTTATGTAATAAAAAAACACAGTAACCCATAGCAACTAATCGTCAGGAAGCATTTAACGGTCACCTTTTTTAAAAGGTGTATAAAAGGGTTAGTGCTACTGGGTGTACTTAGTGCATTTTATTACATATGGGGGATAGTGTCAATATTTAATCTACGATAAAATAATCTCCAAATGTAATATGGAAAATAAAATGAAAAAAGCTACTGTATCTGTATCTTTAGGCAGTAATCTTATTAATATATTAGTCATGTAATAGGTATAACATTTACTATCTAATATAATAATATTGTTTTGTTAAATGATAAAAGATGTTTCTAAAAACATTTTAAGTTGCAGATTTTCAAGATGATGCATCAATGTACCACCAAACTGGTTTTTTTTCCAAAAAGTTTGTTGCCTCGGCTGTATTTCAACAGTTCTTTGGGGAGATGTTAAAGCGAGGAAGAGTGCTGATACAGTATGCCATTGCTGTCTCACACATCAGAGTAAATTAGTTTCTATGTTTTAGAACTAATCATAAATGAACTGCCAGCTGTTGGCATCTTTTGCATGAAAGAGTAAGCTGACTCTAGTGTAGATTAAATAATTTCACTTCCTTTTGGGACTCATTTAAATCTTGCAAAAGGGTAAATTATGCTTTTGAAAAGCTAATTCTTTATTTGTGAACATTATGAGGAGGAGGAGGGGGGCATTTTACACAAATTTTAACCTAATGCACATGCCATAGCAAAAACATTTTTTTTAATTCAAGCCATATCATTGCATATAACTTACATTCAAATTTATATTTTGAACTGAAGCAAAACACAAAGTAATTGCAAATATTTGTCACTTTCTATAAGCTACAATTGAAGCTATTTATATATTTAAATAATAAGGGCAATGACTTCTAGTACAGTACAATCTGCATGACAGTAGACTGCATGATGTTCTGTATTGTGTGAATATTAAAGACTGACAATTATACACAGGTGTGGAATTCAGTTTGGCAGAATGGAAACCTTTTATTCATAATGCTCTGAAATTACAGGGAGACTGCCTCCCATACCCTCAATTCTATTCAAAATTTCCAATTTATTTCCTTTTTCTCTGTACCAGAAAGATCTGTTATCCAGTAAACCCCAGGTCCTGAGCATTCTGGATAACAGGCCCCATACCTGAATAGTATGCACACACAAATGTAACCTCATCCACCTCGTCATATATAAACATCTTATGAAAAATTTGCATCAAGAAGTCCAATTATCTTGAAAAACATTTTGTTTGTTAATTGATTTGTTTTGTATTCAACAGCTATGATGTGGAAGGGTAATATTTTTAAGCAGCAAATTATAGGTATTTTTTACTTTATTAAAAAGTAGTCAGCACCATGTCCCTTTAACTGAAGATATCAGAATGGTTAATTGTTAGTGTAGAAATGCTAAAGGGAGAAATGTCAGAGCATGTTTTCACAATAAGAACAAAATATATATTTCAAAAGTGATATTAATTCAAAACATGACAAATACAATAAAACAACTTTAAAAACAAGGCAATAGTTCAAGTGGAATAATGAGATAAAAATCATTAATGAAAAAAAATAAGAACGAAAAGTATATTAAGAATTTTAATATTCTTGTTTAGACAGTTACTACATTGTGAATTTTAATAATATTTTTGAAAGACCACAGTTACGTGCATTTTTTTAACTATAATAAATGTGAATAAATGTGAATGCACTCACCATCATTTATGAAAAAAACTTGAACAGGAACGACCAGAAAATTTGAATCAAATTCGAATGCACAGAACTCTGACATTGACTTCTTCGTGAACTTGGAAGGTTTTAAGTGACAAAGTATCAAATTAGAGCTGTTTTCAGGGTTGAGGTGTAATAAATCTCACATTCAATTCAAAATTAAAGTTGGTGGTTTTAAACTCAAAATTGTGAGTTTTGACCAAAAAAACTGTTTGAAAATTTGAATTTATCATTTAAACCTTTTTTGATCTGACGTTTAACCAGGAGAAGTAACCCTTAGCAACCAATCAGGTACAGGTAGCATTTACTAATCACTTGTTTAAAAGCAAACATCTCATTGGTTGCCAAACTTATTACTTAAAACCCATTGTGCACTGGGGCAAATTGAATAATGTACATTCATGTTTCTACTAGTGCATATTGGGTTAAGGTCTGATCTAACCCTGGTAGGACAATACGAATAAGGAGAGCATATTAGGCCCCCACTATCCCCCCATGCAGTGTTTTTTCTGTTCTATCTAGGTACTAAGGGAAGGAACAGATGGTCCATAGAGCTGAGCTCAGAGGGATCCGAGGGCCATATGGGCAATCACCCGAGGGTCAGTTGTCCAGGGGATTGCAAGCCATACCTGTCAGATGCATTGGTACAGCAGGGGTCTAGCAGCGCCATGAGAAAGAGAAGTCTGTCAGGATTTCCACTGCTGCTTTATGTGCAAGTTGCTGGGAGAGCAGGTGCAATGATGTCATAGGTGAGGGCCGCTTCTTACACTGCATGGGAGCTGGGGAAAATGTCCCCTTTATGCCCTACTTTGCAAATTATAGTGGCATCTGTGAGCTATGTAGGAGCCTTTCCTACTCTGCGTCATGCTGGTTATTGCTGCTGCAGTTCCTGTGGTTGTACTGCCAGGCTGCTGAGTCAGTATTATAGGCTGCGAAGGTACATATTTGTAGCCTTCTGTGCCCGTCCATGCAATATTTTTGGTAATGAATGGTTTTTATTATATCAACCCATTCTTTTCCTTTAGATGTCTGAATCTAAAAACAGGATCCCCTAAATTACATACCTTTAATGTGTTTTCATCTCAGTCTGATGCTGTCTCAATGCATTATGATGATTCATCTTCCTCATCCTCTGCAGAGTTAAATAAGCGCAGAGAGGAGTTCTCTCTCTTTCCAATGAAAACTTCATTAATAGTAATTGGCCACAGTAGTTCACCTCCCTTAGCAAATTCAGATAGTCAACAATTGCCATTTTTTACAGAAGAAATGTAATACTTTTCCAATTCATCCTTCCATTTTGAAAATCATTGAGCAGGAATGGAATGATCCAGGGAGAAAGCCAGAAACCTCCAAGAGTTTTAAGCTTATGTTTCACTTTGATGGGAAGGACATTTGGCAGTGGGAAGATCCCCCAAAGGTGGATATACCAGTGGCTAGGCTGTCAAGAAGGACAACTATTTTGTTGGAGGAATCAGCAATTAAAGACCAGATGGATCATAAGAAGAGTGTTCATTGAGAAGAGCTTATATGGGAGGTTCAGGTTCCTTCAAGCCGGCGCTTGCTGCTGTGTCGGTGTCTAGGGCACTAACATTTTGGATTGACTCCTTAGAGTAGGAAATGGAGGTGGGAACCTCTAGAGACACCCTACTAGACATGATGGGCACCAAGTTGGCATCAAATTGTTTAAGTGAAGTGTCTGTTGAAAATATGAAATTGGGGGCAAAGACAATGTTGTCAACTGTGGGAAGAAGAGCTCTCTATTTTAAAGCTTGGTTGACAGATATGGTGTCAAATAATAGCCTAATATTGATTCCCTTTGAGCCTAAAAAGTCTGGTTTCCAGACAGGGGAGGCCCTTTCATTCCTTATCGAGAAAGTTTTTGCCTCACTCAAACTCAGCTGGGAGAACAGATAGGGATTTTGACAGGTCTGCAGGATTCAGATCCAGACAGAGAAATTTTAAATCTAGATGGGCCAAACAAAAGAAGAAGCCCAACCAAGGAACGAGTGGGTCATTCTGATGCCTGAGTACAGGAGGAAGTGATAAATAAGCTGTCCTTCTTCCTCCAGGCTTGGGAGTTAACAGCTTCAAATTCCTGGGTACTCAGTATGATAAAAGATAGGTACTTATTAATTTTTTACTCTCCTCCCAAGCAAAGGTTCTGTGTCAGAGGCATCAAAACAGATCAAGACAGATAAGAGACTTCATATACATGTTCCCCTGAAGGAAATAAAGAAAGGCATGTATGCCCATGTTTTTCTGGTTCCAAAGCAAGGGGGAGATTCAGGCTGGTTATAGACTTAAAATATCTAAATCAGTTTATGAAGAAAGAGAAGTTCAGGATGGAAACAATCAAGTCAGCTTTAGGCGTTCTTCAAGAAGGAGATTTTATGATGATGATAGACTTGAAAGATGTGTACTTTCATATTCCAGTTAATCAGAGCAGCAGGAAATATCTGTGGATATTGGTGGTTCTGGATTCTGTTCTTCACTATCTCCAGTCCAAGGCCCTTTCTTTTGGGATAACATCAAATCCAATGGCCTTTATTAAAGTTATTGTGTTGGTAGCAGCAGCCCTGCTGAGGTAGGGGATATACATGGTGCCATATCTGGATGACTTGCATGTAAGGGCTTCCTCTTCCAACAAGTTGCTATGTCAAAGGCATTTGGTAATGGCAACATTGTAGGACCAAGGATGGATCATACGCAAGGCAAAGTCAAGATTGGATCAGGTACCATCCATCAGGTTTCTAGTGCTCCAGATACAAGAGAGGTAAAAGTTTTTCTTCCTCAGGACAAGATTTTGGCTTTGCAATCTGAGTTCTGTGGCACTCCCATCTGATTCCACTACGGTATGCCATGAAAGTTTTAGGATTTATGATGGCTTCCTTGGAGGCAGTTCCTTGGGCTAAAGCTTGTATCTGTCAACTCCAACATCAAATTTTGCAAGAGTGGGATTGGTCACCAAACTATCTAGATAGGGAGTTCTGTGTGTTAGTCAGTCTCAAAAAAGATCTGGTCTGGTGGAGCAGAGGGATTAAAAAGGGTGGAAGCGTTAGTTTTTGTATGAAACCTATATTTAAGCTATTCAGGTTTTTAAATATGCTAGTGATGGGCAAATTTATTCTCCAGGGGCGAATTCACAGCGAAAATTCGCCTGCCGAAAATTCGCTTGCGTCAAAAAAACGAGTCACACGATGAAAATGATGTGTCGTGCGTCAAAAATGTGCCACAACTCGTTTTCTTGAAAAAATTCTCGGTTTTTTTGGCGAAACGGGATAGATTCGCCCATCACTATTAATGACCACTTTTTATTTCAGTACCTACTAGGAATGACTCTCTTTTGGACCTAGTAATACATAATTTATCAGTTGCATTTGTGTGGGTGGGCATTTAGGGAATAGTAATCCTAACATGGTCTCCTTTGAGATTATGTTGCAGAAAAACTCTACAATGGAGTAACTAAAACTCTATGTTTAACAACATATAAACTGGGAACGGCTTTTCACAGGGGTAAATACAGAATGAAAATGGGTTGTCTTAAAATGCTGCTTAATAACTATACATGTGGGTACAGTATTGCCCTTGTAAGCAAGGGATGCTGTCGCAAAGCAAAACCTTTGTGATTTGAGTGTTGGCATTGAGGTTGATAAGCAAATATGTTCTTTTAAGGCTTTCAAGTTAGTTGGGAATGCTGAAATGTTTCTAACATTACTATCAAAACTTTATCTCTGTGATTCATAAGTGTAGGAGCTGTTGCATCTGAATTAAGTGTTAAGCAGTGTTAAAAACCATAAGGCGTTTAAAACCAAAAAGGTATTTGTGAGGAATTGCATTTGGGAGACTGTAAGTACCCAGTGTAAATATGAGTGCAAGTGGGTTTGCTGGTATTATTCAGTGTGTGTCTTGTAATATGTACAGTATGTGGTGTTGGAGCAGCAGTTCCATGCAGTATATACATGTGAAAGATGTTGGGGGGTTTTCATCTTGGAATCTGAACTGCATACTCTACAGCTGGCCATAGACGCAAAGATCCGATCATTCGAATCATCGAATGATCGGACTTCCCCATCTCCCGACCTGCCACTAACCTTCAGATCAAATAAAGTAGCAAAAGCACAGATCAGCCGACGTTCTGCCCCTGCCAGGGATTGTACAAAAGTTGTACGATTAAAAACCTAGTGACGGTATCCCACTGAAAATCGTATGATCTGCAATAGATGCAAAGATATGATCGCCAGCCGACAGAAATTTGTGTTGCCAAAACATGGCTGACTGAGTCACATGACTGGGCAGTTAATATCAGCGGCTATACTTTGTTTCAGAGGGACAGAGTCAATAGAAAAGGAGGAGGGGTATGTCTGTTTGTTAGGCAGGATTTCAAAGCTTATATAAAGGAGGAGGTTATGTTAGAAAACGAGGGGGCAGAAGTCTTATGGGTGTAATTCTTCACCAAATGTAAGGAGTCCAATAAATTAATTGTAGGGGTATGCTATAGACCCCCTAATGTAAGTGAAGAGGAGGAGGCGGCTAAGCTCCTGAAGCAAATAGAAAAAGCTACCCAGATATTGACTGGAGCAACAGTACTGCCAGATCAATTAATGGGAATAAGTTTATAAACTTGTTGCATGACAATTTTATGGCACAGGTTGTTGAGGAGCCTACCAGAAAAAAATTCTATTCTGGATCTAGTGGTCTCAAATGACCTTGAACTTATAGCAAATTTGCAAGTCATTGAACCCCTGGGTAATAGTGACCATAATGTTACAGATGAAGCCACTTGGATTTGTTTGTTATCTAAAATCATCTTAACTCATTTAATGCATTTCACCTTTTCATTAGCATTCCAAAGCACCATTGTTCACAATGAGGAACACTTTAATTAGATGGAATGTAGTGAAACTATTTTCTGTGTTAAATGAGATAAATGGGATATCTGGGTTTAGTTATTCTGTGTCAAATACACAAACCAAAGTGGCCCTATCTGTATATAATTTAATGTCTGGTGCAAAAAACAAATATATACTGGGGCAACAAAAACCATGAATTTTGGAAAAGCTCATTTTAGTGCCTTGAGGGCTGACCTTCAGAGTATTGATTGAGGCATAATGTTTTCAGCTAAAACCACAGAACAGAAATGGATGTCATTTAAAATTATATTAAATCATTACTGTTCTGAATTTATTCCCTTAAGGAGTAAATGTAGAAGTGCTAAGAATCGTCCTATGTGGCTTAATACAGATGTAAAGAAGTTAATAGGTAAGAAGAGAAAGGCATTTAAAACTACAAATCTGTTGGGATAGAAGCTGTATTAAATGTTGTAAATCAGCAATCTGGAAGGAAATGAAGAGTTGATTGAGGCACAGGCAAAAAGTAAATCCTAAAAAGTTTTTAAAATATATTGATAGTAAAAGATACAAGTTGAGAGTGTTGCTCCATTAAATAATGGAACCAGTATGGCTGCAACAGATATAGAAAATGTAAATGTGCTAAA
>CM044446.1:40837204-40850007 GCA_024363595.1 Xenopus borealis | reverse complement strand
ATTTCAAAAATTCCCTCGATTTCACTTTGATCCTTAGTAATTTGCCCCATACAGTATTCCTTTAAATATCTCTACTTTGTCATTCATGATGTGCAAAGTTTGAGTGCTGAGGGTCTTAAGGAGCAAAGAAGCACAGTGACTGCTAAGGGGAGTCATAAGGAATACAATTGCATGTCCTTAGCAAACACACCTCTAAGCAGGTATTAATTTGCGGACTTATTTGCTTTCCATATGCTAAAAATAAATGAGCCCTTATGTGGGCTTTTATGCATTTATGTACATATTTTCTATGCCGGAGCAACATCAGAAATAATTCAGCCCCACAGTACAGTACTTACAGTAGGTAGCAGGACCCTGGTTTGCATATCCAATCTTCTCCACCAGTTCCCATTAAGTTTAAATACCAATTAGCGCCATAAAAGATCCCACCATTTGGGATCTTAAAATTGTGTTGTCACTTCAGCCCTGCTTTTCACTGCAATGGACGCTTGAAAAACATCCCCTCTGCCCCTCCAATGGTGGTGCATCGTAAAAAGATATGTCTTAGGCAGGTAACTATCAATCATTATTTTCCAAACTGACCTTAGATTTTTCAACAATGTTACATTATAACACTCTTTGATTAATTTACTGATGGCTAGTCTTAACTCTTGACTCCAACTTTACTCCAAGAAGTCTGCAAAACTATATATACCATATAGTATGTAGCTAATACATAGGTACTCATTTTCACAAGTGCAGTTACCCAGAACAACCACTCAGATCCTTTTTCTGATTTGTAGTCGACTATTCAAAGCTAATTGCTCACTGGTTTTGTTCCAGGGTTCCACTTTGGTTCAAGACTCTGTCTGCATGTAATTATTGACACGTATTTTTTTTAAATGTTATGAGGATGGGTGCAATACTCTGGAATCATCCAGGAAAATTAAATCTGTCAAAGCTGGAGTTATGGTATCAAATATGTTGGCACAGTCCAATCTGGGGGTTTCAATGTTTCCTCAATGGACAGAAACAAGTGGCAGAAAATGTTAGCTTGTGGCTAAATTACATGGGTCGTTTTCTGATCCCAGGATAACTGTCTTAGGAATACTGAGGGTAAAATAATGTAGTTCCAGGCTTATGTAGAAGTAAATGTGTATTATATGAGCAATCAAGATGACAGATTCACTTTAAATATTGCTACTAGTAGAGAAACGCTGGTGGCTGATAATGAAATCAATGTATTCTTTATATATTTTTCATAAATGTCTCTGTTTAAAGTAATGAAAGTAATGGTCCAGGAACCATGTGGTTATTCATAAAACAATAAAATAAGGAAAACCAGCAGGCTATGATCTTGATGCATATTGAAAAAAAAAATATCCTGTCTAATTTTTTTTTGTACATTTAAATTCCCACTACAGATATGCAAAGTTCTTGGTGTGAAACACTGTATGAAATTGTATCTCCAGCATGTAACTTCAGACTTTGAGATAGTTTCCATCACTAAGGGGAGCAGCAGATGTACTGTTAGTTCAAAAAAATGATGAGTTTATGTTCTGTTTGCAGAGAGGATTTCTGTTAATCCACTTGTATTTTTTACTTGTCTGTATGCATTTAATATGACGGTGTATGTTATGTTTGGTGGGCAGCATGATTATATGTTTTAAGCATAAGTCTTAAAATAACATACTGTTTCTCAAATACTTGGTACTTTGCTCAGTTTTTATAATTCCCTTAATTACTGTTTAATAAGGCAATATGCCCTCTAATGGCACTGGAAAGCTTAAGTTTGGCAGCTGTAAATTACTCAGGAAACAGTCACCATGAATTACCAGGCAGCCATTTTGTGGACATTGTAAAAAGGGGACTGTAGGGCATACAAGTGTACACAAATTGTCATTTTATAGCCACTATGCAGATTTTTTACATATTTTTCATTTATAAATGCAGTCTTATATGTTGGAGAATTGTGTTCATGGTTTTATGTTGCCAATATGTATATGAATTGTGTCATGGTATTTTTCAACTGTTTATACAAGGAGCTAGTTAATAAAGGCTTCCTTTTAAAAGACCTAATTCAAATAATATAATTATTGATGGATGAAATGCTAACATGGGATTATTATTCTCAGTCTGAAAACTTTAGTTCTATTAATTCATATTAGTTCACATCAGTTGTAGGGAAACTTTTGGATGGGGTAATAAGACATAAGGTACTTGAAACATTGCAAATCACAATATTGTAAATTTATGGTAATTTATGTGTGATAGACAAATGCAATTGCCTTGAGGTGATGAAAAAAGACACTAGAGGGCAGATTTATCAAGGGTCGAAATGAAAATTTGAATTCAAAATTTAAATTTTCAAGTTCTTTTATGGTCAAAACTGTAAAATTAAACTAGGGAGTCATTCAAATTGAGGGTTTTTTTTTTAAATCAATTTGTGAGATTTATTATTCTCTGACCCTTTAATAAAACATATTAAACTATTCACCACCTAGAACCTGCCAAATTGCTGTTTAAGTCAAAGGAAATGATCCAGGGTTCAAGTCTGAGTTGCTTGCAGCCTTCCTGACAATCAAGTTTTTTCAGTGAAAAAAACATGAATCAGGTTTTTAAATTAAAAGCAAATTTGATTTCAGTTTTCAGGTCTATTCATCCAAGTTTTAAAATGTGATTTTATTAATAAGTTTTGATTCTTCAAATTTAGAGTTCATGGGAGTTTAAGGGGTGAAAACATAAGTTTGCCTCTTTGCCTCTTGTCTGGAGTTGTCAGGAACTACTGTACCTCTGGTGTGAAGTTGGCAGGTTAGATTCTATGTGCTGTGTAACCAAGGCTTGATGAAAATGCAGAGGCCTTATGATAGAGAGCAAATTAGATTAAATGTAAATAGTAGAATATGAAAATAAAGCCAAGTCGATACTGACCAGTGATTTGAAAACAAAAGCCAAAATAACACAAAGGGGCAGATTTTCTAAGGGTCAAACACCTCAAAGCATGAACTCTGTACGCCTCCAGTCTCTTAGCAAAATTGTAACCCCCCCTGTTTACCATACAGGCCAGGGTTTGAATCTCCAAGGGTCTTGACAGGAGAATGCAGTGCAGTTCTGAGCTCAAGTTCTTAGGAAGAAGGTGAGCTGAAGACATACAACTAAAACATCAAAACGAATTACGAATGTCTGATCTTCACCTCTGTTCTGTTTGCTTGTAATTAGTGGGTGTTTATAAAAGGCCAATTACTTTCTAGACTCGATTCTAAGTCATGGGGAAAGCAAAAAAAATTGTCAAGGGATCTGCAGGAAAAGGTAGTTGAACTCTATAAAACAGGAAAGGGATGTAAAAAAATATCAAAGGATTTGAGACTCGGCAGTGTTCAAACTCAAAATTAGGGGTTCTGTTGAAACCAAATCAAATAAAACCAAAATTTCAGCCACAACTGCCAGAGAAATTGTTTGGGATGCAAGGAAAACTCCACAAATAACTTCAGGTGAAATGCACAATAAGGAGGCACTTGAAGAAAGATGGGCTGCATGGTTCAATTTCCAGAAGAAAGCCGTTACTACACAAATACCACAAAATATCCCGCTTACAATATGCCAAACAGCACAGAGACAAGCCTCAAACCATCAGGCACAAAGTCATTAAAATTTTACTTTTTGGCCACAACCATAAATGCTAAATTTGGAAAGGAGTCAACAAGGCCTATGATGAAAGGTACACCATTCCTACTGTTTGGGGATGTGTGAGCTACAAAGGCACATGAGATTTGGTCAGAATTGATGGCAAAATTAATGCAGTTATCAAAAAATATCATTCATATTCTCTGAGAAATGGTTAAGAATCATAAATTCTGCCTGGGTATGTAAACTTATGAGCCCAACTGTATAAAGTAATAGCTGAGTATTTTTCCCATAGAAATGATAATTGAATAAAATTTTACTGTTTTACTTATTAACTATGACTAACTATGTAACACATTGGACCACTGACATGATTCTCTCACAAAGGATAGATATTTGATATGGCAACATCATTAAATGTGTGGAAATATTTCATGTAAAGCAAGCTTTAGAAAATAGAAAATGAGTCATATATTTGCTTTACAATCAGCAAGGCAAAGAATTCAAAGCCATTTGTTTTCATTTAATTTTACTGGAGATTTTAGCAGTTCATATTGCTGCTAATTTACATCTGTTTTCTATGCATTATAACTTGATAAATAAAAGTATGTAATATAGGTTTCCATTTTGGCTAACATAGTGAAAAATTAGCATATTGAAAATTTGTCTATTGGCCATTAAAAAAAAAAAACAGGTGAAACATTATCATCCCATGAAATGTTACTAGGTGTTTTATATTACAACGCAATAATGCAATTGATTCTTAATTACATACAGTATCACTTTTTCAATTCACAGATAGAATATTAACTAAGTTCACAATTTACTATATGAATCTGCTCTCTTGCTTTGCAAAATAAATAATGATTTGTTTCATAATTATTCAAATTAAAAAAAGAAACACATACAATGAATTAGATACGGTTAATATAGGGGTCACACAAATAGCTATGAAATTACACTTCATTAGTTTGGTTTCCTTAAGCTAATGTGGCTATAGCTAGAATTATTACATTCCTTTAAATGTTTGATTGATCAGATCAGTTTTATGCATAATTTAGTCTTGTCCTTTCTACAGTGCCTTTTATGTAAAGTAATACAATCAACTTATTGCTTGATAGAAATATTCTGATTCATACCATAATCACTCAAGGAAGGTAATACAAGGTGACAGAAGGCAACGAGTTTGGGTTATGAAGCCCAAACCTTCATTACAACCTCCATTAGTCCAAAATGTGATGGCTACTATATCCTCATTTACTAAGGAAATTGCCTACAAGAGCCTCTCTAATGAGTGATGCAATTGAAGAATGCTACAAGCATCACACTCTGATTAGTTTCAAATGGGAAATGAAGAGTTGTCCCAAGCAGAGCATAATATCTTGAAAGGCACACTGACTTTGCATCTCCCGCAATAAAGCCAAGAATAATGAATAAAGAATCAGAGACATTCACATTTGACCCTAAATTATCGAAAACATGGCTTTCCATGACAAGGAGAAAATACATCAGAGACTTGATAATGTATGAAGGAATAAAGAACAGTAGAGAGACAAACTAGGTCATAAATAACTTCATTTCTTCCTGCAGGGTGGCAGAGTACAATAATACTTCAAATCCCTAGCACAATGCTAATGTGAAAACAAAGGCTGACTTATTATGGTGCATATTCTTCTGTCCATTAAATCTAAAGACCAGGATTTATTGGGCATAAATCTTAAAAGATTTCAGTTGTAAATGCTCATTTTGGAAGCATTTTCATTCACAATATCTCTAGAAAATGTTACAATATTTTAGTAATATAATTATTTTTGGAAATGTAATTTTATCATGTGAATGAACAGATGAGGATGAACTAGTATTTATAAGATACATAGCCCACAGGGATAATATCAAACACATTAGTTAGTTAGCCAGTATATTTATTTTCAGCGAACATGTAGAAGGATATTTATGTTATCTGGCCAAATACATTAAGCAGTTCAATTAAGGACACATCTTTGAAAATTACTTTAAGCATTTTTTTTGGTAAAAGGCCAGAAACATTTTAAATGATATCCTGATATTTATTTTATGCAGTTTGTGAAATTTTTAAAATTGTTGAACTTGTGATACATTGAAGCAATGTTAAGAACCTTACAGTTACAAATGCACAAAAGTATACCTTCAGTAGTACTATCTCCTAATTTGTAAAACAATGACTTATAGATAGAAAAGAATGAATACACTTAAATATTATTGTTTGATACAAAGGTAGTAAACTGTCCATACGTTTGGACGAATACTTAATCAGAAGCCATATTACTATAAGTTATGTGATGGGTCCTGTAAGAATTTGTGTATTTTAAATAGAGAAGAGAGGGGGCATAGGTGGTCAATAATCAGAAAATCGTTGTATGTGTTATTATTCTATTTTCTTTAAAACCAAAAAATGTAACTCTTTTGTCTAAAAGAAAGGGTTTTTGTATTCTGTAATTGTTTTCACTTATTGGGAGATGTCTATACGGTTCCTTTTCTCATTGTTCCTGTTATTACAGTAGCAATTAGTGATGTATTTTTTCTCCAGGCATGGATTTGCTGTGAATTTCTGCATTTCGACAACTGCTAAATTTTTCAGGAAGCTGCTGCAAAAATCTGTCACGAAAATATATTGCCAAGACAAAATTTGTCGCCATAAGAAAAAATGCCTATTGACTTTAATGCATTTGGACAAAAAAGTCACTGAGAAAAAAAAGCAGGCAAGACAAAAAAGTCACCACCAAGTCACTAATTGACTTTAATGCATTTGGAGTAATAAAAAAATTGTCACATGCATAAAAATGTGTCGGCAAAGCAAAACAGGACTGATTAACTTATCACTATTAGTAGTCTTGTTGACTCGTCACAACATAGACCAAAGGCTATATTTAATAAAGGGCGAAGTCACTAACGCTGATGACGATTGCCCAGTGTTACTACTACCTGCAGGGACTTTGCTGAGTGGCAGGCATCACTTCACTAGCGAAAGAGATAAATGCTAGCGGTGATTCACACTCTATGGCCAGGTTACTTTTCATTCTGGCGAATGAACGTAAATCAAATTCACTAAGATGTGGATTTTTCTGAACGTTATCTCTTTTTCCAGACTTGCTTTCACCAGCTCAGACAAGGTGAAGTGCAATGGAGTGCATATAACTTCCTCAGTCTCCAGTTACTTACATCATATTCTGAGTGGAAGATTCATCAAAGTTCAAAAAAACACTGGCAACTTTTCATTTTTTCAGGGTAATAGGCTGCAAAAGTCATATAATTTTTTTTGTGTAACTAGTTTCCCCCATACATTTTATATAATGCAGAGGGCTTACGTGTTGGGAATAAAAAAAAAACTATTTTGACTTTATTAAGGTTCCCTTGGCATGTCTAGTTATCACTGTAAATGGACTGTATTAGATGCACCATGTAACATAAAAAGGTGCATTCAACTTTAACTTCCTGCCTTATTCAAATTAGCCTCAGCGCAAGACCTCTAACGAATTTTCGTTAGGCAGAATTGAATGCCAGCGCATCTTCGCTTTGATTTGCATACATTGCCGAAGTAATGCTAGCGAAAATTCGCCAGCGTCCATCAGCCAGGACAAAACTTAGCATTTTAGTAAATAAGCGTTGTCCCAGGCAATTTTCACCTGGCAAAGTGTTGCGATGGGTGCAAAAAGTGTCTCTGGTGAATTTTCATCGGTTAGTTAATCTGCCCTCAGGACTGTAAAAAGAATAATACAGTTTATTCCATAACAGTAAGGGGAAGATTTATTAAGGATAGAATTTCAAATAGCAAAAACTTCGAAATTCGAATTCAAAAAGAGCAACCGAAATTAACTTGAAATTTTTTAAATAGGTCCATTTAAGATTAGAATAGGTCCTTATTTAATCAAATTCATATCATTCGAATTAAATTAATAGCGCATTCAATCGAATTTGATTCAAAGTTTTTCCCCCAAAAAACTTTGAATTTGCAAAGTTCACATATTGACTCCAAATTTGTTTTAGGAGGTCCCCCATAGGCTAAAACAGCAATTCAGTAGGTTTTAGATGGAGAATAGTCGTATTCAAATTTTTAAAGAGACAGCACATGATAAATTCCGAAATTCGAATTTTCGAACTTCTTGCAAATTCAAATTGAATTTGGACCATTCCCTAGTTGAAGTACACAATAATAACTTGAAATTTTAAATTTCACTTCGACTCTTGATAAATCTGCCCCTAAGAGGATGTGCA
This sequence comes from Xenopus borealis, assembly GCA_024363595.1. NCBI lineage: Eukaryota > Metazoa > Chordata > Amphibia > Anura > Pipidae > Xenopus > Xenopus borealis. The sequence continues at coordinate 40,842,153 of CM044446.1, read as the reverse complement.
CTGGTCTATATTTTAATTGTGCATATTATTATTACAAATATTAAATCTATGATGATAGATAAGTTGTTAGTTATGTATAATCCCTTATTCGGTAGTTTAAAGAAGGAGCTATCAACAGGGTTTTGTCACGCAAGTCCTCTGTGGGTATCCTACCCATGAAATTAGTGCCCCTCTGTAAGAAGTGTTTGTAAATTGGAGACAACCATATTGATTATACAGTGGTTTATCATTTTACATTGTGAATGTGTCATTTAGGAAGAGATCAAACAATAGAGGGAACTTTCTCTATATTCTCTAGGTGAACTAGCAGCTAGTCCTAAATTATTTTTGTATTCTCTTTACTGTTTGTATATTGTGAAAGGCAAACTATATTTAATTATAGTTAATAACCTGCTACATAAATATATGTAATAGTATCTAGCTGCAAATATTTCACTACAAAATTAATACTTTAATTAAATGGGTGCATATTGACCTGGAATTTAATTCATCATTCCTTACTATGCAATTGTAAGCACCTTATATATGTAGGGATTTTAGTATAATGCTGAGTTTTAACTAATGCTTGTTGCTTTTCTTGCTAGAAACAATGTAGTACACATTCTGACCAGGTCTAATTGTTACCATGAAAGGAAGTGCAATATCAATCTGCAGTGCTCTGATTTACTTTTAGAACAGACATACCGTACATTGGGCATTAGCACTTCTTAAACAAACTACACTAATTTATTTAAAGGTCAAAAGTATTGTTCCTATACCCAACCTTTCTATATATTACTTAATTAATTGTATCTATAAGCTCTTCCCATTGCATCCATTTTAAAACATGTGTATTACAAATTTGATTGTAAATTACCCTTTATATATTATTTAAGGGAATTTGGGACGCATGTCCATTGTAGTGGCGCTACATCTTTATAACTTTTCACACCGACACAAAAGCTAGCATGGTTGCCATGAAGCACTGAACTATTGCATTTGTTGTTGGGTATTTTAATCCCAGAGTCCAATGTATACAGGTAAATCACTGTGTTTGCAATGTGCCTTTTACAAGCCAGGTGCACATGGTGCTATAACAGGAATGTACTGTATAACACTTTGCTTTTGGTATTTATGTTCAGTGCTTTCCCCTAAAAACGTTTAATATAGTAAGTAATGTATCAGGTACGCATTTCACTGTAGAAAACCATGAATGTCATCCTAAAAGAAAGTCTGACACAAAACCAGCTGTTATTGCTAATCTGTATGCCCTGAAATTCTCTCTGTTGCTGCTGTTACTGTCATAACCTTAATGGACGCTCAAGGGTGAACTGCTGCTTAACTTCATCTGCTGCTAGTGCAGTAAGCACAGATCTTAAAGACATGTTCCATTGCTTCAATAAAGAACCCTTCTGTGTGTGATTATTCATAAGTTTTAAGCATAAAATATACTTACACACATATATATATATATATATATATATATATATATATATATATATATATACAATATATACATTATACATTGTCAATATATGGAAAACAATCCCTGTTGTTTAAAGGGTAAGGCATTTTTTTAGTAGCCATATGCACAAAATGTCTCAATGTCTTAAATATATTGATAATGGGTTGAGTGCAGAGGACCTCTTGTATTTGTCTATATGTATTTTGTGGTCACAGCCTCATTGCACCCCCGCCTAATCGTTTTAAAAATAAGTGGTGAGCTCAACTTTTCCTTGTTTGTTTTTTTATATATATATATTCCACCAGAAGTCCTGGAATTCCTCAACATCTAATATCGATGTCCAGTGATTTAAAACAAAAAATGCCTCCCATAAGTTCCTTTTTGAGCCCTTATTGCTGCCCATTTTATGCAAAAATGTCCCAAAATCTATACTGTAATCGGAATCATACCTGAAAAAAATGGGGAAGTTAAAAGGGGTAGGATAACTTAATTATCAGTGAAACCAAGGTAGTGAGCCTTAGTAGCAACTCCAATGTTGAATGAATGGGTTCTATACCTTAATGGTGACAGGAATAAGGCTGCCAACATGAACAAAATACTGTCACAAATTGGTGCCTGGACATCATTATAGATAAACAAAGGACTCGTATTATTCTAGTATTTTAGCATCATACAAGGCCCTGAAAGGGCATAAATTGCAGGCCACTGGCTTTAAAATATATTAACTTCCCTAATGAAGCTTGGCCAGTTTTTTATTTTCTTAGGAGTTGTTACTAATTTCTATATCAGAAATCATCAAACCATCTGGTCATTTAACATATGGTGAAATAATTTTGCTGATGTGAAATGCTACAAAGAATGTGTCCTTCTGTTGGGAAGACAGAACGACAGCCTTCATAAATTAAACGTGGAGCTGCAGGATCTGACCTCTAACAACACATAGCGATTGTAAAAGCTGTAAAATCCTGTAAGTACAAGCCCAGTGCAGGCCATTTGAAGTTCTTATCTGTACTTCACTATGTGCAGTTTTCTTTACTAGATACAAGCCTGGAGGAGATCCGCATCAAATATATGTATACAGATGCTGCTATTTTAAATTGAAAGTGAGTAGATCCAATTAGATTAAGCATCTAAATTACACCAATGGTGTTACACTATAGCACATTTCTTTTTTGTAGATACAGTATAAAGATGCACAAGAGCGCACCTTCTACTCTATATTTTACATTTAACCCAGGGACTAGTGGGTCCCATAACTTGAATTGGTGCTGCTAGACCAATTTAAGCAACACAAAGCACGAATTCAATCTATACATTAACAACTATAATATTTGGTCAGAAGTATTTTCCCTCCAGCAATCCTTTGTTTGTCCTCAATTAGTCTCATTGGCTGCAGGAATGGTTATTACACATGCACTGATTATTATTGCACTATTACACTGATCAGCTTCTTGTTGTTCCTGCTGTTGGGGATGCAGTGCTGTATCTCTGTGTCATAGCTAGAATGGGAGTGACTGATGCAACCCACCTCCCAGTGTTGACATGGTGGGTGCTGGTTGGTAGCGTCAACCATCTTGTGGAGGGCTGTGCAGTTCGATGATGTCTGATGGCTTTTCCTGTTTCCTGGAACAGTGCACAGTTTCAGAAGACTCTGCAGAAATTCTGTTGCACCTAGGGGATGGAGAATCCCTTTACCTTGCTGATGTTCTTCAGCCCCTCTTGGTGGTCGCTGCAGGACTAGGGCTGAGCCACTCAGGGGGATGAGACCTTCCTAGTGCTGTTTTCTTGGTCCATGCCTGTTACCTGTTGCTGTGAAGGGGGAGCAGGTTCAACCTCCAGTAAGCACTGCAGCCCTTCACCTCTGTGCTATTCAGCTGTCTCCCTCAACTGTGCCAGAAGACCCTCCAAGGTAGGGTTATTTTGAGATATTAACAGTAAATATATAGTTTTCCACAACTGGAACAGAAATATAAAAGTACTGGACCAGCTGTATTGAGCTGCACGTCCTCGACATCTGTGAGTCGAACTAGTTCAAACCATATATACTTATACATATATACTTCTACTTATATACTTAGTCAGTATCAATGAGCTGTATGACTCATCCTGAAATAGTGGGTCCAATTTGTCCATCAGTCATGACCACCAGCCCATTACAGCTGGTTTTGGGCAGATTTTCTAATGGGAGCAGGATATTGGTACTGTCATGAAAGTATATTATCAAAGAGTGAAGTCTGATATTGCCACAGTCTGCTAGAGTGAAATTCCACCTTCATTTCTATGGGTTTTTAAAAGAGTATTTATCAAAAGGTGAAATTGAAAGCCACTCTTTGATAAATATGCAGTTAGCATCGAATGAAGAAAGGCAATATAACACTTTGGCAGACTGTGGCGATCTCCAACTTCACTCTTTGATAAATATACACCCATGGAGATCATCAAAGAAAAAAACTTGTGTACATTCTTCAAATCTGATGACTGTCCCTATAAAAGAGGGACCCATTAGCAGAAGCTGATTCATTCCAAATGGCAATTTTTTCTTGTTTTTAACATTAAAATATTTTCCATGGGTTAAATTAAAAAAATTTAGGATTGAAAGCAAATATCTTCTGAATTAAATATTTTCCACAAGTCGTTACAAAACAATTCAAAATATTTTTTAACAAAAAATCTTGTATTATTATATAACATTTTGAGAAATGTGCATTTAACAGTGAGTACTGTCAGAAGGAAGCTTGTAATAAAAACCCCAGGTAGCTATCCCTATATTCAGGCCAAGCAGATCTTTGTTTACGGTAGCTTAAATGACCATGCTCCAATGTGACCACCTATTTTGCAACAGAATTATTGTTTGGTATTACTGTGCTCTTTAAAATGAGACTTTATCCATACTCATGTATATCAAAATCAAAGAAAAGTGGATTATTTTAAGCACTTGAATGAGAGATCTTGCCACCTGTTCTTGTTCTTATTTCTGTATCACTGAAATTGTACTGTTACATTTTGAATCACACATTACAGTATAATAGGAAGCAAACTATTCTGAATAAATTAAATATAAATACCAAAATCTAAGTAAATATTGTTATCATTAAATTATTACCGTAAAACATTACTTTACCTATACATACAGAATACCTGGGGTTTTTTAGATTAAATTTCATGCAGAAATAATTGCTCTGTTGCAACTTTAAAAATGCAAATGTTGCTGATGTTTCTTGCTTAACATATAGGCAACCATCTTTATACAGTTTTTCATTGATATTTTACATTAATTTTAATCTGAGATTATGCTGCAATATTCTAATTGTTTTACAACAATTTCTAAAATCTTTTTTGTTTGTGTTGCAGCTAAAAATAAAAAGTTTAAACTTTTTTAAATTCTATATTTATAGAATTGTTCTTCTCCTCTGGGAGTGGAATGTATTTACCAATTTGGGGCATCCTTACTATAAAAGCTTCAGTTCCAGTTATGCAAAAATGGATGCAGTTGTTGAGCACATTG
>CM044446.1:40800166-40827726 GCA_024363595.1 Xenopus borealis | reverse complement strand
AATATCGAGCAAAATGATAGCCTAAAACTATTCGATAAGCATTCGATAGTCGTAAATCGTAGGATTTTTGGGGAATAATAGTACATTTGCCCCTTAATGTAATTCAGCCAGAGCGACCATATTTCCCAATATTTATCGCTTTCATTATGTAATAACAGAGTAATTTCCTCCATCTGCCTTATTTACTCCATTCTTCTAAGCCACTGATTTCCCATGACTAGGTATTAACGCCTTTGCAGATTGTAATTATTGCAGAACTTGAAGATAAAGAGAAAAAGTAATTTTTATTTGGTGTACCCTTTGGTACACTGTGTCATATATAGCATACACGTTGCTTAGGTTCCCAAATAAATTTATTACATAGTTTATCTTGCATTTAAGTAAGGGCTGATCAGTGGCATACCTAGAGTGCACTGGGCCCCCTGCAAAAAATCTTAAGAGGGGCCCAGAGCACTGTTCCCCATCCCCCACCCATTTCCTGTCCCACCCATGTCCTGCCTCCACCCACCCATGTTTCGCTGTATCTCCTCCCACTCCCTGCCATAAACTGGATCTCCTTTCTCACCAGTAAGAGAGCAGCAGGAAGGGGTTTTTCTTATTAGTTATAGAGGAAGCAGACCCCACAGTACCCCTGTTCTATTCCCCCTGCAAAGGTGGGGTCTGCTTCCTCTATATTTATGCCACTGGTGCTGACATAGAATTCATTATAACAAACTGTGGAATAACTCAAGAGTTAAGCAAGTAGATGGGTCAGTAAAACAAGGTTACATCATTTTTCAATTTTTTATCCCAAATTTAAAGGGATAAAAAACGCATCCCTAAAAAAACCTACTAGGCTTTAATTATTATCTTTATACCTTTCAAAAGATTTCTACAGCAGTACCCCTGGTCACCCTAGCTCCTATAATGCTAAAATTAAAGTGGTTGACCCTTGCCAGATGTTTGATTGAGATTTGAGTTAAAGTGATACTAAAAAATTATTATTCAACATATTAATGTACATCAAAAGCTACCTATAGCTCATGTTGATAATCTTTTTAAAACCATTAGGCGGGGGTGCAATGAGGCTGTGACCACAAAATACATAAAGACAAATACAAGAGGTCCTCTGCACTCAACCCATTATCAATATATTAAAGACATTGAGACATTTTGTGCATACAGCTACTAAAAAATGCCTCATTGCACCCCCGCCTAATGGTTTTAAAAATTAGTGGTGAGCACAACTTTTTCTTGTTTGATGTAGTTATACTGGAGCAGTGACCAGCTCCTTATTGTAGCCCCCACCCTTCCCAGCTATAGTCAGGTGATCCCACTGGTGTCTAATAAAAGGGCAACCAAGTTTGGGAGTTTTACTTTGAAAGCAGAAAGTAAGTTGCAGGTAAAACTTAGTCTTTTTGTAAAATGTATAATTAAGCAATAGGATTCTTAATGAATCAGATGAAAATTGAGCGTAGGACTGGCCAGATATGGGATGACTTAGACATAGTTGGCCAGCTTAAATATATTGCAATATATGGACAAGCAATCCCTGTTGTTTAAAGGGTAAGGCATTTTTAGTAGCTGTATGCACAAATGTCTCAATGTCTTTAATATATTGATAATGGGTTGAGTGCAGAGGACCTCTTGTATTTGTCTATATGTATTTTGTGGTCACAGCCTCATTGCACTTTTTCTTGTATCCCAATGATATATGATAATTTATTTATCAAAATGGCAATTTTTTATTTTGAATTGCCAAATGGCACATTACACATGAGTTATTTTATGCAATATTCAGTATTTTCAAAGACACCTACATTGTTTAGGGGTATAGTTTTTGTTTTATTATATTTTTTTCCTTGATGTCACATGCCAAATAGAGAGATCGTAGTGTTAAAGTTGTCATACTCTGCTCTTCTGCCCTTGCTAGAATTTTTAGCATGTCTGTTATTATAAATATCACATATTTTATAGAAAGTATTTCAAAGTGTAAGTCTGTGGTTAATGACTTACTTCTGTACACAGTATGGTACATTATGTGCAAAATGGTTTCTTCATTTAAAAGGTCTTTATGGAGCTCCAATTGTACAGTAGCTATTAAACATATTCAGAATAAATCTTGTACTGAACATAGCTTGAACAGTTTTGTTTGCATATTTACTTTTTTTTTACTATATTTTACTATTTAAAGCAATTGTTGTAAATTGAATTAAACTTTTTTTTAGTTTAATAATTTTTTTTTTGTTCCCATTAACTGCGTCATGCTTAGTTTTTTCATGGAATACAGTTTGTTTCAACAAATGACTATCCTGTTTATAATAGACAGATCTGTCTCCAAAGACTGAAAGTTCCTTCCTGGCTGCATCTTAGTGCTGATTTTGTGGTGCCACAAATGATATTATCCATCCCCTCTATTATTATTTTCACATGCACAATGACAGCATATCATTATAACTTCCTATTAGATACACAGACAGATATTATCAGAAGAGACTGGTTACATTACAGACAATATGATTTCAATTATTACATATGTCTCGTGGCCAGTAAAAACAAGATCTTACACAATGATAACATTTGCAAATACACATCACAGAGGCATATTCTTTTTCTTTTGTTTTTGCAAAGGAAAGTATAGGTTAAAATGTACAGTGATGCATAGAAATGCACATGACTCTGTATGTGTCAAGGATTGAGAAGGGGGCACTGTAGAGTCTGAAGGGGAAGGTGTGAGTCCTTAAGGCAAGGTTGTCTTGTGCGCAGGGAACTGGTAAGGATTAGGCTGGAACAGGGAGATGAGGGCGTAGACAGACTGGATCGAGACAGGAACAGACTGATGGGACAGGACAGAGCGGGCATAGATCTAGGAAGGAGTAGGCTGGAACAGGGAGATGAGGGCATAGACAGACTGGATCGGGACAGGACGGTGCGGGCATATATCTGGACTGGATCGGGACAGGACGTTGTGGGCATAGATCTGGACTGGATAGCAAGGGCGAGAGCAGGAAGACTGGATAGCAAGGGCGAGAGCAGGAAGACTGGATAGCAAGGGCGAGAGCAGGAAGACTGGATAGCAAGGGCAAAAGCAGGAAGACTGGATAGCAAGGGCGAGAGCAGGAAGACTGGATAGCAAGGGTGAGAGCAGGAAGACTGGATAGCAAGGGCGAGAGCAGGAAGACTGGATAGCAAGGGCGAGAGCAGGAAGACTGGATAGCAAGGGCGAGAGCAGGAAGACTGGATAGCAAGGGCGAGAGCAGGAAGACTGGATAGCAAGGGCGAGAGCAGGAAGACTGGATAGCAAGGGCGAGAGCAGGAGGATTGGATAGCAAGGCAGGAGACAGAGCAAGATGAGGGGATACAAGGAGCAGAATCGGGAACAGGCAAGGCAAGGTCAGTACAAGGTTAAGGTTTAGGCAAGACAAGATAAGACAGGGGGGACAAGGCAAAGCAGAAGAAGGATGAAAGGAAGGACAAGACAAGGCAAGGCAAGAGCTAAGGGAACTAGTAAGGGACAATGCCACAGTACTAAAGGCCTGAAAATGCTCCGGCAAGGTGTGCACGGAGGGCTGGCCTTAAATAGGGCTGAGTCAGCCCTCATTGGCTGACTGCAACCAATAAGGCTGCTGCTGGGCTGGGGCTGCAGAGGCCAGGAAATCTATAGTGAGCAGCCCTACAGGCTGCTCTCCTGGCCTAATGGATAGAGCATTTAGCCAGAAACCCAAAGGCCCCTGGCTCGAATCCCAGCAGAGCCTGACAGTATGTAAGAATAGAATGTACAAGGTTTACAAAAATCTTGTAAAAAGAATGTTTAATTTTCCCTGCATGCACCACGTAGAGGCAGGGTTGGTCTGGGCACACAAGACACTGGGAAAAAAGCCTGTGGGCCTCGGCCCTCGTGGGCACACACTGGCCCAGACCTGCTCCTCCAATAGTCCTATCGGTTGTTGCTCCGTGATTTGGCAGCTGCATATGTGAATAAATGCGCTCAGCGTCTTTTGCACATGCGTGTGTTAGGAGGTTTGGAGGTCAAAAAGGGGAACCTGGGATGTCTGTTTGATAAGAGGCTTTGCAGATCTGAATATGTTATATATATCCTTTAACTGATCTAAATTAACAGCTCATTGAGTTGGTGACTGCATCTGTACATTAAGGGGTGGATTTATCAAGGCTCGAATTTTGAAAGTGCAAAAACTTTGAATTCAAAAAGACCAGAAAAAATTAATTAGAATTTCATCCATATAGGTTCTAGGAGGTCCCCATAGGCTAAAACAGCAATTTGGCAGGTTTTAGATGGTGAATGGTTGAATTAGAACTTTTAAAGAGACAGTACGTGATAAATTTCGAAATTCAAATTTTCGAATCTGAATTTTTCGCTAGTCGAAGTACACAAAAATACCTCAAAATTTAAATTTTTATAATAATAATTTTCACTTTGACCCTTGATAAATCTGTCCCCTAATGAATTGAACATACTAAAGCCAAACATTTCCAAAGTAACCTGTTCCATTAGGTACAGTATACTGTAGCACTGGAAACGTCAAAACTTTCCTCTCCAGTTTTCTTTCTTACTTTATTATTGAAGACATGAGATTAAATAATCATGCCTATATTTATTCATGGCACAGACATTGCAGCATCATTTGGTCAGCTTTCTCTGAACAGACTAGATCCTATTAAACTAGAGGTATTGGATCTATTATACAGAATGCTTGGACCCTGAAGGTTTCCAGATAAGGGGTCTTTCTGTTATTTGTATCACCATATTTGGGTTGGGGTTGCTTTCTCTGGAAAAAAGGCGCTTGAGTGGGGACATGATTACACTTTACAAGTACATTAGAGGACATTATATACAAATAGCAGGGGAGTAGGAGACCTTTTTACACATAAAGATGCCACCCCTTCAGACTAGAAGAAAAGGACTTTCATTTGAAGCAGCGTAGGTAGTTTTTCACAGTCAGGACAGTGAGGTTGTGGAATGCACTGCCGGGTGATGTTGGGATGGCTGATTCTGTTGATGATTTTAAAAGGGGTTTGGAATTTTTTTTGGACAGACATAATATCAAAGGCTATTTTGATACTAAAATTTACATTTAGTATAGCTATGGGCATATATGGTTTGTGTGAAAGAGTGGGGGGTGTTTGTATGCTGGGTTTTAATTTGGAGGGGTTGAACTTGATGGACTTTGTCTTTTTTCAACCCAATTTAACTATGTAACTATGTAACTATGTAACTATATATGTTAAATCTACTAAGAACATAAAAAAATTAAATAAACCCAATAGAATTGTTGTTCCACCCGTTTGAATTTATCAAATTTTAAAAAGTACAATTATTTGCTTAAAATGGAATCTGTGAGAGAGATGTCCTTCCTATAATTCTGAGCTTTCTGGATAATAGGTTCTCAGATAACCAGTTCCATGTCAGTATTATAAAGTAACAAATACATTTATCTATCATGTAACTTTAAACCTTGCATTTTGCCAAGTGATCAGAAGTATTTTTTCTTCAGCTATAATCCATTCTAAGAGCTCTTATTTCTCTTGTTCCTCAGCTCTTTTGCTTGTGCTGATTGTTAAAGATAGCTTATATGGAATATCTGCTCGATAATGCCATACAGTGGTGAATGAGAGATATGAATGGGGAGGTCAAGGCAAACTAAAGGCCCAATTTCTAAAGCATTAAAGCAGTAAAATCAATCATAATTCTGGAGATTGTGCCAATCCTTCCAACTTCCATTATTTATAACATTGCAGCTTTGAAGAGGTTTGTTCAGGAACAGCTCTGATTCAACGCTACTAATTTGTGTCCTTTTTTAGATGAAATACATGCTTCACATTTACATTTGGTGATACCTTGTGCAGAGGCTGTGTTTCTTCATGTGGTCATCTGTAAGAACCCTTAACAAAAGTAACAATAGTCACCATTCTGTAAAACAGACCAATTATTTCCATGACTGCTTAGCTTAGGCACTGCACCGGAGCTAATTAAATGACCAGTGACATCCAAGAAAAGAAAACCATTAAAATAGACTTAACATGTGTAAATCTCCACGCGGTACAAGGTAAAATATCATTTTGGAGCAAAAGTGACAGTTTTCATGCAGTATATGCATTAGGAGGGATGTAAATGAGCTGGAGAGAGTGCAGAGACGTGCAACTAATCTGTTTAGAGGGATGGAAGACTTATGAGGGGAGACTGTCCAGGTTGGGGTTGTTTTCTCTGGAAAAAAGGTGCTTGCGAGGGGACATGATTACACTTTACAAATATATTCAAGGACATTATAGACAAATATCAGGGGACCTTTTTACCCATAAAGAGGATCACCGCACCAGAGGCCACCCCTTCAGACTAGAAGAAAAGGACTTTCATTTGAAGCAGTGTAGGTGGTTCTTCACAGTCAGGACAGTGAGGTTGTGGAATGCACTGCCGGGTGATGTTGTGATGGCTGATTCTGTTGATGCTTTTAAGAGGGGCTTGGATGATTTTTTGGACAGACATAATATCAAAGGCTATTTTGATACTAAACTCTACAGTTAGTATAGCTATGGGCATATATGGTTTGTGTGAAAGAGTGGAGATGTGTGTGTGTGTATGATGGGTTTTAATTTGGAGGGGTTGAACTTGATGGACTCTGTCTTTTTTCAACCCAATTTAACTATGTAACTATGTAACTATATTAACCAACAACATTTAAACAGTTTTACATAGTTTATATTTGTTTTATTGCAAACTGTGCGTTTTATTTTCCTAGTGGAAATCCCCTAAGGTGTTCCCTAGGTGGAGGCATTGAGCTGTAAATCCCAGTTCCAAGTACTTTTCATAAGCAAAAGGGACTTAGGGCCCTGGATTGCCAAGGGTTAATTGCTATTTAAAAAGACAGTAACCAAATAAGGGTTATATGTACATGGCTGCATTTGCTTGTTTTGAAAAATCAGACGCAAGTACACTGAAAATGTTTTAAAGGAGACATATTGTGTAAAAAAAAAAATAAGAATGTACCAGTGCATTATTGTAACGATTGGTATCCCAAAACCCAGAGCAAACCTCAAGGTCCCGGTCACGGTACACTGTTCTGCCTTTAACCGCCACCTTTCACTTCGGGAGGAGCCCTCAGCTAATTGGATATTGCCAGGTCTTAATGTGAGAGGACCAGGGGGAGAGTTCTGGGCGAGCAAGGGAACCGCACGTGATACAGGAACGAAGGACAAGAAGCGTAGTCAAGGGACAGGCCAGGTCAATAACAAGGATCAGACAGAAGCGTAGTCGAGGTCACAGGCAAGGAGGTCTTGACAGGCAGCAAGAATCAAAGTCAGGAACAGGCAAGAAGGTCAAACACAAGAATCACACTCAGGACCTCACAATAGCAGAACCTATATTGGGCAATGATTCAGTGCAGGGCAGGGGTCTTTATAGGCCTAATGGCTTACGCTGATCACATGGGTCTGATAGACAACAGCTGAACAAAGCCCTGCCTTACTTGCAGTTACATGTATAGAAATGAAGGAAATAGGAGTGAACCAGGGCAAAACTAGACTGCTTACATAGAGCAATGGTAAGTCAAACAGCCCAGAAACATTAGGTCCCTGATTTAACTCCAGGCAGGCCATTACAATTATACTCCTTTAGATATAAAAGAATTGTGCTTAAAAAAGTAGTGTTTAAGGCTGATTTATTGAATATTTCCGCAAAAACCATAATAATCCCTCCCTTCTCTTCCACTTCCTGCTCCCTCAATTCCCAGGCTGTGCAGGGGAGCTGGCGGCTCTCAGCTCACTGAACTGTAGGACAGGAACCAATCAGCAGGTAGCAGGACTAGTGATGGGCGAATTTATTCGCCAGGGGCGAATTCGCGGCGAATTCCCGCAATTCGCCACTGGCGAATAAATTCGCGAAACTGCAGCAAAAATTTGCCAACAAAAACGAGTCGCGTGTCGTTTTTGACGCAACGCGACGAAAACGACGCGATGCTCGCCGAAAACAACGCGACGCGCGCTGAAAACGACGCGATGCGTTTTACGCGCGACTCGTCAAAAACGACGCACGACTCGTTTCTCTGGAAATTCGCGAATTTTTCGGCGAAGCGAAACGCAGGAGTTTCGCCCATCACTAAGCAGGACCTGATAGGGAATTGAAGCCTGTCTGTGCTTGTGTGACTGCAGGGCTGTGATTGGTTGTCCCTCTCCTACTGTGCTTCTGGCAGTGACAGTTAGGACATGCCCACCCCTCATTTGAAACACAGACAGGGACCAGAGAACATCTAAAGGGAGCTCTAATAAAGGGGTTATTTTTAAAGATAATAATTTTTAGCAGGATGTAAAAGCAACACCATATATTACTTACCTATAATTGCCTACAAAATTAGTTTTTTTTTTTCGTTTATCCTATATGTCTCCTTTACGTGGTGATTACCTTATTTCTGGAGTTTGACATAAAACTTTAAAGCTGCTTTGTTTACTGATGCAGCCCGCAATTACTCACTATTTTCTTAAAACCACTTTGATCAAACTCCGCACCCATTTTTATCATATTAATCAATACATTTACTATGAAAAATCTGGTGCGGGGAAAGACCAGATAAAATAGTGAAAAATCCAATTTGACACCCAGATTCTTGTCCAAAAACCCCAAAGTAATTGTGCTAGTGTACGAAACCCAACGCAGATCAGGAAATCTTGCAATTGTAAACAGGACATTTGCCACTAATGTCTATATGACCTTGGCATGTTTGAGATGGAGTACTTTTTATTCAGTAGCATTTACTGTACTAATTGCCTGTTTAAAAGAAAACCCACTCATTGGTAGTTATGGGTTACTGCTCCTGGGTTAACATAGTTACTTTATTTTTTTACATATAGGGGATTGCATACAAGCATTTAATCTGCTTTTTGACAGTATTCCTCTGAATCTATACTGAGTCTATGGATCAGTGGCCCTGTTTACCCTGTTTTAGCTCCCTGGTAGTCATTCTACGTATGTTTTGTGCCACATGTCTATTTTCTGCTCTGCTCTATCTGTGACAGCTATCATAAATGCTAATCATAAATGGGCCATGCAGAAAATAGATACATAGGTCAACATTTTCATAGCTATCAACTAGAAAAATTAAAAGATGGAGAAGTTTACTCACCAACTTATTTATCATCATTGAAAAGTTATTTTTCCTAAGTCAGCAGTGGAGAAATCTAAGAGATCCCGAATTCCAGTAATGAAATATGTTATGTAAATTATATTGCAGTGAAAGGTGGAACCTTGTGTGGCTATGGTATTTTCTCTGAAGCTGCAGTCAATAAACAACAACCAAGATCCTTAGACAACAAGTAGATGACCAGCCTTGTATTTTAGCAACAGCTTGAGGGCCACAGGTTGGCCATTCCTGTTTTATATGTACAATTCTTTCACTGCCTGTGGGCTTAATTGTCAACTTGTATTGATAGAATATAGAAAGCACGTACATTCTTGGAATAACAAGTAAGCTTTTTTCGGCTGTAATCACCACTCCAGTCTTTGCTGTCAGATAAAGTTATCTTCTGCTTCAGAATGATATTTTAATGATTTATTTTTATATCTGTCAGCTTTAAGTCAAGAGTGTTTTTTGTTCATCTGTGGAAAGGAATGTTTTAGCTTAGTTTTTCTGCATCAGTATCTTTATTACATCTGTATGGAACTTTACAAGATAGATTTTTGTTGCTCAAACACTATTTAACTAGTGAACAGCTCCAAAAATCAACCTTTGGTTGAGTGATATCAGTATGGAGTTTTAAAAAATGTGCTGATTTGCTACTGATCCACATACAGTATGTTAAAATAAGTGTAAAACTATGACAAGCATCTCCAACACTGCTCCGAGATAGGGCATGCTTTATTTGGGCAAACTAAGGTATACAAAATGGGCCCTTGCAGACCCCTTGTGTCACATGTCAACAGTGTGATACAGTCCTCAGCAGATGATACTTTAGAAATATCCAAAAGATTTATTATTTATTCTAATCCAGAAATCAGAAGGGCAGAGGGGGCAAAATTTCCAGTAAGAAAATTTTCCATTCACAGTTTGTATGTGTTGATTAGTGATGGCGCGAACCGCGGAAAAAAAGTTCGCGAACATGTTCGCAAACTTGCGCAAAAACGCGAACGGTTCGCGAACCCCATAGACTTCAATGGGAAGGCGAACTTTTAAAGCTAAAAAAGACATTTCTGGCCAGAAAAATGATTTTAAAGTTGTTTAAAGGGTGCAACGACCTGGACAGTGGCATGCCAGAGGGGGATCAAGGGAAAAGAAAAATCCATTATTTTCTTATCTCAAAAGTGTTACAAAGTATCTTACCTGCACCTGTTAGCTGTTCTGGACGCACCTGTTAGCTGTTCTGGACTCTCTGCCAAAAGCCAATTAAGTTCAAATCTTTGCTTCTTTTTCTGGCTGTTCAGTGCAGAGAAAAGAGGGACTTTCCAGTACAAATGAGGGGACAGAGGGTTGAGCTCTCAAAAGAGGGACTGTCCCTCCAAAAAAGGGACAGTTGGGAGGTATGCACATTTTTTTTTTTTTTTTGGTCCAGGGGGTGTGTGGGTGGTCCAGGAGGGAGATCTTCCTGATTGGCTGCCATGTATCTGCTGGTCTGGGGTGAGAGGGCAAAAAAAAATGTGGCAAATAAGGCGAACCCAAAATGGCGAACGTCGCACGACGTTCGCGAACTTTTGGCGAGCGCGAACAGCGGATGTTCACGCGAACAAGTTCGCCGGCGAACAGTTCGCGCCATCCCTAGTGTTGATCCAGAACCTACAAATAAACAATTTTTTGACAACAAACAAACTTATTCCTAATGAAAAAAAAAGTGCTCAGTCTGTAGTTCTTTAGAGAGACACAAGTTGAATTTGACCCCTGTTAACTTTTCCGTGTAAGTATTAAACCCATTGTATTCTTCAGAGCATATCTGTTATCTGCTGTATAATCCATGCCTTTTCTAATTTTTCAAAATAAATTGGTATTCTGCCATAGCTTCACAGGAGCTTATATATAAACTTTAGTAGGGTTAATGAAACCAACACACCAGTTTTACCAGTGTATGAAAATATTTCAATGTATTTGAATTACTTTCAACCACTTTAATTTTTTTGGTGTTACTCTTTCTTTAGATTTGCACCATGTACTGTATTCAAAAGAATTTTGGTCAACACCTCTATCATGGTCTCATTTTGCCAACAAACTTTTCCCATAAAGCAACTGGGTCACTCTCATTTTTTTTAGCAAATTGATGAGCAATTTACCGGGAAATACTGCTTGTTTTGTATGTAGTTATACACAGGTATGGGACAAATTATTCAGAATGCTCGGGACTATCTTTTAAAAATAATTTAAATGAAACATTAAATAAGTAAGTGCAGCAAGGATTAATTATATCTTAGTTGGGGTCAAGTACAAGATACTGCTTTATTTTTACAGAGGTACTTACTAGCACAGTGCCTCCACCTAGTGGGAATAACGGTTCATATAAAATAACTGGCCAACTAGTACATGCAGCACTCCTAACCGGTGACAATAGTAATAGTAAATAGACTACCGCAACTTCGCACCCTTACGTCAGGCGAAGTTGTGCACTGATGAAGGGATGTAACTATGCTAATTCAGTAATATCCCCATTTTACTGAACATTACCTCTTGTGCTGGACTTTACTTCACCAGGTCAGACCTGACAAAGTTCAATACAATAGATAGTAGTTTGGAAAAAAAAGTCCCAAAAAAACTTTTTTTTTAGCGTGATAGTCTGAAAAATAGTGTCATTTTTTGGGGGGTCACCCTCCTTCCCCCCTACATTTCCTAACATATCAACTACACAGTGGGCACATGTTTAGGGCAATAGGACAACTTTATGTTATTTATTAAAGGTTTCCTGGGCTTGTGTAGTGTAATGTATTGGCTGCAACATATACTTCTATTATACTTTTAACTTTGCGCTGTATGCAAATTAGGCATCACTAGCATACCTTTGCTTTGCCTGACGAAGTAACAGTAGCGCAACTTGGCTATTTTTCGCCTCCCTGAGCGCAAATTCACATTTTATTGAATTAGCGGCAGAGTAAAATGTTCACAGGAACTGAAGCAAGAAGGAAGCTGTACTATCAGGATTTATATATCAATAAAGAATATTCATTGTGGAGTCAGTTACATACACAGAGGTAGTGCTCATTTCAGGAGTGGAGCAGTTGGAGAAGGTAACCAATGTAGGATCCCTCATCTGTAAAACAAGGTTCTCCTTAAACAAATGTGCATTACACACTGTGGATCGCCATAAGAAAAATTAAACTATGCATGATTTCTAAAACAAATATTCCATTTTGTTCATTGTAGTCCTCTAATTTTACATTATTATTACTATTTTCATTTCCAAAAAGTGGGCAAACTCTCATGTTCTTCTCCTATCTAGCAGAAGGGGAAAACAGAAGATTCAACTAATTCTATTCTATTTCTAACATTGTTACATGGGCTAGAGTTCAGTGATCATATTACTACAGTCTTATCAGATTAACATAGGTTTCCTATCATTCACAGAACAGATGATATGATTCAGGATTTGGTTTATGAAATTATTTCAAGGCAAAATGCTAAATTCCAATTTGATTCAATACTCAGCCTAGGCTTTACCTGTTTACCATGTGTTATTTAGTTTTATATTTTCCACCTGCAAACTGTATTTGAAAGCCCTGAGAATCTTTTTTTTTTTCTTTCACTTAAATACAACACAAAGAAAACTAATTGAAAAATGTTCTACTCCAGGTTTACTTATTACAGTAATTATGTTTCTGGTCAGATTTTTGTTTGGAATTTTGTTATCAAAAGATCTACTATTGTAAAAAAAACAAAAAAATAGATGACTTGTGGGAACAACAATATTGTAGGCTAAATCTGGCCATAGACATGTGTATTTTTTTTGGTGTGTGTGACGAATACTAAGTCATGTCAGACTGCTGATATAAAACTAACCATTCAGATTAAATAAGTAGTAAAAATAATATAAGACAATGTTATGCTATTAATTAACAGACAACAATAATACAAAAGGTATGTATGTCAAATAGTAGAGATGATTACCATGTGATGGTGTTGGATATGGGATGAAGGAAGAACACAGTCCATTTTGAGGTTGGTGGTTACAATTGATTTGCAGTGGTGGGAGAGGCTTCCTTGAAGGGAGATCATGATAGGGGTGGACTGTGGCATGGGTCAGGCCTGGTACAAAAGTAATGGAAAGGTTAAAGGGGAATTCAACCCCTCCCGCGCTAACCCCCAGCCCCCCCCCCCGAGGCCCCCTCCCTGGCAAATGCATCCTACTGCACATGCGCCGCAGAGCGCCAACAGAAGAAGGAAGAAGACGTCGCTGGAGAAGATGACGCTCGGGACCCTGACTGGAGGGGACCTTCACAGTGGGGTAAGTAGCGATTTAGGCCAATGGAAGGAGGGAGGGGGGCCTACAGGGAGCTGGGGGTTAGCAATGGAGGGCTTGAATTCCCCTTTAAAAAGAAGGGGCTTGAGTTAAGGGGAATAGTTGCACTTAGGAGTAACAGCATGTTGATCCCTCATTATAACCGTATAACCTTATTGTTCTTATATTTGATGTTTGGGTGGTCAAGATTTCTTTATGTATGATTTATTGGAATGGCTAAAATAATGTTTTCCCTGAAGTAAAACAGAATAAACAAACTGATAAAACACATATGAACAATATGAACCTATATGTAATATTCATCTTACTAAATTAATTTTCTTTTGTATCCTCTCCTAAGATATATATTTCTGATGTTTCTCATATAAAAATCTCTGAAAATCTCATGGTTTTTAGGAACCAATAAAGGGATGACCATCTAGCTAAGGCTTTCATCAATCTCAAGTATTAGATGATGTTTCCTACTCCATATTCTGCACATTATATATCTACATTCTGGCTCATGACTAGAACGCTACTATATTTGTAAAGCACTTTGAATTCCATTGGGAAAAATAAAATATTATTGTTATTAAAGATAATTGAGCAATCACAACAAGACGGCTGTCATGGTTGGCTCTGAGACAGCTTAATAACTTGGGACTATTGCTGTTAATATTATCATGATGTCTTGCATGTGTAGGAAATGGTTGTTTGACAATATATTAAAGGGGACACAAACCTAATAAAAAATATACATACTGTACCTCTTGTTGCATTCTAGTTGTCATGCCACAGCAGCTCAAAATTATTTACAGATACAAGAGTTAGGTGTTCAGCAGGATACAAATGCCATGTTATACATTTAAGAATTCAAAAACCTCTAAGAAATATTATGACGTCCATCCAGTAAAACTACCTCCATTAATCTCAGATACCTATACACACATCCAGTGGCAGTTTTAGAACTCTTGACACATCCATTCATGCAACTCTCACAAGTAACACCTGGTTTCTAGGAGTTGAATGACACATTGGTAATCTTATCACTGTAACTACACAGAATCAACACCTCTGTGAATTTCAGATGTCACCTCTCAGAAGAGTTACAATGTGTCGTTGTGTTTGGATTGTTGGAAGAGTCTATATACCAAGAACTCCCCTACACCAGCCAGCTTAACTGAAGAAGCTGCTCGAATGAGCAGTGAAACATCTTCATTAAAATATCTCAGCAAGTCCAGTTGCTTTGAGTTACTTTTGATAAATATATGCAGACAACGTGTTACTCTTCCTAGATGATATTGGCCCCTCACTACATGCCACACTGGAGGTACTGGAGATATTTGGGATGTGGCCTCCTGATCAATAAAAACAAATCAATTTACAGATGCAGCCACTTGGATTTGTAAATTAAATGCGTCGTGACTCAGGGCTAATTGAAGAAACTGTGTTATCTAAAGTTATCTTAACTCATTTAATGCATTTAACCTTTTCATTAGCATACCAAAGCACCATTCTTTTCAATGGTGAACTCTTTAATTGGATGGGATACTGTGACACAATATTCTGTGCTAAGTGGGATAAATGGGATAGATGAGTTAAGTCACGACACATTTAACACACAAATCCAAGTGGCTGCATCTGTATTTCCCCTTGGGAACTCAATCTCTGCAGAGGAGACCCATATTCTCACCTTAGTGACCAGGTTCTGCTACTTGGGCATTATAATCAGCACTGATCCAACAGTACACGTAGCCGAAAACCTGGAACTTAATTGACATACAGCTGTTCAGATACTTCCAGTTGTGGCATGCATTTTATCCCCAGTTTCAATCATATCAGCTCACCCCAACACAATTGACATGGGAGGCCAGACTCTGGGACCTAGACCCAGCTAAACTATTATCTCAATTATATAGCATAATCCAGGCCTCTCATCCAGTAAATCTGACAAAGTCAAAGTGGTTGGCAATGCTTCCTTTATTAGATGATGAACAGTGGGAGACCAGATAACTTATACCCTTTCTTAATCATTAACAGAATGATCCAATTTAAGATGATCCACAAAATATATCACCCTCCTGAGGCTTAAAGCCATGAGGAGTTTAGAAGGAGCTAAATGTGCAAAATGTGGTTCCTTAATCTAATTTGGGAGTGCCATAGAGTAGCACCATATTGAACAAAAGTAACTTGCTATAGTAATTAATGCCTGTACCCCCCTGGAGTTAGATCTCATAAAATCTGCCTACTAGGTGTGATAGACAATTTAGTACCCCAAGAAAAAACTAGAACATTACTACGCTCTATCATGTTCTATGCAAATAAGTTGGTAATTATGAAATGGACGAGCCCTAACTGTCACAAGCGCCGTCCGGAGCTCTTCCAGGAGCCCATGGCCGCCAAGTGGGTTGTGGCGCCGGTGTCATGCAGTCGGCTCCAAATTCAAAGTTAAAAGCACGCCGGAGACGTGGGTTCAATGTACAGGTATAGCTTTTGCTGAATTTCCCTGGGTTTGTTCCTAAATTATTCCTTTATTGATTCTGGACCTTTTGACCTTTGCCTGAACCTGACCTTGCCACTTGCCACATGCCTTTTTGACTCGTGCCTGGATTTTGACCCTGAATATTGCCTAAAACCTTGCTGTACTGCGTATTGGACTTTAACCCTATTGCTTCCTCCTTGGTCCTGACGAACTCCCTCGGGGAGCCGATAGGCCCCTCTGATACTAACTCCCCTACAATACAACAGTGGGTTTATTTAATAAATGCTACACTGCCTCTAATCAAGCTGACCTATAATGCTCAGGAACATTTACCAGGCAACTAATCCCTAAGTATAAGTTGATATCCACCAATACAAATGTGGTATTTTGCTTTCTATTGTGATATGACAGCCACTGATACTAAACAACTATACCCAGTCTTCTTTGTAAATGCCAAGCATGATTGTTATTGTATAATTTTATTGTTCTTGTTTTTAATTTTATAAAATGTAAAATAAAAACCTTTTAACCTGTAGCCACCTCCATGAATACAGGGCTGCTTGCATTTGGCAGCACTGCATTCATAAGGGGTGGAAGTAACATAAGGTCCTAATTGATGCCATTACCTCTCCCCTAAATCTTGTGCATAATTCAAACGTATTCATTAGGGGTGGGAAGCTCATAGGCACTCTCCTAATTTGGACATGCACTGGGGCTGACAAATGCTTACCAATGCTTGGTCTGCACTTCATGCTTCACCCAAGGCACAAAATGCAGCCATACCTCAGGCAGACATGATCTCTGAATGATCAACAAGTGATGTCCATTAGTTCTCTTTCGTTTGGTGTTATAGTAAATGAACTGTGTAGTCTAGCAATATTTAGCTAAAGCATCACTACTCTGGAAGGTAAACTTTCACTTTAAAAGACACTTCCTTTAGTTATTTAAATTTAGTGAAGAAAGAATTAGGAATGAGAAGAATAGTTTGACAGCAAGAACACTGAAATACTGTTGCTGCTTATTTTCAGCTTCTGCAGTACATCTTTTAGTACAAGTAATGTACGAAATTGTAACTGTAATTTAATTGAGCTGAATAAATTATTCACCATGCAAGATAATAATACAAAAAATAGTGGAAATAAAAGCAATGGAAGCAGTAGGTTATCATTGTTGTGCCACAGCATTGACTAGGTAGCACTTTTTTACAGTAGTGGTGAATCATTAACCATCTAATAAAATTATCCTGCAGTGTTGATCATTACTGCAATACAATCCTTTCCTTTCTGCAGATGTTGTACTACTTCTCTCAGATTTGATTTGAATTTTTCCATATGCAGTAATATAATTACTGCAGCTGCAGCACTATCACATTGCCTGATGATTGTCACTAAGCAGTTAGTAGAGCATGATGCATTTTTATTCCAATTAATATATAAATTAATCTGTATATGGAGTTTTAATGTTGCAAATTCATTTTTGGTCAAATACAAGTGGTCCCTTTATTTTAACATACTGGAAATGAAAATCTATTAAAATAAAAATTAAAATGTACCCATTCACTCTTATAGGCGATCTATCTCGAAAATGAAAATGTAATATAAGCTTTATCTGACTCAGCAACCTGGCACTCTCAGTGCTCTGTTCATGTAGAGGTCTGGGTCAGATTTCAATTGACAGCTAGGTCTAATACTTCTTTTAGGAGCTGCCTTTCTTAGCAGATGTTTTTAGATCTATCTTAAATAACCAACTCCAGCATGAACAAAAGCCAACAAAAATGATTGACTCTGACACACATGCAGAAAAACAGGATTTTCATCAGAGATGGCATACAGATGCAGCCACTTGGATGTGTTAAATGCGTTGTGACTCAGGGTTAATTGAAGAAACAGTGTTATCTAAAGTCATTTTAACTCATTTAATGCATTTAACCTTTTCATTAGCATACCAAATCACCATTGTTTTCAATTGTGAACTCTTTAATTGGATGGGATGCTGTGACACAATATTCTGTGCTAAGTGGGATAAATGGGATAGATGAGTTAAGTTATTCTGTGTTAAATGCACAATCCAAAGTGGCTTCATCTGTATTTTGAAAGAGTGAGCTTCTATGCAAAGGTTGCAATTAAGATTATTATTGTTACCTCAATAAGTACAGATGCAGCCACTTTGGATTGTGTGTTTGACACAGAATAACTTAACTCAGACTTCACACTTGTCTCAACACAGAAAATTTCGTCACAGCATCCCATCCAATTAAAGAGTTCACCATTCGAATACCGATCGTACGAATTTTTTGTGAAATTGGATATGCAAATTTGGCCTCTTCGATCATCGAATATCGAATAGATTGAATGATCGGATATTCGATAATTCGATGATCGAAGGAATAAAAATTTTAAAGTTATTCAACTGCCTACTTCGCCAGATTGAACCTACCGAATTGTAATAGAAGCCTATGGGAAGCTCGAATACCATTCGTACGATCGGAGCGTTCGTTCATTCTAATCGTACAAATTTTTCAGACGCTTGAAGGAAATTTCACGATTTTTTCGTATCCGATCGTACGAATTCATCGAGAAATCGTATAGCGAGCAAAATGATAGCCTTAAATAATTCGATAAGCATTCAATGGTCGAATGCTTATCGAATTCCGAATTTGGTCGAGCTAATTTTGGGGAATAATAGTAAATTTGCCCCTTAATACTGCAACATTTGTAGTAGTGATTTCATGAACATCTTTAGCAGAACTACGACAGACCCCAGAAAAGTGACCGAGCTTTGAGCATCTGCGGCACTGTACTGTATTTGCTGCACGGCTTTGCAGTGAATCCCTTTCCTTAGCACTGTCTTTTGCCTGTGACTGCGCATTATTAGACCACAGTTTTGAATTCACAAACTGTACATTCCCAGATATTTTACTGAACGTTACCACTTACGCTAGATAGGAGTTTAAAAAAAAAAACGCTGGCGTCTTTTCCCTTTTGTAGGGTGAAAAAGAGCTAAATTTTTTTGGGGGGTTACCCTCCTTCCCCCTACATTTCCTAACATATGGCAACTCAACTATACAGGGGGCACATGTTTAGGGCAAAAGAATAACTTTATTTTTTTCATTAAAGGTTTCCTGGGCTTGTGTAGTGTAATGTAGTAGCTGTAACATATACTTCTATTATACTTTGAAATTTGCACAGTATGCAAATTAGGCATCGCTAGTATAAATATGCTTTGCCTGGAGAAGTAACGCTAGCGCAACTACGCTACCATTCGCCGACCTGAGCGTAACTTCGCACTTTAGTGAATTTGCGTAGCGCTGATTAAAAATCCCCTGCGAAGTGCAGCGAACGTTAGCGAAGGCAATGCTAACGCATTTTTGCCGCTTAGTGAATTTGCCCCTTAGCCTCTTCC
Organism: Xenopus borealis; assembly: GCA_024363595.1. Lineage (NCBI taxonomy): Eukaryota > Metazoa > Chordata > Amphibia > Anura > Pipidae > Xenopus > Xenopus borealis. Next base: position 40,808,447 of record CM044446.1, on the reverse strand, counting down.
ACAGCTGTTTCAATTTGGCTAGCAACTGTAATAGCCTTTGCAAGGGTTAAATCTTGCTCTAGGAGCAGTCTCTCTCTAATGCATGGTGAGTTTGTTTTTTCCACTATTTTGTCTCTTAGCCTTTAATCTGTTAGATTCCCAAACTCACAGGTAACAACCAGCTCTCTCAAAGCTGCTACAAAATGTTCTGTGGATTCGCCATTATGTTGTCCACGTTGGCGGAATTTACATCTTTCAGCAACCACATTTACTCTTGGCACAAAAAAAGTTCTTTATAGCACTAAGAGCAGTTTCATAAGTCTCATCAGGTAATGGTAATGTATAGAATATACGCTGTCTGTCTGCTCCCAGACAATGAATAAGTAAAGCATGCTTTCTAGCTGCAGAAATCTCCCCTTGGTCAGCAGCAATAATGTAATTATCAAACATACGGATCCAAGCAGTAAAAGGTATGGTAGGCTCACCAGGGTTTGGTAGAAAAAGCAGCAGGCTGCTGCAGAGGTAGAAAAGAAATCCTTGTTGCCATTTGTTATGTTTGGTAGCCGAGGATGAGCAGGGTATAACAGTGCTTTATTAACAGGCTCATGCAGCCATTACACAACTGCACTACTTCCTACTTTCACTTTCAAACTGTACCAAAAGTCCTGTGTATGCACAGTACTAATCCTGTGCACAGTGACACCCGCAGGCCATTTGTATAAACACCACAATTACTGCCCTCAGATCCAGGCTCTTGTATATATATATATATATATATATATATATATATATATATATATATATATATATATATATAGAAAGGGGGATAAACAAGCTTATAATCTCTATTTATGACCTTTGAAGACTTACTTTCCTAACTAATCAGCCCCAGTTGACAGCCCAGGGACCCCAGATATTATCTGTTGCTCCAAGCCCAATACAGATATCATTCAGGGAGGTGGTTTTGATTGTTGATGACATAAACGTAAAGTCATAACGTTTTTTACCAAGTTTGGTGTATTTGGCAAACAATATTAGCTGATGTATGGCAGACTTAAAGGCGATAATGCTATTGTGGACAAAAGAAATTGTTCAAAAAATAAGCTTACCAAATACACTAAACTCAGTAAGAAGCTTTATGACTTTATGTCATCAAGCTTCTTACCAAGATTGGTGTATTTGGCAAGCAATATTAGCAGCTGTATGGCAGACTTAAAGGTTATAATGATATTGTGGACAAAAGAAATTGTTCAAAAAATAAGAAAAAAAAATATGTATGTATAGGATGATGGGAGATTTAGGGAGGTATCAGGACTGCTTTAATAAGAAGGAGCAAAACTTTGAAGATGCTTTATATCCTGTTACAACTGAATGGAGGATATGAAGGAAAAGGCTATGGTCTACAGTGTTAAATAGTGGAGAAAGGTTGAAGATAAATAATAGCAAAATAATAGAGATTTAGCACGATGAAGATCATTAGTTACTTTGGGGCCCCATTAATAGAAATGAGTACAGAATGCATGCTGATGAAATAGTAAAGCAATGAACCACATTAATTTTACCCTAGCAGATATTTTAATTGAATGGATAACAATAAAAATTATTATGATTTTATTTTTCTAAAATGCACTGAGCTTAGAATGTCACCTCAGCACAGCTCATTGCCTCTAAAAGCAAGAGAAGGCAATCACTCTAAACTAGGCTATACATAAATTTGGCATGAGTTTGACTGATTTAAACCATAGTGCCAGACTCACTGGGCATGCATGCCAGGAATGGAGTAGAATACTATAGACCATTCTTAAGTCCTGTTGAATGAAAGATGATCTTCCCAGTTTCACAATCTACCAATGCACCATTGGCAAGTAAGGTTCAATCTTTACAGGACAAAGTTAGGAAATCTGGACATGGCTTTAAAATGAATGGTGTGACAATCAGTCAAAGGGCAAAATAGTCATAACCCCTCCCCCAACTCCATGACCGGCACCCACCCCACTTTCTGACATCCTCTCTCCGCCCCCAACACCACCCCTGACATCGCTTGAATGCCCAGTCCACCATTCTGAAGAAAGTGGCAACCCTATTGGCAAACAGGGAAGTAGTCACTTCACTTTCTGCAGTTCAGATCATCTGATCTATTGGCCCAGATGAACAATTGAATGCAGATATGCACATGAATGGGCACCACAGAAAATTTCATTCTAGTAATTAATATTTTTACAAATGTATTTATGAATGTGCTTACCATTAATATCGATAATAAAGTTTCAGCATGATGAAGAAAATTAGTTACATTGGGGCCACATTAAAGTGGTTATTTAACCCTTTAATTCGCAGTTGGTTTTAATTTTTTATTTGGGGTATTTAGCCTTTTGTTCAGTAGCTCTCTAGTTTGCAGTTTCTGAAATCTGGTTGCTAGGGTCCAAATTACCCTAGCAACCATGCATTGATTTAAATGAAATATGAATAGGAGATTTTACAAAACTTGTTGCTGTCCTCGCTCCCACTTATGATGATGTCACTTCTGGGTTGGCGTGACTCGTTTTTACGCGGGAATTCGCCCCATGCGAATAAATTCACCCATCACTAAGTTAGACATGTTCCAGTACTCCCCCAGAACCCATTTCTATTATGCAGTGGCACATGGGGAATTCATCTGACTGTAATTTCTTTTCTTTGAGACTTTCCAAGGTTAAAGTTCTCTGGAGATAATACTAAGAAATATCTCCCTGAAATGTGTAGACTCCAGGGGAAGACACATCATGGTAAAATGCTAGGATACAAGAAAGTATATTTTTTTGCAAAGAGAATACAATTCTAAGAAATAAACTCAGTGGTTATGGCAAACACAGGAGATGATTGTCAAATCACAGATTACTGCATTGGAGACATACATCTTCTGTATAAGATATACATTTCCTTGGGAAATTATGCTTTTGTAAATAAACAACACCAAAAATAGCCCCAGTTTTATGATACTATTTGCCCATATTACAGCTTTGTGACGTTATAAATATATGAACATGTACTGACTACTAGTGATGGGCGAAACTCCCGCGTTTCGCTTCGCCGAAAAAGAAAAAGAGAAATTCGCGAATTGGCGAAAAATTCGCGAATCGCGGGAATTCGCTGCAAATTTGCCCCTGGTGAATAAATTCGCCCATCACTACTGACTACATTTACAGGGAGCTAAAAATAGGTGCCCTAGAGTGCCAATGAACCCCATTCTGTGTTCTAATATCTTGGTCTTGGTTTTTCTGTCACAACTAACATCTGAATTTCACAATCTTTTTACAGTGATGGATAGGAATATGATTCCACCTATAACTAACGGAAAAGCGGCCTTTATTATTTTCATACATTGATACGTCTAAAGACAGAAATCAATCGAATGGCATGGTATGCTTACCGAATCACAGAAAGAAACATTTTGTACTGCATCAATCATTTCACTAATTCTAGAGGTTCAAAATGAATTGCCTCTACATAAAGGACCTCAGAAGAATACAAATAGTCTGACATAGCTTTTTGCTTCTTGTAAATGCTCAGTGAAAATACAACACAAGGCAAGGATGCAAAGTATGCTGAAAAATGACTTATTCCCAAAGCTTGTTTCTGTTGAACTCTGCAGTGCTGGCAGCAGGAACACAATAGAAGACACAGGCCAGCCCTTAAATACAAATGGAATGTGCTTCAAGCGCACAGAATTGAAAGCTTTTTTCCCTTGAGTGAAAATTTGTGTTAAAAAAAAAATCTTTCCACTTGATTTTGATTTTTTTTTTGCAACTTAGTGGGGGTCATTTAAATAGTTTGCACAGAGCATATTTATTCACAAACGGTTGTAAAGCCCTTGCTTTTTCTCAGCCACCAAAGTTGTGGTGTAATTCAAATGCAGAGTGTGCACATAAATATTTGCATTTTGTAATTTTTTTACATATTTAAAAAGCTCTTATAGACATTTGCATATGTTCACTGTGCAAACCAATCTGCCTTGCAAGAAGTTTATAAATGAGCCCTCAGTGTACTTAATTTCACATGATATTTAACACAGTACTTGCAACCCAATAATAAAATATTGTCTGATGTGTTTTACATTTTCTCTAGTTTTATTGTGGTGCAAGATGCTGAGTGCAGTTCACAATGACCACTGAGACACAGGTGCAAATGTTTACATTTAGCACTAATCTAAGGGCTAATACATGCAAGTTCTTAAACCTGCACTCACCTACATTCTGTTTAAAAGCGATCAGCCATAGGGCCCTTACACACGGTCGTTTTTGACCTGTGCTCCGTTTTGCTGTGTTCAGCCACAGGGGAACGAACGCAGGTCTAGACGCACCTCATTAAAGTTAAGGGGTGTTTTTCCTCACTCCAAATGCATTGAAGTGATTGTGCATTTTTTCTTGCAGTTGTTGGATCCCAATTAGCCTGAGGCCAATATAACCTGTGAACTAAGGTAATTTCTATACAACCCTCCATGTCTTATACTGCATATATTTTCATATAAAAGTAATGATTTTATAAGATTGCAACAGCTAAAATGTGGAACCTTATGTAACTCATGCCAGCCGAACAGGAAATAAGATGCAGACAGTTATAAATAAATTAGGTAAACGGTTATTAAGAAACATGAGGTAAAGGTAAGTCTGGCCAAGTACAAACTTTCTGCCCAACTTTCCTTAGTAGTAATGGGCAAATCTATCCCATTTTGCTTTGTCGAAAAATTCGCGAATTTCCAGCTAAATTTGCGAATTGGCGAAAAATTCACGAAACGTGTTGCGTCACGGTTTTTTTTTTTGAGGCCAGCAAATTTTCAGCAGGCGAATTTTCACTGGCGTTTTGTGAATTTAGTCGCCGACGGCGAATCGCGGGAATTCGCGCCTGGCGAATAAATTTGCCCATCACTTATTCTTAGCATTATGACGTAAACATGTTTTAACCAATAATCTGTAAGACAATGCTTTTGATATGATAGTGATAACGATATGTGCAACGGTCAGCTGAGACAGAGATCTCTTCAAGCTACCGAATGCTTCTGGCGTTGGTTGTATCATTGGAAAGGAGAAACACCCAGGTCCAGACCCAACACAGTTTATCTTTCAGAAAATTTTTTTCTCCAGTTTTGTGATAAAATTTACACATGGCAAAATACTAAATGCAATCTTAAAAGTTAAATTCTTACATTGTCTTGTTAAAACAAGGTCATGTTAGCATGAAGCAGTGCATTCATTTGAGGAGGAGGAGCTCAGGAAAGGTTGAAAGAGTAAACAGTAGATTCTCACAATTATTAACAAAATGTACCAGCTTTATGTCAAAAAGAGCAAGTTGTAAAAATAAATCATCTTAAACACATGCATGCATTAACACAACACAGCTCATAACCTTCTCTCTTTCCTACAGTAAATAAGGTAAACATAGTACTATAGTAAATTAGGTTGAAAAAAGACACACATACTGTACATTGAGTTCAACCTTTTAACTCTATTTAACTAGTGACGGGCGGATTTATTCGCCAGAGGCGAATTAGCGGCGAATTCCCGCGATTTGCCGCTGGCGAATAAATTTGCGAAACGCCAGCGAAAATTCGCCAAACAAAATTTGCCGAAAAAAACGAGTCACGCATCGTTTTTGACGCGACGCGGCGAATACGACGCGGCGCGCAACGGAAATGACGCGATGAAAACGGCACGACGCACGTCAAATGTGCAACTTGTTTCGTTTCACAAATTTTTCGGCAAAGCGAAACGGGGGAGATTCGCCCATCACTAATTTTAACCTGCCTAACAAAAAAAGGAAAAAAACAGTTTCAAGCCTTTCCAATTTGCCTCAAAGGGAAAAAATTCCTTCCTGACTCAAAGATGGCAATCGCACTAGTCCCTGGATCAACTTGTACTATGAGCTATCTCCCATAACCTTGTATTCCCACACTTGGTAAAAAGCCATCAAACACTTTCTTAAAGCTATCTAATGTATCAGCCTGTACAACTGATTCAGAGAGAGAATTCATATCATTACAGCTCTCACTGTAAAAAAAAAAAGACTCTTTTTGAATATATAGCCATAACCTCCTTTCGTCTAATGGGAAAATTAGAATGGATGCCCACATGGCAGCTGGAAGGACCTACTGGTAAATATAGCATTAAAGAGATGATTATATGATCCCCTTATATATTTTTTCATACTTATCATATCACCCCTTCTCCAGAGTGAACAATCCCAACTTGGCCAGTCTTTTCTATACCTTTTACCAGCTTAGTTGCCCTTCTCTGTACCCTCTTTAATTCATTAATGTCCTGTTTGAGCACCGGACACTGACCGCACCTCACTTATCCCACTTTTTTTTCAAGCAACATCTCTTCTTAAAACAAAGTGTTCATTCTGGAAGCCAAAACAGATGTTTTAAAGGGGTGGTTCACCTTCAAGTTAACTTTTAGTATATTGTAGAAGGGCCAATTCTAAGAAACTTTTCAACTGGTCTTCATTATTTATTTTTCATAGTTTTTTAATGATTTGCTATTTTCTTCTGTTTCTTTGCAGCTTTCAAATGGGGGGTCACTGACACCATCTAAAAACAAATGCTCTGTAAGGCTACAAATATATTGTTATTGCTACTTTTTATTACTTATCTTTCTATTCAGTCCATCTCCTATTCATATTCCAGTCTCTTATTCAAATCAGTGCAGGGTTGCTAGGGTAATTTGTACCCTAGAGACCAAATTGCTGACACTGCAAACTAGAGAGCTGCTGAATAAAAAGCTAAATAACTATAAAACCACAAACAATAAAAAATGAAAACAATTGCAAATTGTCTCAGAATATCACTCTCTAAATTATACTAAAAGTTAATTCAAAGGTGAACAACCCCTTTAAATCAAATTAATTGTGCTAATAGCTAAGAAGAAAGTTTATGCAAAGCTTCAGTTTTGGAATAGATATAATGTAAAAAAACTTGTTCACTTATAAAGCTATCAAAATAATTTTGCTTTTATTTGCTAACAATTCTGCTGTCCTACAATTTCCTGCATCCAGTATGCCAGAAAACATAAAAAACAGAAACATGTTGGGTGAAAGCTCTTCTCATAATTTGCTGTCATGCTTATTTCAGTGAAATAAATAATTAATGAGAATAGAAGTTGAAGTTACATTATGATGAAGGTTTTGTGCATTTAGCCACAGACACGGTGGGAACAGTAAACAGAGTCACTGTTCAATAATAAGATAATATCTTAGATAGCTAAAGTACAGGAGTATTGTTTGTGTCAGTCTTAAATCCTTAATCTCATAAATTGACCTAAAAGTTTTGAAGTAAGATTGATCTGAGTCTCTACATAATTTTTCCTCAATCTACAGTAGATAAGTGATAGAGCTCTGACTGCATGTCTATGTTCTGCAACACTGGTAGTCTTGCCCATGGCCTGTATCTCTGTAAATAAAAACAAAGTATCGTAGTGGGATCCATTATCCAGAAAGCTCTGAAATACAGATAGGCCGTCTGCCATATATTCCATTTCAATCAAATAATTCAAATGTTGAAAAATTATTTAATTTAGCTTTAATAATAAAATGGGACCTTGTATTTTATCCCAGCTAATACATAATTAATATGTAATAGAGACAAAACGATCCAGTTGTGTTTATTAATGGTTGAATGTGTTTTACAGACTTAAGGTAAAATTACATGAAGACCCCTTATCCAGAAAACCCCAGGTTTTGAGCATTCTAGATACCTGTATATTAGATGGATTTTATAAAACGTAGCAGGACCCCATGAGTAGATGTGATACCCTGAACTAATCAGTGAACCTGTAATTCATAATTTGCATAAAGTATGTTGTTCTGTTATGTTTATATTTCAATAACATTTAAAAGGTTTATCACTACAGGTTACTATCCTTTCCATGTTTTTTGCTGTATATTATAGATAATAATAATAATTATTATTATTATTATTAATAATACAATTGAAAGTAGAGGCATTTATACATTTATTTTCCAAGGAAGAGGACAAGTATCTTTACCAGGAATTGACAAAAACATCTTATTTTTGTATTGTTTGTAAATTTCTGATCAAAAGACCATCTCAGTTAATCAAAGTTTGAATGTTATGGATGTCTGTCAGTTGATATTTGTGTACAGTAAGCAAAACAAGTATGTCTTCCAATAATTCTCTTGGGAGAAATCTTTTTCTAGAGTTCCCCTGATGTCTCTAATTCGCGGTTTCATTACTGCAAGGGTTAAGTTTCATTACTGCATTTTTCATTGAAAGTAATCCATTAGAGACACTTTATTTATTGATATCAGT
>CM044446.1:40778278-40795289 GCA_024363595.1 Xenopus borealis | reverse complement strand
CCCACTAACAACACTGGTCTTAAATATTTAGACATGTCTGGGTTACTTTAAGTCCAGATACATACATAATTTAACTTTTAGTTAGTAATAATCTTTTACAAAAGACATCTGAAGATCTAGGTTAAAGTAATGATCACACTTACATCCACGCCTGTTTCTGTTAAAAGATGTTAAGAGAGCCTACCTTCAGATGTTAAAAGGTATTTTGTCCTTTAGAAAGGAATGGCAACATTAACTTTGTGGACTATGCAAGACACTAAAATGATGCTATAAGTGGAAATAGCATGAGAAGACATTGAACATAACATGACTTCAGTGAGAAGAAAAGCAAGTAGAAACAAGGTGTGACCATGATTCAGATGAGAAATTACTACCCAAAATAGAAGGTGCCTTTATACTTTCTTGCTGTTCATTGGTTTGAAAAAAACAAAGAATATGTTGAGCAGATGCCGCTTCCACAGTCTTATAATGAAATGGGAATACTTTGTTTTCACAGAAACAAGCCTGCACTTTTAAACTACCAAGCAAAACAGCAGCTATTGAAATTCTTTACCTGCCTAAAATAAACAGCCATGGTCTTTTAATATCATTGTAGACCTATTGTTCTTGAAGTCACCTATTATGGTAAATTGAAGAACCTAAGCATATGTATCACAATACTACTTGCTGGATATTTTAAAGCATGGCAGGTACACAAGATAGAATTGGAGCATTCATTCAACCTCTTAGCCATTGTATAGCAAAGGCAAACAATTGAAACAGCATGCATCATATTATACCGCATGTTTCTCATTTAATTGTGCATTTCCCTTTCTTTTATAAATGACCAAGAATACTATTAACAGTTTCCTGGCTTTAGGGTTTCTGTGCCAAAAGGCAATATTTCTCAGCATAACAGTGTAAAAAGTATATTGCAAAATAGGTATAGGGTCTCATGTTCAGAAAACAGACAGCATGTAATAGTTTATCACACAATTACTTATCTACTGTATCCACCTATCTGTCATGACCAAGCAATATATATTAAATAGATTTTAATTGAAAGATTTGTAAATGTGTGCCTATGTCTTGCTCCCTTGTGTTGTCCCTTCCCTCATAGGGGCAGTTTGTGTCTGTATGCTAACCAGATCTAGGATCCAGGAACAGTTATAATTGAATTCTAAAAACATGCTTAAAAATATTGCATAGTGAGTTCTGTCCTTTGTACTCTTTAAGTAAATGTGTCCTCATACATTTAGCATAGTAGGAAGGACATATTGTGCCTGGAGTTTTCAAAAATACAAGCTGCAGGTCCTTACAGCTTACATTTATCTGTCAGGCTTCCAACAAAATCATGAAGGGCTGTTAAAGGGATTCTGTCATGATTTTTTCTAAATTACACTGTTTTCACTGCAAATAAGTCACTCTACCATGTAAAATGTAATTCCTGAACCAATAAGTTTATTTTTTTTGTAGTTATAATATTGGTGTGTAGGCAGCCTTCTTTGGTCATTTTGCCTTGTCATCTGCTTTCAAAAAGAGCCAGTTCTGCACTATGGAACTTCTTTCTGACAGACTATTGTTTCTCCTGTAACTGAAGGAGTCACAGTTGGACATGGATTTTTACTATTGAGTACTGTTCTTATAGCTACCAGGTAGTTGTTGTCTGGCTACATTCCCATTGTTCTGCTGATGGGCTCCTGGGGGGGTGACATCACTTCAATTCGCAGTGCAGCAGTAAAGAGTGACTGAAGTTTTTTTTAGAGCACAAGTCATATGGCTGAGGGCACCTGGAAAACTGATAATATGTCTAGCCCCATGACAGAAAATTATAAAAAAAATCTGTTTGCTCTTTTGAAAAATGGATTTTAGTGCAGAAGTCTGCTGGAGCAGCACTATTAACTGATGCATTATAAAAAAAAATAAAAAATGTCCATGATAGTATCCTTTAAGGCCTATGTTGTATTTTCAAGTCCTGCAATGCAGAACAGTTTTCCTATACATCTCAGGCCTGCCTCTTTAAGTTAATAGCAGTTAGTAGGGTTATTGCTAAGCCACATGTTGGGAAACCTAAACACAATAATGAAATTTTTTGTTGCACTTGAACAGCTCTACAGTACAGTTTGCAGCAGTTTCATTATATACAAATCAGTTAACATTAACCATAGCTCTACACAGCTAATAAATTCTAGATTGCTAGCTGACTCTTACAGTAAATATATTGTTTACAGTTTTTGACACCCCCAAATGAAAATGTGCAGCATGTGGCAAACCTTATCCTCACAAAGGATGTTCATTTGTTAGATTGTTAGCTTATGGGACTGCTTACATTTCAACTTACACAAGAGAAAGAGCAACACACCATTTAATTGCATGCCTCCGTAGAGAGGGAAATCTGTACAGAAATCCTTTCTGTACATGAAGTCAACAATCATATTTTTCATTTCTGAAGAGGAGAGGATGGGAGAGGATGCCCAGTCTGCAAATATTTTATTCATTTATCAGGAAGAATTTGAAATTGATTTTTTAGTAAGAGATTGAGTTTTAGGAAATTTGTGCTGCCAGTATAAACAAGGCATTAAACATTTACCTGTGAGCATCTTCCTTGCAGACCTGTGGGGTATAAATAAAATGGTCAATGGTTATACTATTGAGCGACAGAACTGAATGAAAATATTAGGGGGAAAAAAAATAAGTTTTGAGTCAAAGTAGCCTATTGGGAATCATTAAATGTATGGATAAAGGTAAGACTGATTCAAAGGGAATAATTTTAGATGGTTGATCTTAAAGTTCTGTTCTACAGGTATGCAATAGAAGCCTTGATATACATCATTCAAAGTGTAAACAAATCACCTATAAAGGATATATCACTAATTTCTACTATATTACTAATTTCTCTATACACACACCAGAAAATTGCTTAAGAATATCATTTATGTTTCCTTTCCTGCTTTATACATCACAGTAAGTCATTCTGATAATAAGTATCTTATAATAATACTTTTCTGTTGGTCCACTAATAGTTATATATTGCTACCCTGACATGCATATAATACAGAGTATTTTTTTTTATGTCTACGTGCCGTCGCTAGAGACACAATGAAGACACCATGCAAAGTGCAGATGCGTTCCATATTATGAAATATAGTTCAAATTCTATATTAACTAGGTGAAGCCAGTGTAAGTTTGAAACATTACAAAGAAAAAAGATTAGTAATGCAAATGTCTTCAGCGCTTGAAATAAATGTTAAATGTCATCAGGATTTTAAATTTTACAATGGCATTTTAGTCTCACCTTTTCTTGATTTAAATTCTAATTGTTCTGTATTGCAGTTCTTTGCATGTCAGACCTGTCTTTGCATGAAAGGAATTTGTGGTATACATTCTGGCGCAAAGGACTATGTAAATTATCTTCGCAAAGGACTATGTAAATTATCTTCCATCTGACATGATACATACAGAGTCTTTACCTTGTCATGGGTGAACTTACTAATTAAGCAGCCTGACAACACACAGACTCAAACACGTCTGGTTAACTAGCTTCTGGTTTGAGAGAACTAATTAAATGACTGAGGATCTAGTACCAGAGGCAGATTAAATATAATCTTCCCTACTGTAACCTTTGAAACTTCTTTGCCGAGTATTATGTGTAAGCAAGTACATTTATAATTAAATATGGTTCTGCACGCAAAGTTTTCTATGATATTGATATAAAAAAGTTAAATTACAATAAAACAAGGTACAAATGAGCAGAAAAGAAATGCTACTCTGATTCATTTAGGGCTGTGGTGCGAGTTCTTCAGATCCAACATGATTAGAAGAAGCGCAGATGGCATGCCAAATGTGCAGAATATAATGTAAGTAATAAAAATGTTGCACCTACAAACTGCATGCATTTGAAATGACTGTTGGATGCAAAGGCCGCACGTTGAATCTTTATGCGACAGTCGTGTTTGTGTTGTAAGCACGCATTTTGTAGATGCAACATTTCTATTGCTTACATTATATTCAGAGCATCTGATGTGGCACCTGAACTTCCTCTCATCGTGTCGGATCTGAAGAACGTGCACCATGTAGATAAGCCCTAAATCTGTTGTGTCAGTGAATTTTAAGCTGTCACAGTCACCATGAGGCAGATTTAATAGAGGGCAACATTTGGCTGCATTGTAGTGAATTGGAATACTGGTAAAGAATATGCACCTGGCAAACTGATGCAAAGTGTGCTGGATCATTCGCTGATGAAAATTTGCCCTTAAGTGAATTTGCCCCAGTGTGTCTAGCTCGGTAGATATACCAAAAGGTAGCAAAGTCAAATTACTGTTGTACTATAGTTATAAACACAAAGCTGTGACTCTGCTTCGGTAAAACAAATGTTGTATCCAACATATTTATGCTGAATTTTGATTGTACAGAAGTCTAGGGTTATTTTGCATATTCACCCCTCCACACTCCAAATGTGTCAGCTTATTATCCAGAAAGTTTTATTTTAGAGTAGGGTCATTGTCATACAGTCCATTTTAAACAAATAATTATAATATTTACAATGATTTCCTTTTTTTTTTTTGTAATAATAAAAAAAGAAGCTTGTGCTTGATCCTAACTAAGCTGCAGAAATCCATATTGGTGGCAAAACAATCATATTAGGTTTATTACTGTTTAAAATATGTTTAGTATGTCATTTGTATGGTAATCAATCTTACAGAAATGTCTCTTATCCATAAACCCCAAGGTTCCAAGCATTCCAGATAATAGACGCAACACCTGCACAATTAGGACATGTAGTCCTTATATCAATATATTCTCTCCTACGTCTAAGAAGTGTTGTGTGTCACATGTTCCTGCCACTGCTCCAATAAGCCCAGTTCTGTATCCTCTACAAGCAATGTTTTTCTAGTGGGAGATGTAGGAGAGACTAACCCTTACCTATTTGGACTCTGCACCTATAACCCTGACAATATTTTGATAAATTAAAAACTTGTTGGCCACATCCCAGTTGTGGGTGTTCTTTCTTTTCTTGTATATTGTATTTTATGCATGAATAATAACATGAATTCTGCATTTATTAAAAACCTCTAAAATTTTATTTATGTTGTGTCTTCCAAACTCCTTCTCCTACATTTGTACCTTCTGAATTCACGTCTCAGCAGTTCCCTTGATAAATAGCTTTGAAAGTTTTTTTTACCTGCTCTTCTGGGAGCTATAATAATTGTTCACTGCATTTGCCGACCGGACAAGTAATCTGTTCGATATATGCATTTAATTATTATCGTTTTCTGAGCTATAAATTAATCAAGGGCACTTTGATGCCTGTGCTATGAAGGGGACACATAAAATAAATGGGGGTTAATGGAAGGGAATCTGGTAGGCTGAATTGAATCTAGCCATTAATCTGTTGTAGTTTTATTGTCCAAATTATAATTAGGCTATTTAACATTCCAAAAACAAACAATGATGTTATTTATAAGCTAGATATATTTTGATCACCCATTTCCACAATGTGTACCGCCTCTCTTCTCATATTATATATGACACTGACAATGTGTTACAATATGTTACAAGCACACTTAGGAGTGCAGGGCTGCAATGGACTAGAGTTTTGTTTTTATCTTACTAATAAATTTTAAGTAAAAACAGACAAATATTTTGGTGAGCAATTTCTGCAATTGGTTCTCTCTATGAATGCTATAATTGCAGTGTCATATCTGCTATTTCATTTAACCTTCAGACATAAAGGTTGCCTGACACAAATCCCTACATGAATATAATGCAACAAGATTGGTTCAAAACAACACATTTAATATATTTATGTATATACAAGCACTTAAATATTACCTAAGGTCAGAAAAGGAATTATTTCCAAAACTCAAATGTAACATGTGCATCCTTACAGAAAATTAAAATTTCTATATAAATTACATCTACAAGCTCCCAAGGATTGTCTTCCTGTAGCATTGCACTAACAGTTAAGCACCACAGCTCTGAATCTTTTTGCAATCAATAATTCATGAAAGAAAACATAGTCACTATGATAATAAACATTTACAGCATCTCCCGCTGAGAAACCCCTATGAGAAAGAGAGCCTATTGCAGGCAGGCTGCTGAGGTGCACATTTCTGTTATAAATTATCTTGAATGATAATGATACAGCAAACACACAGTCACAAGCTCTCATAAAAGGCAAATAATTAATTCAATCAGAAATAAAGAAAAACTTCATTTGAGTTCAACAGGAGCTCCTTGAAATGGATGAAATTGATTTTCTGCACTGTTATCAAAAAAAGAGAATAATGTCCCAGCCTAAAGAAGTTGTCGATTGTAGGAATAAATAACATGCTTGGTTATAAAGTTCCACATTGCTGCTTCTGCCTTAAACTGCAGCTGTTAACATTTACAGGAGGTCTTGAAAGAGAGGCTGAATGGTGTAAATAATTCATTCATTTCAAATACCTATTTTTTTTAGAGTAATTTGGCATTTCAGAGGCACCACCAGGAACAGGCATCAAATGCACAGTGCCAGCCAGCATGGCCAGAATGCTGGCATTCAAAGGCTGGAGATGTAAGACTGTGAAAGAAGCTGTTTGCAAACTGATAAACTAATTCTAAGACTGCTTCAAATGCTGTGTATACAGTAAATATATGTTTTTGTTTTTATTAGATCTGCGCTATTCTGAAGTGCAAAGAAATCAGATTTCAGAGTTATTTACTAGTTTATTTAAATAGATTATTTATGATACAGGCAAATGCTAGGCAGGGAGGACTGGCCTTCCCCCAGTGAATATTATCACTTACCTGTTAAACAAGATTGGTGCACATGTTAGGAAAATATGCAACAACTGGGGTATTTTTGTAGAACGAAATTATCATCTTCATTCACCTTTTCATTTATTACAGATTTTTGCTTTAAGTTAGTTTTTACTTTACTTAGCATTCGCACCTGGCATGAAGAATGCAGAAGCAGAAACAAGGTCACCCAGTGGTGCTCCTTCAGAGAGGTCATTGCAGTTTTTACAGACATGAGCACTGGTCTGGGGTATTCGGTAATCAGTTATAATCAATGGGGGGGGGGTTCCCCAGTGATTATAACTCACTTTTAACATTACTTCTCCTTTAAAACTGTAGAACTTGCATTTTAATATTGGAGGCTGTGTGACATATGTTAGTGTTGTATAAAATAATAATCTAACATAGTTTTGTAATTTACATAATTTATTGCAACATTCCTCCAACAGGGTACATTTAAATGACATATCTGCCATCTGTACCAATGACATGTGGCCTGGGCCAGGGGCAAATATTTAAGCCATATAATTCCTCTCTGTTTATCTTCCTTGTATAAATAAGAGTTGTATTCATCAGGCAAGGAATACAGTAAGGGGCTGATGTACTAAATTCACGTGAATAGATCGAAGTCGATCGAATTTCGATCGTAGGATCTATTCGATTGGTCGAAAATGCAAATTTTGGCATATTCGATCATCGAATAGCGAACGATCGAATGATCGAATACATTCGAATACATCGAATGAACGAATATTCGATCATTCGATCAGTGAAGGATTTAAATTTTACAGTTTATTCGATTGCCTACTTCGCCAGATTGGACCTACCGAATTGCAATAGAAGTCTATGGGAGCACTTCCAAAGGCTTCTGAAGCTAAGTCCTGATTAGGGATGGCGCGAACCGCCGCAAAAAAGTTCGCGGACGCGTTCGCGAACTTGCGACAAACGCGCGAACGGTTCGCGAACGTCGCGAACCCCATAGACTTCAATGGGAAGGCGAACTTTAAAAGCTAAAAAAGACATTTCTGGCCAGAAAAATGATTTTAAAGTTGTTTAAAGGGTGCAACGACCTGGACAGTGGCATGCCAGAGGGGGATCAAGGGAAAAGAACAATCCATTATTTTCTTATGTCAAAAGTGTTACAAAGTATCTTACCTGCACCTGTTAGCTGTTCTGGACTCTCTGCCAAAAGCCAAGTTCAAATCTTTGCTTCTTTTTCTGGCTGTTCAGTGAGGGTCTTTCCAGTGAAAGAGGGTCCTCCAAAAAGAGGGTCTTTCCAGTACAAATGAGGGACAGAGGGTTGAGCTCGCAAAAGAGGGACAGTTGGGACTCGGGAGGTATGCACATTTTTTTTTTTTTTAGTCCAGGGGGTGTGTGGGGGTGGTCCAGGGAGATCTTCCTGATTGGCTGCCATGTATCTGCTGGTCTGGGTTGAGAGGGCAAAAAAATGCGGCAAAAAAATGCGCCAAATTGACGCGAACCCAAAATGCGAACGTCGCGCGACGTTCGCGAACTTCCGGCGAGCGCGAACAGCGGATGTTCGCGCGAACAAGTTCGCCGGCGAACAGTTCGCGCCATCCCTAGTCCTGATCGAATAGGATTCGAACGATTGAAGTCTTCAATCATTCGAATCGTACGAATCATTTGAATGATCGAATTATTTATTCGACTGATCGAATAAATTATTCGACTGATCGAATAAATTTGTATTCGATTGTCGAATGATCGAATATCGAATAAAAGGTAGCCTAAAACTATTCGACGAGCATTTGACGATCGAATGCTAATCGAATATCGAATTTGGTCGAGCAAATTTTCGGGAATAATAGTAAAGTTGCCCCTAGGTCTCTGTACTATAAAACAGAACACAAAGCACTGAAGCCATTCTCAAAGAGTAGAGTGCAATGGCAAAGTGCAAATAAATGCAGTTTTTATTGCACTTTGCACATTGGTTCTGTTTCCAAAATGACCCCTTCTGTCTAATGTGGATCTGTGTTGACTTTGATTTCAATTCATGTTTAACAAGAATGTGAATGTATTATGCAATTGCCCTGCTCAGAATGCACTATTTATACAGATATCTGTAGGTACAATGGATGTGCATTCATTTATTAGCTTAGGGAATGCACATGGTTTTCATATATTTTACCTCACCTCGTCTTTTATTAAATTTATTTTTGTTTTTGCAGTAACTGTACCTGCCTATTCAAATAATGGGGAGAAGTTGGCGTTTTTTTCCCTTCAAAAAAAATACAAGAAAAATAATAGGGGAAGAAAATATCATTTTGATAATGTAAACAGCTGCTTCTGGGTCATTTCTTAAAGGGCAATCTTTGTAGTTTGTGCATTCCCAAATGGCATTGTTGCTCTGACTTATTGAACTTTTCAGCTCATCTGTGGTAAACCTGCAGTGAATTCATTTCAATAAACCTGTCAGAAGACAGACATCATTTGGAGCTGAGAGGAATGTTATGGATGTTGTATTATTTTATCACAAGGCTTTGGTTGAAATACTCTGTTGTGATTTTTCTATTATTGTGTGTCCATCAAACAGCAAGTGAAATTATTATTACATAGGAAGTTGCTGTTATTATAATTGAAGCATAGGTAAAGTGATAAAAGCAAATATTGCTTAAAGCGAGATGTATTTGTACTGAATCTAAACAAATAGTGGGA
Source organism: Xenopus borealis (assembly GCA_024363595.1). Lineage (NCBI taxonomy): Eukaryota > Metazoa > Chordata > Amphibia > Anura > Pipidae > Xenopus > Xenopus borealis. Next base: position 40,785,854 of record CM044446.1, on the reverse strand, counting down.
AATATACTAAGGGCTGACAAGACTGATAGCTTTCTTCCTGTTTCATTTGGGTGTTTTTGTTATGCTGTGTGGCCCCAGAATGCTAAAGGAAATGTTTATTTCCAGCATGAAAACAAAAGTGCTGAAACATTGGGGGCTGATTTATCAAGGGTCAAATTACGAATTTCAAAAACTTTTGAATACGTCTGTTTTCGATTGAAATTGAATAGTTCTAATCAAAGTAATTCAAAGTTTTTCACAAAAAAAACTTGGAATTTTCAAAGTCCAGACTCCAGGAGGAGGTTCCACCTAGGCTAAAAAAACAATTTAGCAGGTTTTAGATGGCGAATGGTCGAAGTTGAATTTTTTAAGAGACAGTAGATGATAAATTTCAAAATTTGAATTTCCAATTTTTTTTTTGCAAATTCAAATAGAATTTGGACCATTCTCATCGAACTACCCAAAATTAGCTCAACATTTGAATTTTTTTAATTTGAATTTTCCCTACGACCCTTGATAAATCTGCCCCTAAACGTTTAAAATAATAGTAATAATCAAAAAATTAGCAATTATTTAATATCTCCACAGTCTTATTTATTCATAATCCAGCCATTCAATGTTTTATTTCAGCAGTGGATCTGTTCCTGGCTAGTGCTCAGCTGCACAATGACTGCTGTGGGATCCCTCACAGCTTAAGCTTAAGAGAAGGTAAGCAGGGACCTCGATTCTGGGATTGCTGTGGATGTGAATTACTTAGACTTCACTAAACCATTTTTTATTGTTTATGGTTTACACCCCAAAGCATTCTCTTTTCCTGGTTCATTATCTTCTGTACCCTCTGTCAATTCTTCTGTCAAACACTTTGTTAAGATTTGGTCTGGGGTACACAACTATCTTTCTGCAGCTACTGCTGCTCAAAAGAGGAAAGCTAATAGGTTTCGTAGAGAGGCACCAAAATATCAGGTAGGAGACTCAGTTTGGTTGTCCACAAAGAACATTAATCAAATTGGGTCCAAGGTTTATTGGTCCATATCCCATTACTGAAATAATCAATCCCTCTTCTGTTCGTCTCAAACTGCCTGATAATTTTTAAATTTCTAACTTTTTTCATGTCTTTCTTTTAAAGCCAGCCACACAGGTACACCAATTCCATTCCATTCCATTTTCCTCCCCCAGTGCTGGTAGAAGGTCAGCCTGAGTTTGTGGTCCGTGACTAGTGATGGGCGAAACGGCCGCGTTTCGTTTCGCCGAAAAATTTGCGAATTTCCAGAGAAATTCGCGAATTTTTCGCCAATTCGCAAAACGAGTCGCGCGTCGTTTTTGACGCGCGTCGGGACTCGTTTTTGCCGGCGAATTTTTGGCGGCAAATTTTTCCTGGTGTTTCGCGAATTTATTTGCCAGCGGCAAATCGCGGGAATTCGCCGCAAATTCGCCCCTGGCGAATAAATTCGCCCATCACTATCCGTGACCTTCTTGACTCTCAGTACCCCTTTTTTTTTTTAAAAAAAAGAACTAAACACATCAAACACCCTACTGTCAAATGTTGATGATATTTGCAGTTTTATACTTCTCATAACATGAATTTTGCAACAGGAGTCCCCTGCTGTCATCTGCATCCAGCCTCTAGAAGATTAAGTTAATGAAGCAGGAAACATCTCCTGAAATTTCTATGCTCAGTTCCATCACTCTTGTCAGTTTGTTTCATCTATGAAATTACAGTGAGTAATGAAACTGAGCAGATAAGCATCAGGAGGTGCCCAGTCTGCCAGTAACCTAACCTTTTGGCAAGCAGGCCAGCTTTGATTAATGTGCGAATTTCTAAAAACTTTTCCAAACTGTAGGGGAAGTTTTGACAAAGAGGAATACAATTTGAACTGCTGTGAGGAAAATTCCACCCTATCAGGGAATGTAAGAAATTGTTAGTTTGCTACCTATTAATTACTAGTGGTGTAACTACAGAGGAAACAGAACTTGCAGCCGTAGAGGGACTGGGTCAAGGTCTGCATCTTCTTGGATCCTGAAATCTTGAGTTACCTACAAATTTTTTGCCAATTATGGGTGACCAATGATTTCTTATGTGTAGTTTTTTTTTTTTTTGCTTTAGACTTGTCATTTTCTTAGATGACTTTATTAAACATTCACATGATCATTCACATGATCTATGTTAATAGCATTCGATATAAATTACATTTGCAATGTTCCAGAAGGAAAGTTGGCAAGAACAATACAGCAACACAATCTGTCACCCCTGTTTCATCTATAAAACATCCAAATGTTCACTGCATAGCAGATTTGACTACAATAATGCCAATTACTTTGTCTTAAAATGTTAAATCAATCTTTTATTGGTCTAAAAACTGACATCTACCAGGCTTTAAAATAATATAATGGAAACAGCTAGTCCCGTGTGCTGTGACTGTAAATTTCCTTTTACTGATTGGACATTGCAACATTGCCAAATACTGTATTGAATCAGGTGATGTCCAGTTTATTAATTACACACCTTGATAGGAAGAAGATTAAAAAGACTGTGTAGCTGCTCTAAATGTAAAAGCACATTATCCAGTTGATTAAAATGCAGTAATTTATCGGAAGAATGTGATTCAGTGTTTTGGCAAAGCTAATCTAGCTGTACCTATTGGCATGAAAGGAGGCTGAATCTGTTTTTCACAAAAAAGTGAATTATTAAAATTATTTATATAGTACTGTAAGAAATTGCCATCTTGGGTTGATATAATAGCAGTTGTCCAGGGAAATTATCATAACAAAGGGTTTCCTGTGACTACAAAGTCTGATATCTGCTTTAGGGGACCATAAACCAATTTAATGTATGCTCTACAGGATCTTGGCATCTTTTCAGTTGGGAGTGTTTCTTTGGGGGCAGGTGAAAACCCAGGATAAAAAAACCATGGACAGGAGAGAGGAGATTGAGGGCCTGAGCTGGGCAGCTGAAAGGAAGAAGGCAACAGCTGGAGAATCTAGAGGAGCCTGGAACAAGACAGCATGTGAGGACTACAGACAGAGGGGAAGCCATGATCAACTGACCTCTATTCCCATGACTTTTTGGTAAAAATAATGTAGACTTGTATAGTTTGTAACTGTAAATATTGTAATTTTTGTCTTTAGTCTAGGTGTGAAAATGTATGTGTAACAGTCCATTGATTTATTCTTCAATATAATTCCTTTAATATATGCTTATCGGTGTGGACTATTTGTCTGCTTGCTCAAAAGATTATATATATATATATATATTATATGATATTATATTATTATTATAATATTACATTTACTTTATAAATTTACAGTACTATCATCTCCTGCAATGCTTTACAATCACAAGATATAACAACTTTTGCATGCAAGAAAAAATATCTCACTGGAGTAGATAAACACTTTACGATATACATTAGAGAGTCTGACAGTAAGGAGGGCAGACCCAGATTAGGGGCTTGGGCACCCCTAGGCCCGATGGGTCCTAGTGCCAGTGCCCTCGCAAGCGCACACTCTCCCTGCATGTGCAAGCATTGAATCATACGATCCCAGGAGGCTGTCCTTATTTTTTAAAATGGCCATTTTCTATTTATTATTACCCAATGGCACATGCGATTAAAAAAGTATATTATTATGAAAATGGTTTATATGAAGCAGGGTTTTATAAATGAGTGGTTTTATGCAATATCTTTTTATAGAGACCTACATTGTTCGGGGGGGGGGGTATAGTTTTCCTTTAGTATGGGTTTTTTTTAATGTAATTATAGTTACATGCAAACTCAACATGTACAAATTGCCTTTCACTTGACATGACTCCTAGCCCTTGGTTTTATGCAACCATTCAACAATTTAATTTTGTTTTGAAAAAACCTTAACAGTACTTTATCAACTCTTCTAATGTGTAATGCATGTGAAGCAAACTATTAGGAGAAACTGTATGTCCCCCTTAATTCTGAACTCTGGGAGCTCTTTGTTAACTGTTAATAAACTTTTGATTTAAAGTAAGTGTGCATTATTTAATCATTAAAAGTAGCATATTATTAAAAAGTATCTTAATATATTACACAACATTTATTAAGTTACATTCATATTTGCATTTTGAACCTGAAAATGACTATCAATCTATCTATCTCTACACATGTACCTTCTCTACATTCTTGTGCATAAGTAAATTCAAAACCTAGCAGGGTTAAAAGACAAAGACAATATTATGAAAAAAAAAATCATGTGGTAGTCAAGAAATAACAGATCAGTTCCGATAATATACACTCAAGGCATTTTAATAGCTGCTAAAATAAATTATTACTTCTTGCAGTGCTATCCGCTGGTAATCCGATATGTTAGCTAAGAAGTTGAGTCACTTAGATCAAAAACTGACCTATTTGATAGAAAAAAATTCAAATCAATTTCAGTTCAGTTTCAGTTCAGTTTTTGCACTTTGAAATTTAAGCCTTGATAAGTCTGCCCCTTAATGAACTTTGGGAAGCCAGACATGTAAATTATTTACTAAAGCCTCCAAGCTCTGTGATCTGGCAGCATTGTCTCTTATACATTTAGAAAAAGCATATGATGTTCTGCTTCAGTTGCTAATGCCTAAGGAATAAATCTATCATCAAAAAGTCAGAACCTTGTTGAACTTGAAAGCATGAGTATAGTATGTGTTTAAGATATGCAACTTTATGTGTTGTGTGGGTCTCATGATATTTCCACTTTTGAAGTGTTTTTCCTAATCATCCCAACAGGAATAAGCCCGGAATAAAGATGAAAATAGCTTGAACGGGTAAAGAAAAGATAGGGTATAGGAAATAAATATATAAACATGATAGTCATTTTGTTATTTTTGGGTTAAAAAGAAAATATAAGAAAGTGATTTATTTGACCCAAAATCTGACTTCTGACATTTTGAAATACAGTTTCAAAGATTTGTTCTTCTATCTCTTACCAATGGGACTTGCTATAGTTATATCCAGACCACTCTTTTAGCAAGAGACAGATTAAATTAAGATAGGGATATGTGTGTAAATGTAAAGTGTACCTCAAACTAATATTTTACTGCAGCTTTGGTGTAATCTGTACATAAATGAGATGTGTACTGTTACATTTTAACAAGTGATATCTAGAGAAAGTGGAGGGGTTTAATCAACTATATAAAGATTTATCTAATGTTCTCATTTTTTAAGTATCTTAATTTTGTGAAAAATGCTGGGGCTTATGGTGATTTATGAAACTTAAACATGGGGAGGCCATTTATTAAAGTCTGAATTTATCCAATTATTTTCTGAAAAATACTCCAATCAAACCTGCAAAAATTTCCTGTGCGAGAAAAAACACTTAAACATTGTGAAAAAACAAATCATACAAATTTTTGTGATTTTCCACCAAATTTTTAGAAAAGATTTTTCCCCCCGAAAACCAAGAAATCTTCAGATTATTGCACAAAAGCCAGCAAAGATGAAGATCTCTTCGAGACATCTCCCATTGGCTCTGCAGGTCTGAGAGGCCAGATTTACTGATCCAGACTTTTTCCATCCTCAGTGTATCAAAATGGTCTGTTTTCGTTAGGAAAAAACACTTTGACTAGCCAAATTTTTAAGTATATATAAATCTGCCCCTAAGTACAGGAGCCAATTTTAAAACTATATTCACTGTGTTATTCACAAGGGTTAAGCATTGCAGTATTTATATTATACTATGGGAGCATGTACAAGACCTTTCTGACATGCACAACAACTTAAAACTAACTGATCTGTGCATGACTGGATGAGCTGCAGACTAATTGAACTTGATGATTTACAGACAGAACAGTGGCAAAATATGCATGAGATTAGTATTTTAAAAGACAAGGACAATTAAACTAAAGAAGTAGCTAGAAATGTTGTTTTCGGTTTCTGTACCAGCTCAAAGCAACCACAAACCTTTAGCAGTAAAGCTCTGTGTCTCCAAAAGATGCCCCAGTAGCTCCCCATCTTCTTTTCTGCTGATTCACTGCATATGCTCTGTGCTGCAGTCACTTACTGAGCTTAGGGACGCACTAACATACACAGTACAGATTGAATAGAAATGTCACAATATAAGGCTGATTAATAATTAATATGGATAATAACTACATGGCAGCACAGAAACCAGTGCAACTAGCCTCAGAATGTATCAGTCCTGCAGCATCAGTGTCATGTCTTCACCATGTTACTATATATTTCACATGCTGTGGGCTTCCTCTGCTGGTCACTTACTGTAACCACACAAGATCATTTACTTTTATTCTGCATCTCCACATGGTTTATGGCAGAACTGCATTTGGACTTATCAAGCCATCATACTTGCCCCATGTGCCTTTGTGCAATGCCTTGTGGGAACTAGGAATCCATTTTACAATCCATGCTGTGGAAGAAACACACACAGTTCCATCTCCTCCTCATGGCAGCATCGCTGGTAAGAAAATAGTTGCACCAAACACATCCACAGCTGCCAGTGACCCCAGAGACACTGCTGCATTTCATGCCAGCTAGAATTTTATGCTGAATTTATATGCTTGTGTTATATATGTAATATTGCATTGTTCATGCCACTTATTATATCTTCTGTTGTTTATTGCAGTTTCACCATTCCCATTCCCATTCCCATTCTCATTTCTCATTGCTATCCAGTAAAATCTACAGACTTTAGCTCTCAGTCTCTTTATTGGATTGTGGGAAGGTTTAGCCGCATGTCGAACTACACACTGCCCCAGGGTAATACGTAGGGAGGACAGAACAATCAGCTTATATTACAGACAAACCTAATTTTCTGCTCAATAATTTGAGATGACCCCTAAGCTTAGCTTCTCAACAGTTGCTCAGAGCTCACTGAGCATGAGTGTCGCAGACACTTTCCAAGATGGTGAACTCATTGTGACAAGTTTGACGTTCTGGATCTTTGTTGTTGTTGAAAAGCTGAAACTTTAGGCTGGTGCAATAAATTCAGTAAATAAAATATGGAAGTTTTACCCCTATTCATTTTTAGAGTTTATTTCTACTTTAAATCTCTCTAAATACTTTCACTAATAATATCACAGAGGACAAACAGACAAAAAGAGAGGAACAAAGCTATAGGTTCTGAAGGAAACTAGATGAAGGAATGCCACTTGGAAGACAGGCCAGACAACACAGCATGGAACAGCCAGGCCAGACCAGCACAAGCAGAAGAGAGAATAGTCAGAGAGGCCGGGATCAGGATTGGAGAATGTAGAGTAGTCAGAGGACAGATACAAGGTCAGGATTGGAGTGATCAGAAAGGTCAGCAGGCAGGCAAGGGTCAGGATACAGAATTCAGAATAGTCAGGCAACACAAGGGTCAATAACCAGGAAAAAAACAGGATTCACAAAGAATAGAACACCCAGGAACTTAGCAAATAGAACCTAACAACAGGCCACATACTGGATACTGAAATCCTTTTAAATAGTATTTGAATTCAGTGCCATTGAGCCATGATGTTATCACACCAGCATCAATCTGCCTTTGAAACCCGCGCATGCCCTAGAGGAAACTGCCACAGGAGAAAAAGGCAGCACACTGCAGGCGTCCACGCTGGAGAAGCTGCAGGCAACCCTGCCACCCACTAGACCACCAG
>CM044446.1:40721231-40740887 GCA_024363595.1 Xenopus borealis | reverse complement strand
GTCCTTACTCAGAGAACTGAGAGCTCTCCTCTCTTGTGTAGTAAGATTAGAGGGAGGTGGTCTGGCACTTGACAAGGCAGCTGACACTTTTAGTTGGAGTTGTTCTGCTTCTTCATTTTTATGTGATTATTCTTGATAGCAGATTCTGTGGCTGTGATGAGTTCAACTACTGGGATGTGTTGAGTTGTCACTGCATAGTTCAACCCCTTGGATAGCACATCCTTTTCTGGCTGAGTTAGTACCCGATCTGATAGGTTCTTAACCCATGTGTGTCTGGTGTTCTTAGGTGTCTCATCTTTCTGCCTTCAGGTTAGCTCTTCTGTCCTTTTCCAACTGCTACTTTGTGACAGTAAAGTGATGAATTTGTTAATTTGTCTCTCCTTGCTCTTTATGTGTTGGGCCATCTGAGCATGTTCAACAAAAACAAATACTTTATCCAGAGTTACATCAGGCAGTTTTTTTGCCAGACTCTGTTTCAGATGTTCAATGTCCTGCTTAAGGGCCTCAATGGTAAAATTGATCTGTCTGAACCGTTCATTCAGTAGATGTTTTTGGGCTTTTTGTAACATCTTGGTGGCTCTGTGACCTTTTACGGTGGAACCCAGGCATAGGCTACAAAGGGTGATTCCCTGATGTCGGCATCTGAGATTAAATTGTAGATGGTTTTGATAGTCTGCCAGTTTTCTTGCTGTTTTTTCATATTCCTGAACCAGTTTTAGAGTAATATCTCAAAAATGAATAGCAATATGACTTTGAAGATTCTCATTCATCCAAGTCATGGTATATCTAACACAAGTAACTCAAAACAATTGGACTTGCTGAGAAATTTTAACGAAGCTGTTTCACTGCTCATCCGAGCAGCTACTTCAGTTCAACTACTGGTGTATGGGAGTTCTTGGCATATAGACTCTTCCAACAATCCAATCAAAATGGCACATTGTGACATCTGAAATTCACAGAGGTGTTGATTCTGTGTAGTTACTATGATAGGATTACCAATGTGTCATGCAACTCCTAGACACAGGTGTTACTTGCGAGAGTTGCATGAATGGATGTGTGAAGAGTTCTGAAACCGCCAGGGTACGGATGTTAGAACAGCATTGTATGTAGCAGACAGGTGGTGTCGAAGGCCCCTGCCTCTGTTCAGGGATTGTTTCTCCACCTTAACATAAATCACCTCTTTCACACCTCTTTCAAACCACTGGTCTTCTTTATCCAAGATTTGGACATTGCTATCTTCAAATGAGACAAAAACTGATACACCCAAAGGATCCAACTCCTAAAGAAAAACAAAGTAATGTGGTATACACAGTCCAGTGTAGTGATGAGTGCACTGATCTATACATTGGGGAGACAAAACAACTGCTCAGTAAGCGAATGGATCAGCATAGGAGGGCAAACTCTACAGGACAAGACTCGGCTGTCTTTCTACACCTAAAAGACAAGGGACACTCATATGAAGATATCAATGTTCAAATCTTGGAAAAAGAAGACCACTGGTTTGAAAGAGATGTGAAAGAGGCAATTTATGTTAAGGTGGAGAAACCATCTCTGAACATAGGTGGGGGGCCTTTAAAACCACCTGCCTGCTACATACAATGCTGTTCTAAAATCTGTACCCCGGCAGTTTCAGAACTATTCACACATCCATTTATGCAACTCTCGCAAGTAACACCTGTGTCTAGGAGTGTTAGGACACATTGGTAATCCTTTCATAGTAACTACACAGACTCAATACCTCTGTGAATTCCAGATGTCACCTCTCTGAAGAGATACAATGTGCCATTGTGATTGGATTGTTGAAAGAGTCTTTATGCCGAGAACTCCCCTACACCAGTCAGTCAACTGAAGAAGCTGCTCGGATGAGCAGTGAAACGTCTTCATTAAAATTTCTCAGCAAGTCCAGTTGTTTTGAGTTACTTGTGTATTGTAATGTTTTATGCTTTTTGGTGGGTGCCCTTGAGGTATTATTACAGGTTAATGAGGAAAGGACAAACAGGTAATTTCTGCAAATGACAAAATGCATATACAAGGGAGACCTAAGTATCTTGTTACAGGCTAATGCTACTTCCCACTGCCCCAGTGCTTAAAATGTATTTGCACACAGTGTATCAACCTGGCACCCTTGTCCATGTCTGCAAGCATGTTCACCATGCTTTAATTGTGATATTTTTCCTATCAATGTTAAGCAATTTTTATATTTTAATTTTTTATTCTAACCTCCCTTGGCTATTAAAGAGCAATCAGTCCAGGCACATTCCTTTAAATAAAGTAACAGGTTAGTATGTTAGTATTTAACCATTATGCACAGTTGTGTATAGTAAGGGGGAGCAGGAATGAATGAATGGATTTGTGCCATTATTTGTGTTTTTGTAAGTAGTGAGCATTTTTGTAAATCCATGATAATATTTTGCCATGCATTTTGTTTTGCTTGTGTTTTTGCAAGGTAAATGCAATGCACTTAGCATAAGGAAAAGTTTCCGTTGACTCCTGTGCATTTTGTGCAAGAAAAAATGCTAATTTACTAATACATTTAAAGTGAGACAAAATACCCACTGACTCCAATGCATTTGCAGTGAGAAAAAACTCTAACTAGCTACAATGCATGTGTCATGATGAAAAAAACTAGATGAAAATATTCCCATTGACCCAATGCATTTGTCACACATAAAAACACATGCTGAGTCATACATTCCATGCAATAAAAAAACATTTATTCGCCTTTTTCATGGATTTTAATCCTGAAAAAGGCGAAAATGGCAATTTACTCCTATACATTTGACCAAATGTTTTAATTTTGCAAATTTTTCACTGGTTTCACTAAATATTTTTCGAAGCAAAGCAAGCCAGCTTCATTCATCCCTAATATAAAGCTGCTTTGTAATATGTGTCAATATCAATTATAATTTTTTATATAGGACCCTTTGTTAGTGATGGGCGAATCTACCCAGTTTCGCTTCGCTGAAAAATTTGCGAATTTCCAGCGAAATTCGGAAAAAAAATTGCAAAATAATGCGTCGTTTTCGGCGAATCGCGTCAAAAACGACGCGTGACTCTTTTTTTGGCAGATTTTCGCAAATTTATTCGCCAGCAGTGAATCGCTGGAATTCACCGCGAATTCGCCCCTGGCGAATATATTTGCCCATCACTACCCTTTGTTATCGACATTAATTATTTAACTTTATATACCTAAAATTTACCTAAATATATGAATTGCTTTGTAGTTTATAGTAAGACAAAACAACAGAAACCAAAAATAAGCCTTTAATAGCCTAGAAACCTCTTTATCTTAGTAAATTATTTTCAAGTAAAATAGTATAATGTGACTGACAAATTGCTGAAATTGCAGTTCATCTGCTATGGTCACCTCAAATAACAGAGTATTTTTAAATCTAAAAGTTGAGTTTTAATGGAAGAATGTAGTTACTGGGTTATTCTGAGCTGCATAAATAAGAGTTATTATTACCCATTTATTCTGAAACAGGACCACATGATCTTAATTACCAAGAATTAGCTATCAGTCCCTCCAGCAATGTCTTCCTAACACTGATTACAAAGAAGAGGAAAAATATGCTGAAGTTGATTGCCTGTCAGAATGGCTCAATCAAAATTCCTGACACCTATCACAAGTATCATCACAATTACAATGCTGTGAAAGACCATTTGGTTAAAAAAAAAATCTTCAGTACGTCAAGGTAGGAATCATTAACAGGAAATACTGTAAATCTAGCAAAGGAACAGAAGGTTACCTTTTCTTGGAAATAGACTGACCCAGTTTGTTGTTGCTGCTCATATATTTGTAGTTAAGTAGAGACACAACAATATGTGCAAAATATGCATTCTCTAATTTAGAATAAAGTCATAATGAATTTATTCCAATGATTATTTTCACAGTATCATTGTACTGTGACCTTATTTGCTAGGCATATGCCTAGATATGCTAGGCATATTAAAAGTGGACCCAATACCGAGCCCTGAGGGACCCCACTAAGAATCTTACTCCAAGTAGAGAATGTACCATTAACAACCACCCTCTGTACCCGATCCTGTTGCCAGTTTCCTATCCATGTGCAACCGACTTCATTAAACCCAACAGACCTTAGTTTAGAAAGCAGGCGTTTGTGGGGCACAGTATCAAATGCTTTGGCAAAATCCAAATAGATCATATCTACTGCCCCCCACAGTCCAGCATCTTAATTATCTCATCATAAAAAACAATCAAATTTGTCTGACATGACCTATCCTTAATAAAGCCATACTGATTGCTGCTCATAATACCATTTACTAGGACAAAATTTTGAATGTGATCCCTTACTAAGCCTTCAAATAATTTGCCCACCACAGATGTCAAACTTACTGGCCTATAATTGCCAGGCTGTGAATGTAATCCCTTTTTAAATATTGGAATTACATCACCTTTTCTCCAATCCATAGGCACTACACCAGATGAAAGTGAATCTGAGAAAATCAGAAATAGGGGCTGGTCTAAAACTGAACTAACATCAATGCTGCAGTGATTGACCATTTACAGTATATTAACACCGTTAATACAAAACAATAATCTTGCACTTTTATCCTTTGAGTTCTTAAAGAATAAATTGCATTAACATAATTCCCTGATTTTAAACTTTCACAAATTCTACATTCTTTTTTTCTGGTCCCCAGAAACATGTCAAATGGGGGTTCTACTTCATACATTATTATGGAAATAAAAAGTGATAGAGCATATTTAGTTGGACCACATGCTGGCTAAAACCAGCAGGTGATCATGAGAAATTTCAGATGGGCTTATTTATTTCCTTATGTTTATTTTTGTGGGATCCTAAATTGAATGCAAATAAAAATATATAATTTTTTTTTATTTTAACAAGGTTTGTTTTATCATTCTTTTAGCAATATAGCACAATAAAATGATCTTGAAACACTGATATGAAAGCTGTTTTTCACAGTCAGGAACAGGGATACTGGTACAAAGACTAAAATGCTCAAAATGGAACTTGTATTTTTTGTAACTTGTATTTTTTGTGTCTATCCTAAATGTATAAGATGAAAATGCTCAGGACCAGTAAAACAAAAGTTAGAGTAAAAAGCAAAGTGCAAAAAAATGGTGCAAAGCATTATGGAGATAATAAAAATTAGATTTTATTTCAATAAAACCACAGAGAAAAATGCATACACTAAACAGTTATTTTCTGAAATTCTGAATTTCATTCTGAAATTCATGAATAGTCTGCACCTACAGTATTAACAAATAAGACTTCAAAAGTAGCCAGAAAATCTCAGCAAGTACAGTAAGTTGCTGTTGTAGCATAGAATTCGGTGGGACAACTTATTATTTATATTTTTTATTTTACTGGGGAGATAGAGATAAAAGTTATTATAAATTAAACTGTTCCTAACAGACTTAAAGGAGGCATGAGTGACAGCACCTCATTGAAAATGAACTGAAAATTTAGTATAAAAAAATACACATTGACACTTTTTTTTCTTAAATAATCTAGTGTTCAAGAAAAAAATTTGGTGAGTTTTTTCTTTGGAAACTAGTAAACAGGCCAATGACTTTTTGCATTTATCATCTTGCCTGATTCATATTTCATTGTTGTGGCCTGAGATGGAAGCACTTTACAAAGTACAGAACAAGGAAAACTCGATTCAAATTCAATTTGGAATTAGAATTTTCAGGTCGGGACTATTCGATCAAATAATATAGACGTTTTTTCATAAATAACCTCCCATCCGAGTTGTGAGTACATTCAAATTTATTAGAATAAAAAAATTCACATAAATTTGAAAATCCACCTATGATAACTAACCACCATAAGCTAAAGCAAATATTATTTATATTAACAGCTGACACATGATTCCAGAAACCAGATGTGTCAGAATTAAAAGCTGCAAATCTATAGGAAAATAAATGTTATTACAAAGAACAAAAAGGTACTAAACAAAACACTGCATAACAGAATACAAATGTCACGGTCAGCACCCAAACCAGAACAGATGCCAAGCACCCTGGTCTCGGCTCGTGCTTCACCAGTAGTGTGATCGCCTTTGGCTTCGGGAGGAGCCCTCAGCTACTCAGAAGCCACCTGGACCCTGGCAAGACTGTAGTCAGAGTCTTAAAAGGCTGGAGGTCATGGTACAGGCTGGATTAGATAGTTTTGAGGTCAGAACAGGCTGGGTCGAGTCAGGCAGATAGCAACGGAACGTCAGGCAGGCAAAGGGTCAAACCAGGTAATAAATCGGATAATATTAGACAGGATCAGAGTCAATAACAGGCAGGAGACAACCAGGAAGCCAATCGAAGGGTTAAGCAGAATCAAGGTCAGTTTCAGGCAAGGGTCAGGTTCCAGAGATCAGAGTAGTCAAAACAGCAAGGCAGGATCAAACACAGGAATCCAACAGGATAGAAGCTCTTAAGCACTTAATACAAGGCACCAGGAACGAAACCTATAACGGGCAGAGAATTGCAGCAAAAATCCCTTCAAATATTTAACATTTCACGCCAATGCGCGCTGACGTCATTACGTCAGCGCACCTGCGCCTTTAAGAGGACCCTGAAGTGCGTCACATGCGTCTAAGAGGATGCCGGCACTGAAGAAAAGATGCGGCGGGCGTCCCCGCCGAGGGGGCGGAAGGCGTCCCTGCTGTCCCCCCACTAGACCACCAGGTTAAGTTCCTTACAACAATTAAGTAAAATTACTATTACAGAGGTAAGGAGACAACACCCTGCATGCATATATATAATGCTACTTTGCAATTAAATAACTATGTACAGTAAACACTGTAAACACATATTGGTTGAACCAAAATCTCCTCAAAAAGTCCCATTTGTTGTCTAGGAAATTTATGTAGCTGTTAAAATTGGCATTTTAATAAAATAAAGCATTTTCAAAATTACATACAACAGACTGATGTTGAATGCAAGCAATCTATAATAGTGAAGATATGACAAGGTGGTTTTCAAGCAATAAAATATATGCAGTCACACTTGGCAAGTTGTTGTTAATCTCCTTCAATAATGTCCAAAAAAAAGAAGTCAAAATTTTCACTGGTAGCAGACTATAGATTGAAATATGTCCAGAAAGGTGATAGATACTGTCAGTCATGGGAGAAGAATAATGAAGGCTTGACAAACGAAAATCTATTAGTCTTTATATGCAAATATAGATCATTTTTTAAAGTTTCTGCACGTCTACACTTTCTGCATGTTTAATTCTGTTCGACTAATTTTGGACTCATTAGCTGGTCTTGATAAAATAATCCAAACATAATAATTGTTATCCATCATTAGCATTCAAAGGGGTTAAGCCATCTCTGATTTATTTTGCAACTGCCTGCAAGTGCTTTGCTCTATACTGTATGCACAGGCCAAATGTACAATGTCTTATTTACAGCACCTTGTGGGAAAACAGTTACCCTATTTATTTAGCTAACATTTAGTGCTTACATAGTTACATACTGTAGTTACATAGTTAAATTGGGTTGAAAAAAGACTGTCATCCAAATGAAAATCCAGCATCCATACACACCCCTCGATTCATTCAAATACATTATATATGCCCATATCTATATTAACTATAGAGTTTAGTATCACAATAGCCTTTGATATTATGTGTGTCCAAGAAATCATCCAAGTCCCTCTTAAAAGCATTAACTGCTTCCATGCAGGAAAGTTTTCCTTGTTCAACTAACACCCAGCAGAGAGCAGAATAGAAAGCAGATTACTTGGGATGCAATCAGAGACATCAGTGAAGTTGAAAAGAGTACAATATTTACTCTGTTAATACTGTATTACTGCTGAGTAGGCTACACTGCTATGTCACAGATTGACATGTTGCAAATAATCAAAAGTTTGTGCAACATTGAAGCGAAATCTAAAACAATGTGATTGCATCACTGTAAATATTTATGAATAGGTAATGTTATAACACTATTAGGATACAATAATAAACAGCTTCTATATCATCAAAAACATTACTTCTTGTAAAGAAATCTGTTAAAAAGAAATGTATTTACACTTTTTAATGGATGGCATATATCCAACGGCAGTTGACAAACATGAACTATTTGCATGCATCAAAATATGTGTGCTAGAAATAAAATAAATAATGCACAGTTCTCGCATAGACAGTTCTGACATGATTTCCAAACTAATCAGCTTTACTAAGAGTTTAACATTTTTGCAAACTACATTTGATTTGTCATTTCAGACACTCCCTTTGCTAATTCTGAATAATGCCTGGACTGCATTTATTGATGCCCTGGAGCAAAAAGTATGAGATTGACAATGACTTGTCAGAGTTTTTTTCAAGGTGGGTTAGATGTTCTATAAATTAAAAATATAGGAGCGGATCCAGTGACAATAGAGAACACATCATTTTTTCTAGTGTATTTGATTTGAATTGTTTTCATGATGGTTGAATAATTTTGCTATGTAAAGCAGGAGATATACGTACTGTAGTTACTGAAATTCTTATGCAATTTACATAAGGCAACTCAAAATAGTAGTTACACCTATAAGACCCAAGTTGACCTAATAAGCAAAAGGACAGATACAACACATGAAAATGAAATGCAAGAATTGTATCAATACTATGATTATTGCAGATGGCCTTTCTATATATATTATTTTCAGTCAGGTAATTTTATACATCTATCAAGTTTGTCCTTTGTGTTTCCATTGTACACACTTCAGGAACTATATAACTCTAAATAGTATCAATGAACTTAGGAGGTATTTATCTAAAAAAATTATAATTGGTTTATACTGTAAAGGGGAGTGAAGCTCATCTACCTCTGTATGGGAAAAGCTTCACTCTAGGTAAAGTTGTAATTACAAATAAAATCAGTTATACAGACAATGACTGGAATAATGGAGTGACCAAGCCAGAAAAATCAAACAGATTTGTGAAATGTACTAAAAGATAACTTTTGGTCTCAAGTAGTTCAGGACAATACTAGGACAGACGTGCTTATGATGTGAGCACCAATAAAACTACATTTATCTTCAGCATTAATATTCATGCTTCTGCCACCTTTCACGTCAGCACCTTCGCTACTTGGATGCTGCTCGGTCCTAAAGAGAAAAAAACCAAGGTGAGAGTTCTGGGAAGGCTATCCACTTTTATGTAAGACAGCTGAAGTGATTAAATTCATTGTTCAGTGTTAGTTGTTTTAGCTGATTAAGGGACCAATATTGGTGAGTTCATTTAAAGGTACTAATGAATTGCTTGTCTTTAATATGAAATCTCCATATGGAGGTTTCATCAGTTGATGTACGTTATTGAATTGTATAAACTGCAATTGAAGTATGTTATCTGATTTTGACTAGTGATGGGCGAATTTATTTGCCTCGGTGGAATTCGCAGCGATTTCCCAGTAGGCGAATAAATTCCCAAAACTCCCACAAAAATTGGCCTGGCCAAAATTCACCGGCACAAAAAAATGGATGCGGTGTCTGTTTTTTCTATGCCAGTGCAAATGTGTGCTGGTGTCCAAAATGAGATGCACACATCCACAGCGTTTAGCTAATTGAACACCACAGATTCAACCATCACTAATTTTGACTAGATATTAAGTTGCAGTCATTCTGATGTTTTATAACTTTCTGTTTTGGTATTTTACAATGTATAAAAATATGAATATGGCTACATGTGTATATCATACATTTAATCCGTAATAGAACATATACACTGCGAAACAGGGGAAGTGTTTTTACTTCACATAATGTATATTAAAGAGCTATGCAGGAGAAATGGATAAGAGCTGTACATTAATGTCCATTTTCATTACGTTTCATTTGGGTCCATTAAGAGTTACGTTTATGAAAGGGGAATTGCCTTGATTATGTAACTTCCTATGTAAGTGTTTAAATATATTGGTACACTGACTCTGACATTAAGATTAAGTAATAACTGTGTATAATTAAAACATAAAACTTCATAATCTTTTTATTTATTCTGAAATAGTTTAATCTTATGACCATGAAACGTTCTCTTTAACATTGTTAAATAGTTTTGCTCTCATTTATTATAAAGAACAAATTATTCCCAATGTAAAAACAAAGACTGTATGCCAACAAGTTAACCAGCACATTAACCTACCTGTATAAGTGCAGTTTCCAAGAATCAGCTAAAAAATCTAGCCCTACAGAGAACAGACCAACTCATTTCATATCACTATATAAAAATATTTTAGCATTAAATGCATGATACAATTGTTAAGGCAATTTTATAAATGTTTTCCACTTTTAATTTTAAAAAGCATGGCTCTGTCCTTACTAGCAAGATAACAACAAAGACATCTGCACATGAACAAATAAATGTCTTTCTTACTGCTCTAGTAAAAAAAACAGTAAAATAACACCTAATAATTTAAAAATTGTCCAGGTGTTATAAGGACAAGAAAAGTTAAACTAAAGAAGTAAGATAGAAATGTTGTACATTATGTTTTGGGTCCAAGGCAACTACAGCCCTTTAGCAGTAAAGATATGTGTCTCCAAAGATGCCCCAGTAGCTCCCCATCTTCTTTTCTGCTGATTCACTGATCCACATGCTCTGTGCTGCTGTCACTTACTGAGCTTAGGGACCATCTCACAATATACAGTACAAATAGAATATAAATGTCACAATATAAGGCTGATTAGTCATTAATACAGATAATTACTACATGGCAGCACAGAAACCAGTGCAACTAGCATCAGAATTGAATAATCAGCCCTGTAGCATCAGTTTGTATGACAGACCAACTTCGTTTTCTGCTTGATAATTTGTGACGACCCCTAAGCTTAACTTCTCAACAGCTGCTCAGAGGCCACTGAGCATGTGAGCGTTGTGGACACTTTGCACGATGGTGACCCCCTGTGACAACTTTGATGTCCTGGATCATTAATGCTATTGACAAGCTGAAACTTTAGGCTGGTGCAATAAGTTCAGTATATAAAACATGGCAGTTTTAGCCATATTCATTTTTAGGGTTTAGTTCTCCTTTAAATAAATGCCACATGGAAAAAAAGAGGATAGAGGTCAAATTGTCTTACAATAAGAACCACATCAAATAGGTAAATTCTCTTCAAATGTTTGAAATATTGAGTCCCTGATCCCACTTAATTGAAGAGTTTATCAATGTTGTGACAATATAGATCTACAGCTTATATTTTCTTAGTCAGTTACAATACAGATGCAGCCACTTGGATTTGTTGAGTTAAATGCGTCATGACTCAGGGTTAATTAAAGAAACTTTGTTATCTAAAGTGATCTTAGCTCATTTAATGCATTTAACCTTTTCATTAGCAAACGAAAGCACCATTGTTTTCAATGGTGAACTTTTTAATTGGATGGGATGATGTGACACAATATTCTGTGCTAAGTGGGATAAATGGGATAGATTAGTTAATTATTCTGTGTCAAATGCACAATCCAAAGTGGCTTCATCTGTAGGTGTCATGTATTGATGGATTCTCTTCTCTACAGTTGTGGTGCATTTATAGAAATTCCATTTTATTTACCTGTGCTAGCAGCATAATGAAAACAAAACAAACCAATAAAACTTTCAACCCAGGCAATTATTTACTTTTTTTATTATAAAACCAGGGAAAGACATACCGTTTAAAGCAGTTAGCAAGTTAGCTCTTTCTTTCAGAACTTTTTACCTGTTTTAATTTATTTTATTATCCATATTCTTTTGTGGAATACCAGCCTGGGCACTTACAACCCAAATATTCAGTCCAAAATCTTCCAAAATGGAAGAAGAAAGGTGTGCTGTAGTGTATCTACAACTCCCACAGGCTACTGTGCAATAAAACAGGAAAATAATGGGTGCCAGGAGGTTCTTGCAGTCAAACAGAATACACTTTTGTATGGCAGAGACAAATGATTCAATAGGTTTACTTACAAGCCACAGAGGCTCAGCAGACAATCATGACATGATTACAACATGTCCTTCAGAGACACCACATTGGAACTTTCCTGAGACGATATCATTACACCCTCAGGATCTCATCACCATGACCTGGATCCTCACACATTGGACGAGGGAACTGTCTAGCCCTAATTCTCCATAAGGCTATGTCCCTATACTACAGGTCAGTCTTGCCTGAGGGGAGAGCTACCTCCTTGCTATCTCTCCTAGTTGGAGCAAAGCTGCTCTTGATACTTAACCTGCCTATCAACTCTCCTTACTCTCCTAGAGAGTACCATTAGAGGTAGTAACCTATCTCTAGTGGCCTCATTCATGGGGTCTCTGCTCCCCGATGTATCTCTCTAGAGGTACTGGCCCCTCTAGGGCACATGGCTTTACTGGGCCTTGTTGTACCCAGGGTCCCTGGAAACATCCAGCGGGGTCAGCAACCAGAAGCCAAATAGGAAGATCCTCACCTTCTCTCTATACCAAGTGTGGCAGGAAGTGGTCATTACACCTCTTGGCCAGTAACACAGATATGTATATGTTAAACTAGATACAGTACATGGGCTTAAGCCCAGCAACTAGGGAGATCAGGAAGTGTAGGGAATTAAAGCCATAGGGGTATGTTAACCCTATGGGACCCTACATTTTCATTTGACTTAATCATTGCAATACTTAAACATTCATATCAGCAATTTCAAATATTTACAGATGAAGCCACTTGGTTTGTGTGTTTGACGCAGAATAACTAAACCCTCTTATCCCATTTAACACAGAAAACTGTGATGCAGCATCCCATCTAATTAAATAGTTCACCATTGTGAACAATGGTGCTTTGGTATGCTAATGAAAAGGTTAAATGCATTAAATGAGTTAAGATGACTTTGGATAACAAAGTTTCTTCAGTTAATCCCAAGTCATGACACATTTAACACAAACATCCAGGTGACTTCATCTATACCTTAAATAATTTTCATTGTTTGTGACATGCAAAATCTAACATAAAAAGTATTTTATTAGAGTAACCAATTAATATTAATTTTAAATAAAGGCTGACTAAAAAACATACTGCTTGTATTTAGAGAGTGTTATCTAACCTGTTATACAGAGAGAATTTTACCCAAATGAATTAAAGCATCTGTTTGTCTCTTTATAGAGCTTTAAATACCTTACCTCCAATTTACTGTGCAGTGAATTTATTAAAAAGGAAAAGGGGCAATAATTTTACAAGAAAGTTTGGGTTTGTTGAGCACTTAGATGGGGACATGCTTACTCTACAGTAGATTAGGTAACAAATAGCAAAGGATCATTTCCACAAATAAAAACAAAGAGGTCATCAGTGTCACTGTAGACTTGAGGAATGGCATGAAAATGATTTAAGGTTTGATTCTATTTTCAGATTTTAAAATGTGCAGTATTGATATATTTTCAGATTTTATAACTTCATATTTTATGCTCAGATTTTCCCCATCTAAAATGTGTAGTATTTTCAGGATAATATCATATATGTAAAATCAGCTTTTAAGCAAATAATGCTAATAGCAGCCTCCTGAGAGGCAAGTGTTTGGAAATTATTTAATAACCCAAACAAATTCCCTTCCATTGTTGGTACTGTGAAAAAAATTATAAGGTGTGAGAAAAACTCACCCTGGTGGTCTATTGGTGCAGCGGGGACGCCCGCCGCGCCGCTCCTAGTTGTTCAGAGGCCAGTTTCCTAGTGAGCATGCGGCGCACACTTCCAGCTTTTAAAAGTGCATGCGCGCTGGCGTTATGATGTCAGCGCTCAATGGCGCCAAATTCAAATATTTAAAGGGACTTTGGTAGTTTTTTGATTGCCCATGATAGGATTTTGGTCCTGGTGCCGTTCCTTGTGCTGTAAAGCTTCTGTTGTTCTTGATTCCTGTGTTTGACCCTGACTGGCTTTTGACTACTCTGATTATCTGTATCCTGACCCGAGCCTGTTGTTTGACTACCGATTCTGCCTGATCCTATCTATTATCACCCGGTTTGACCCGTTGCCTGCTTGACGACTCCTAGCTATCTGCCTGCCTCGATCCAGCCTGTCTGACTACGAATCTGCCTAATTCCGCCTGTACTGTTACCTTCAGACTTTATAGACTCTGACTACAGCCGTGCCCCATTGCTGGCCAGAACTCCTGCTCTGCACCTCTCATCTCTTTCTCTGTCTGACTCCATCTGTGTTCCGTCTGTCTATGTTATCTGCCTCCATCCAGTCCAGTGACCTTCTGCCCAAAGACTTTGCTTAACAGTCGTGCCCCTTGCTAGCCAGAACTTTTGCCTTGCCGCTCTCATTAAGCCCAGGTGGCATCTGAGTAGCTGAGGACTCCTCCGGAAGCCAAAGGCGGTCACACTACTGGTGAAGCATGAGCTGAGACCAGGGTGTTTGGCATTTGTTCTGGTATTGGGTGCCAACCATGACATAAGGACTGATTATGTTTTTTATTTTGTACCAAGTTGCAATGATAGAAACTTATTTGTATAAAGGTCTGCAAGGTTGAATTGGGTCAGCAGGAAAATGTAAAAAAAAAAACCTGTTGGATCCCTGCCCTAGTAGGTCCTACTAACCCAGACCTGTGCCCTGCCTGACACAACAACCTCTTCCCCCTTACCTCCCCAACCTTTTTACCCGTGAGCCACATTCAAATGTAAAAAGAGTTGGGGAGCAACACAAGCATGAAAAAGTCCCTGGGGTTGCCAAATAAGGGCTGTGACTGACTATTTGGTAGCCCCTTTGGGACTGGCAGCCTACAGGAGGCTCTGCTTGGTACTATACTTAGTTTTTATGCAATTAAAACTTGCTTCCAAGTCTGGAATTCAAAAATAAGCACTTGCTATGAGGACAATGAGAGCAGCATCCAAGGGGTTGGAGAGCAACATGTTGCTCGCGAGCTACTGGTTGGGGATCACTGGAATAAGGTATGCTTGGGAGGGAGGGGGGGTTTGCAGCACTGGTGAGTAGAGGATTCCAATTACCTGATGAGGCAGGGAGGAGGGGTCCCTGAGGTGGTAGTCCCAATGAGCCCTGTCCATCCAGTCATATGCTGAAGGTTTGAACATTTCCAGTGTAAGCATCTCTTTGCCAAGCTTCTCTTTTTAGGGGATTCTTCTCTGAAAGGTGAGTATAAGCTTATGGGTGTGGTAGAATGCCACTTTTTTTGCTACTATACTAAAAGCAACAGCCCCATGTGCAACATTTCATAAAGAAAATATTTATATTTTTTATTGCATGCAATTATATTTATAAACAACACAATCCATATTATTTATATTAATCAGGTCTATTTTTCCTAGAGAAGGAATATACAGAAGAGTAAATACTAACATGATTTGTAAAAGAGAGCTTTCTTGTAGTGATGGGCGAATTTATTCACCAGGGGCAAATTCGCGGCAAAATACTAACATGATTTGTAAAAGAGAGCTTCCTTGTAGTGATGGGCGAATTTATTCGCCAGGGGCGAATTTGCGGCGAATTCCCGCGATTCGCCGCTGGCGAATAAATTCGCGATACACCAGAGAAAATTCGCCTGGTGAAAATTCGCCAAAAAAAAAAACGAGTTGCGAGTCTTTTTTGATGCGACGCGACGAAAACGACACAACGCGCGTCGAAGATGACGCGCCACGACGAACACGACGCAACGCATCAAAAACGTGCTGCGACTCGTTTCGCCAATTCGCGAATTTCGCTGGAAATTCGCTAAATTTTCAGCAAAGAAAAACTAGGTAGATTCGCCCATCACTACTTTCTTGCCAGTTTCTTTACATTCTATAATATGTGCACATGCAAATATGCATATATTGCATATACAGTATATTGCATATATATTGCACATGCAAATATATAGCCAGGCTAACAGAACAATAAAATGATAGCTGAAAATGAGATGTTCTCAGCTGACTTTGGTAAATGTCTCCTATATGGATTTCTGTTCTGGGGTTAAAATGTAAAAATAACAAAAAAGACAGACCTGTTGCTGGAAATTTCAAAGAATATCACATGCTGCACTGAGTTTACCCTCCCAGGAATAATTTAGACAGCAAAAAAAGAAAAACCTTCCCATGAAGAGTATAGCATTATCAGTTTTTGGAGTTGCAATATGTTGTAACATTTTACCTTAGAGGCCATTCAAAGAGCAGTGCAGTTGTTATCTTTGACAGCCACAGGCAGTAATCAAGTTGCATATTCCAGATCGGCATATTTGAATGATTTAATTGGACATTGTGTATGAGGACTAGGGAAGATTAGAGTTATGGCCTTTTCACTATGTGCATTTGTAAGTTTTCATTGTTTCCAAATGATGAAAATGCGGAAGTGAAATTTAGAAGGTTAATTTATTTTGACATTCAGAAAATCTGATTAAAAAAATACAATTTCTTTTCCCCCTCAAGACATTATGATTTTAAGAATATAATTTTTGACATACATCAAGCTATCTAATAGTATACAAATACAATATTTACTTATTTATGTGATATAAAAAATATTGGAGTTGTTTTTACAATCTACCTTTAAAAAAAGCCATGGTAAGTAATGGTTTAATGGACCTCTTCCATTGACTTGTACATGAATTCGGCAGGTTTTAGGTGGCGCAATATCAAATTAGTACTTTTTCCAAGGTTGAGGTGTGATCAATCTCACATTCAAATTCAAATTCGAGTGGTGGCTTTCATTCATAATTGAGTTTTGACCAAAAATAATGTGACCATTCGAAAAAAAGGAAAACCACAATATTTTGAGATTTGTGGTAAAAAAGAAATTAGAATGCTAGTATATTTATACTGTTTGATTTCAATGGGTGGTTCACCTTTAAATTAATTTTTAGTATGATATAAAATGGCCACTTCTAATTATATGACCAAGAAATGACAGTTGAGTTTGTCTGAAGTGACATTTGTAAAAGTTCAGTTTCAGTCCTGCAGAATCAATGCATTTCAGAAACTTTTCTAGGTACTTGTCATGAAGAGCCATAGTTGGAGCACAGACAAATATATCATCCAAGTAGCACTGAACACCAGATATGTCATGGACTATAGAAGACATCAGTCTTTGAAGACAACTCGGTGCTTCATGGGTGATAAATGCAGTGAGGTCTCTGCTTTCCTCATGCAGTAATACTTGATGATAAGCACTCTGAAGTTCCAAGGTGGAAAATAATTTTGATCCTCAGAGTTCTGAAAATATTTTCTATATGTGTGGCAAAGGATGATTATCCATAACAACTGCTTTATTAGGTTCAAGGAGATCAACACACAATCGAATACTTCCGGTTTTCTTCATTGTTACAACAATTGGTGAAACACATTAAGAGGATTCTGATTCTGATCACATCTTGCTCTACCAGTTTTTTTAGTTGCTACGAGACAGCCCCTTATAGTCCCTTATAGAGTAGGGCAATCACCTCAGTTTCTGGCATACTAGTTTTACATCTGGTCTCAACTTTGTGTACATAGTTCTTTGCACAACTTAATGAATTGTTGCTTTGGGGTGAAATTTTAGACACTGTCTGTGTGGCAGACACTGGTGCTGTAGTAATGAGACCATCAACTAATTGTAGGTTTAATGCAGCAAAGAGATCCCTAATTGTAGGTTTAATGCAGCAAAGAGATCCCTTCCAAGTATAGCAGTACCCTTATTCACAATGTAAAAGTCACATTTGGCTGTATTTGATTCAAATTATGCAGTCACTGGCAATCAACCAAGCACAGGGATTGGATTCTTAACAGACCGATCTCAGGGCAGGTGCAACAAGCAAATCTTTTGCAAAGTATTGCAAGTAAATATCCTTTGGTAGTATAGAATCAGCTGAACCTGTATAAAGCATCAGGTTAATGGAGTGTCCTTTGTCAGCAGAAGCATTATTGGCATTGACGGTGCATAAAAAACTGGTCTGCAATAAATGTATCAGCTTTATCCACACTTAATACCGTAACATTTGGAGGAGTGACTTCATGAACATGTTTAGCAGAACTACCGCAGATTTTACCAAAATGTCCTTCCTTTTTGCATTTGCGACACTGTACAGCTTTTACAGGACATGTAGTATAATTTGTAATGTGTTGTGTTGAACTACAGTGGAAGCAGTATTTTTATTTGTATTTGCTGCACGTTTTTTCAGTGTAGGTGAATCCCTTTCCTTAGCATTGTCTTATGCCTGTGACTGTGTATTATTAGACCCCAGTGCTGCATTCACAATCTGGACATTCCCAGCAGTTCCCTCACTGAGAGTTTTAGCCTCTGCCACTGCTGTTTTTATTTGGCTAGCAACTGCAATAGCCTTTGCAAGGATTAAATCCCACTCTAGGAGCAGTCTCTCTCTAATGAGAGGTGAAATTGTTTTTTCCACTATTTTGGTCTCTTAGCATTTCATCTGTTAGATTTCCAAACTCACAGCTAACAAACAGCTCTCTCAAAGCTGCAATTGTTCTGTGAATTCACCATTACGTTGTCCGCGGTGGCAGAATTTATATCTTTCAGCAACCACATTCACTCTTGGCATGAAAAAGTTCTTTATAGCAAGAAGAGCAGTTTCATAAGTATCATCAGGTAATGGTAATGTATAGAATATACACTGTCCCTCTGCTCCCAAGCAGTAATAATAATTAAAGCATGATTTCTAGCAGCAGAACTCTCCCCTTGGTCAGCAGCAATAATGTAATACGGATGCAAGCAGTAAAAGGTATTGTAGGCTAACCAGGGTTTGGAAAAAGCTGCAGGCTGCTGCAGAGGTAGAAGAGACTGGAATATGAATAGGGGATGGACTGAATAGAATGATACATAATAAAATGTGGCAATAACAATACATTTGTAGCCTTACAGAGCATTTGTTTTCAGATGGTGTCAGTGGCCCCCATTTGAAAGCTGCAAAGAAAAATAAGAAAATTGCAAATCATTAAACTATGAAAAATAAATAATTAAGACCAATTGAAAAATTTCTTAGAATTGGCCCTTCTACAATATAAAGGTGAACCACCCCTTTAAATGCTAACCCTTTGAAACAGTATAGAAAGTACAGTGTATTTACAGTATACTCTTGTGCACAGTGACACCTACAGGCACCTTGCACAAACACCACAATAGACTGCCCACATAATGCATTTTGTGGTCACCAGCCACTTCCTCAGAAGCTAACAGCAGCCTTTCTCCATCTTCCTTTAGAAGGCACAACCCCACCCATAAAACTTATTAACCCCTACCTTACAAATAGTCCAATTTATGTGATCCTTCATTGGCAGAACAATCTGCACCATATTAAAGTACATACAATTATAAGGTAAATAGTTACAATAGATGGACAAGAAAATTAAATATATAACTGGAGAATAAATTAGACATGGGAGAACAGCTTCTACAGTTCCTGGCTCTGAAATTTGAATGGCAGTGATGTAAATTCAGTGTAGCTGGCAGGTACAGGATTAAATGGTTTTATAGGGGCAGGTTATTTTAAAGACATTTTCAGTTTGTAAAGAATGCTCGACACCTGGGGTTTTACAAGTAAAGAATCTTTCCATAATTTGGATCTCCATACCTTAAAAAAAGCATTTAAACATTAATTAAACCCAATAGCATTGTTTTGCCTCCAATAAGGAGTAATTATATCTTAGCTGGGATCAAGTACAAGGTACCATTTTATAACTACAGAGAAAAAAAGAGATAACAATGATTTGATTATTATGAGTCTACTAGACATTAAGCCCGTTAAATTAACGGGCGCTAGAACATATGTAGTCAAACAT
>CM044446.1:40700167-40717255 GCA_024363595.1 Xenopus borealis | reverse complement strand
CAAATTCCACGGACACAGGGACTGGACGCAGAGACACTTGGACTTTATTATATAGGATAGGATGGCCTTTCTTTTATTCTGAACTTTCTGGAGAACAGGTTTTTGGATAAAAGATCCTATATCTGAAGTAAGTAGATGGGGGTTATTTAGTTAATTGACACAAATATTATGGTGCAAGTGCTAAAATGTGTGACAAGGAAACTCGTCAATTGACCCTTCGTGCTCAGCCATCCCACTGAATGCCATTGTTACATACCTTAATGAAACACCAGGAGCCATAAAGGGTGTAAAATGGCCATTTTCATGCACATTTGATCAGATAAATAGGACCTTGACAGCCTCACCAAAAGGCAATATTCAAATGGTTGCTGGTCATTTGGATCCTTGTCATACAGACCCTAGCTCTAAGGCTTTTTTTGTGTGCTCAGTTATAATAGATGCATGACTTAGTGAGGAGTATAGCATGTGTGACACTCAGGGCCGCTCCAGCCATGGGGCAAGATGAGAATCTTGTTGCAGGCGGCACAGTTACCAGGGGCGGCAAAAACATCAGTTTCCATAACGGTCTATTCCATAAATGAAAGAAAATAGCTAGTTTCTAACATTTTAGATTTTATTCTGCCTTCTCAACTCATTTTTGTAACGCATGGCTCCCATGGGTATGCATATCAGACTTGAGAAAAATATGTATTACAAAATAAATAGCATAAAACGTTTATATCTAAAATGCTCTAAACAATGAGTTGGAATGGATTCTAAACATAGGTTAGCTAAATTGTAATAGCTATAAACTGTAGCAATATAATTGAAAGGAATGCAGCAAATATTTGTGATGTGCTGCTCGTGTGATAAGGAATGTCGTCTTTAAAACAAGATATGGATTTCTAAAATGTTGTTTTTTTAACATGGGATTTTGAATGATATAAATATATTCTATCCTTTACAGAAATATATTCTGGAAAAGCCACCATGTAATTGTTAATTTAGATTCCCATCTCGTTCTTCTTTGCCATGGGTTTTGGTGAAGGCCGTATTTTTGAAGTCATGAAATAAGATGGAAATTGCCTGTCTTCACATGCATTCATTTAATGTAATCACTTCCTCCAAAACAGCAATAAAATAAATAAATGTAGCCGCACATAATATCCATAAATTTAAATACATACTTTTATCTGTTTAGAAATAAATCACTTTTGTTCTTCAAAGGTGGAAAACCTTGCAGTTTCATTGGAGCTCTTCTTACACAGCTGCTTTGGATGCTGGGAATAAACCCATGAGTGACAACATTTGCTGAGAACCCATTAATCACTGCTACATAGCACATATAAATGACAATCATCAGTAACACATTTATAAAGATGTGCAATCCTGAGTTCAAGGGCATTCACAAATGACATGTATAGACTTAAAGCCCAGGGTCCAATGTTACCCCAACCAAAATACTCACACTGACATATAAAATTAGATGGAATAGCTGGATCTTGATTTATTACCACATATAAAATGACATTAACGATGTACCATAAATATTCATGACACAAACAACAGTATCTTTACACCTTTATATAAAACATGAATCTGTATTCGTTAGCCACTGCTCATTGCAAAATGACTATTCATTTAGCATAACTTGAAGTGAATACTGTCATACTTTTCTCATTTTCTAGTCCCAGGAAAATTGTGTTTTGCAACCACCTCAAAAAAAAAAAAAAACCCTTCTTTAGTTTAGAACCTTGCCAAGTATCCAAAGAGTGATCAAAACAAAAAATATACATCAGCACTTCTGCAAAGTGAATATATTCTGGTCATTGACCATACATTTTGATGATGATTTCAGGACTCCCTCCTGAAAAGTTTTAAAATGTTTCACTACCTAATAGGATTATTTTTAGTACCTTGTATCTTGATCTATTTGAACTAAGATATAATTAATCCTTAGTGGAGGCAAAGCAATCTTATTAAAAGATTAAATGATTCATTAGTAGACTTTAGGTATGGTGATCCAAATGACAGAAATACCCCTTACGAGGAAAAACCTCACGCATTATGGATACCGCATTATTATACCTGTACCAGAATAAATAAATTTTTTTCACTTTCCAAAATTAGTGCTGCAGTATTTGTTGTAATGGATACTGAAACCCTGGATCAAGCATTTGACATTCATATGGAACAATATGGAAACTTTAAAAAAAAAAAAATTCTATTCCATAGGCCCACCCTTTGCATTTAATTTTTGCAATAAGTGTGAAAGCAGCTACCTATTGTGTCACCAGACAAGTGCAGCTAAGACACCTTTCAATTCTTTGAAAATTAAGCTTCCCTACACTCCAAAAAGGGCTGAGCAGGGTCTTTGGAATTTTCTTTTAACAATTAATTATTCAGTCTTTGAATCTTTGATCTTTGAATACCATCACTTCATCTGCAGATGGGAGGGAAAACATTTTCAAAAACTCCCTTCGCAGGCACCACAAAATAACATTTTATCTTGCACCCATCGCATCTTGCACTTTCTAGGGGACTGAAAATCACAATCACAATCATTATTTTTATTGGGGTCTGATTCATGAAAACATCTTTCCATGGCCCAACCTTGCTGTCCCTTTCCCACCTGGTCAATGACACCATAAGTCTTTTCAACAAAATACAACTTAGCCCTAATCTGCCATTTCTCCCCACCAATGCAATGCAGCTATTCCTGCTGTTTTTTTGCTCTCCACACTACTCCTTAAAGGGGAATTCAACCCCCAGATGCAAACACCCCTTTTGATGGGGCCAGTGAACCCATTTGAAAGCTGGAAAGAGTGAGAAGAAGGAAGAAAATAATAAAAAAAAATAAAAAATGATGGCCAAATGAAAAGTTACTTAGAATTGTCCACTCTATAACATACTAAAGGTTAACTTAAAGGTGAACCACCCCTTTAATACTTTCCAACATTCCCTGATACATTGACTAACCACTATTAACCAGCATGCTTTCTGTCTGGCCTGCTTTAACACATGAACTTAGCCATTATATCTTCCCAAGCATGCGGCAATTTTCTTCCCTAAATGGAGACACATGAACTCACCAGTGCTCATTGCCCCTCTGATGTCTCCTAATATTTAATATTATAGATTATACTATACTTTATGCAAAAAGTAATAATTTTAGAGGGATAGTTACCCTTAAAAGCATAAAGAAAAAATATTATATTTACCCAGTGCCAGATCTAAATCTAATCTATTTTTGTGTTAGACAAAACAACATTTAGAGCTGATAATGCCAGTGGAATCATTATTGACTAAAGATAATGGTGTTTTAACTCTGAAAAAGAAAAGTTTTCTGATGAAGTAGTTAATTAGAATAAAAGATAAATTATACTTTTAAACAAACACTACATTATGTCTATTTAGTAGTGCAGGTATGCTGTACGGAGAAGCAAAGCTGTGTTTAGTCATGGTCTGTTGGAGATATCTGTAATTCACTGGAAGTACTATAGCTGGTCTGCATGGTGTGCTTAATTCACCCTTCTGAGAGAAACTGATGTTCTTAGTTACTAGTTAACTGTTCCAAGAATATGCTGCTATAAATCTTTGTTAACAAGGTGGCGGACTGTACACACATTCAGACATAATTCTAGGCTGAATATGAACTATATGATACACCACTGTCAAATACATAGAAATAAATAATAGGATCACATCATGAAAAATTCTAAAACTGCAATTAAAACAAGATTATTGCTTAGTAATAATGTTGAAAATAGTACCCTAAATGATCAAGGGATGTTTGAAAAAGCCACATATAACTTGGTCAAATTCTGATAGCAATCAGTAGTTTGAAAACATGTTCTGGTAACAGGATTGGATTAAAGGACAAGGAAAGTCTAAAATAGAATATGGCTGGAAATGATGTATTTTGAATACTAAACATAAACATGAACTTACTGCACCACAAAGTCTAATCAAACAAATGATTTATGCTTTCAAATTTGGCCACAGGGGGCTGTCATTTGTAACTTTGTTAAACATCTTTGCATGACCCTGGCCCTGCACATGCTCAGTGTGATCTGGGCTGCTTAGGGATCATCTTAAATTAACAGCACAAGTCAAATAATATCTGACAGAAGCTGATACAGCAAGACTGATTAATAATCAGAATAATCAGAATATGCAGACTGCTCTGGCTCCTGTGTTGTCATGTAATCTAATGTGGATTTTAAAGTTTTTCTATTGTTTAATACAAACTTTCTCCAACTCTGCAGAACCAGTGGCAGCAGCAAAATATCCTCCAAATAGAATCCCACTTTATCTGTTTAAATCTGGCTCCATGATCTTTTGTACCTGCAACTGGAGTTGTAAAAGCAAAATAAAATCCAATATAAATCTCTACACGGTCATCAACTGCTCTACAGGGAAACAAAGCTGCTTGAGTTCTGCATGTCTGGGAAGTAAGGCAGGGACTCCCCTGCTGTTTATAAGTATGATTGTTTCCCTGCAGAGCAGTTAGGGACTGTCTGACAATTTCTATCCGCAGTAGTAAATGAAGGGAGAATTTCACTGCATACAGTCAGGTTTTAATTGTTTTGCCTTTCCTTGTCCTTATTATTAACAAATACTAATAATACTTATTGAAATGCATTCCTATGCAGTCATTTGTGAAGTATCACCCACCTCCCACTCCAATTACAGAATTTACTAACAACTGACATTTTTGTATCCATTCTGTTAGAAGAAGTGAAGGTATACATACTAATAATGTGTAACAGTATACAAAAAGTGAGTTTAATTGCCTCAGCAAATCATGTAAAATGCATGTTAAAAGCTTTTACTCAACTTTTGATAACAGTTTTTATGTGGGCATTCCTTTTCTACCTGAATTTGTCTTTTTGTCTTCAACATTTTACATCAGGTATGAGGTTGTGTATAATAACAGCACAATCTTTTTTAACTTGTGGACCCATTTACTAACAAAAGAATTGATTTTTTCCACGAATCATGAAAAAAATTGTGGTTTTCATATCTCTTAAAATCTCTAAAAAGTCCAGATTTAAAAACCACAAAAACCTCCAATTCAAAACTTTGCCAAGTAAAATACAGCATTCAGTAGTAGCTACACTTAGGGGCAGATTTATCAAGGCTCAAATTTTAAAGTGCAAAAACTTTGAATTTGAGAAAAACCAACCTGAAATAATTAATAATTTTTATTTACAATCGAATAGGTCCATTCGATTTGGATTTTTAGCATATTTGAAGTCCACCAATTAACACCAAGTAGGTTCCCTAATCGAAATACACAAAATTAACTAGAAATTCTAATTTTTTTAATTCGAATTTTCACTTCAACCCTTGATAAATCTGCCCCTAAAGGAATCTGGAGGTTGGAGTTTTTTTTTAAAAACATTCAAGGTATTTGTTACTATTTTTTAGCACAAAACTTTATAAATGCATCATTATATATTACAATATGGATGCAGATCTCGGGAAATTAAGTTTTCATATAAAATATGGATACATTATAGGACCCATTTAATAACAATCTATTTTTTCCCAAGAAATCTCAAAAAATTTTGTGGTTTCTCCCCGTTTCCCTCTACCTCCTGTCTCAATGAATACGTAAATATCCTCTGTGAATACATAAGTATCCTCTGTTAACACTTCTTCTGTGTTCTGTATTTATTTTCTCTCCCTCATTGTTTTTATTGAAATTTTAACTTCCACACAAACAAACATAAGTAACAAGAAATATATTGAAGATACAAATTAACATCATTTTTCTTTGCTTAGTTCACATATTAATGACAGTTAGCATTTAGATACAATTATTTTGTTTTGCATGTCTGGGATTATTAGCAAATATTTTCCTTCTTGTATGTAGAATCATATGCCAAAGTATCTTACTGTCTCTGTGTGAGTAGTGCAAGAGAAAACTGCCTTCAGTTATTTCTGTCAACAATAACTTCTCTCCCTCATTTTGTGCCTTCTACAGGAAAGGAAAGAGAGATTGAATCATGACCACTGGTACTGCATTTCAGAACCATTTCCACCTGGTGCACACTGAATGGGGTAAGTGGGCAGACAAAATCCTCAGGGATTTATTGCATCATCTATGTAGAGATGCATTTACTCTAGTACACAGTCCATAGGAGAACTATATATATTATCAAAGAGGGAAATTAACCACCTATGGAAAGCTACAGTGGCAGTTTTAACTACAATAAACAGGGTTTTACACAAATATCTTTGTTCTGCTGAATAGCCCTGTCATGCTAGCACCAAAATGCCACACTCAGAGAAACAGGTTTAAAAAAAAAAAAAACATATGTGTGTGTGTTAGCCTGGGTAACCATAACTAATCACTGGAATAAGCAAAACAATGGCGGTCTTTATAAAGTTCGCGCAGCGCATAATTGTTCGCAAATGGTAGTTTTGCCCATGCTTTTTCCTAAAGCTAAAATATTGCACTACTGTGCCCGTCTTTCCGGTTTTTGCGAATTCGCATTGTGAATGAATTTTCGCAAACAACTTGCAAACAAGACTGGTCTTTGCGCGAGTACAGGCACTTTGCGAGGTTGTTTTGCATGAAAATAGCGTTAAAAGCAACTTAAATTCGCAATTTGCGAAACAGTTTTGCAAATATTTTCTCCGCCACCAAAGTTGTGGCGCAGAGTGTTCGCAATTTGTGATTTTTGCCATATTTAAAAAGCTCCTATGAAAAACAAATTTGCAAATCTGTTTGCACACTCTTATTCAGCTTTATAAATATAACCAGACGCAGGGCAAATTTATTCACTCTGCGAATCAATCTGCCCTGCACGAAGTTTATAAATGACCCCTAATGTGTTTTCACTTTTAGCTGTAAATCTACTATTCATTTCAATTAACTAATCATTCTCTGTTGTTGGAAGGATACATGCTAATATGGGCAAAGGGAATACACATTTAATTTGAAATGTATGTGTTCCATCTCTGGGGTAGGTAGCAGAGATGTTACAGAGAAAAGTATATAAGACCAACTAGACTCAGATGGTTTGAAGGTACGAACAAATGTGGTTGAGCACAAACGATGACAAATCTGCATATTGAATCAAGTGCCAAAAGTAAGGTGGGCTAAATGTAATCCATGTTTAATGATATGGGCATATTTGTATTTGATATGTGTATCTGGTTAGTTAAGTAGTGCTAGTAACTAAGAACAATTGAATCTTTCATAGTATTTTACACAGGGGTTTAGAAGACATTCTAAAAATGTGTACAATAGATTACAGATGACAGATTTTTAGTTAGTATTTGATAGTTAGAGAATTTATAAAGAACTAAAATTTTAGAAACAAGTCATATAGAAAAGACTTCTAACATTTCATCTAATGTAAAGATCCACCGCTGTGATTGAAAAGATTAAAAAATATATATATGTGCACAGGTATGGGATCCTTTATCCAGAAACCCTTTATCCAGAATGCTTTGGAAAGGCTGTCTCCCATAGACTCCATTTTATCCAAATAATCCACATTTAATAATAAAACTACCAACTAATATATAATTAATCTTTATTGGAAGCAAAATGAGCCTATTGAGTTTAATTAATGTTTTTGAAAACCCAAGGTCCCGAACATGGATAATGGGTCCCATACCTTTATATGCATATATTAAAATTGATATAAAGAACAATATAAAAAGGACAGTTGGGGAAAAAAGTATATGGCTTTCTTCACTATGTGCTGTTTAAATTCTGTAAGTAAATTAATACAAGAGGTTGACAGGAATTGTGTGATCATCATGGTTCTGCAACTGGCAAGTTAAGTCTCTCTGAATTCATAACATTTGATAAAGAATATATGTGCATCAGATCAAGATATTTTTAGAACACTGAATTTATATTTCATCAGTGTATGAACATGAATATAACGAAGGTTATTAATAAAATGAATGGTGTTGAAAAAGAAGTGTTCAAATAATATATATTTCATTACAGTGTAGACCAGTAAGTGTGTATTAAAATGCAATGAAGGTTTTTTAATTGATTTCTCCTTTAGGAACAGGCTGGTTAAACATAATTCTGGTGCAATTAGGGAACATTGTGACAGATTTTATACAGCATAAATGCAGGCTGTATGAATTCTGAGGTTGAATATAAAGAAGGTTATGATTTGCTATTAGAACAGCATGCATCTCCTGTCTAACAGACTTCTGATACAAATATTGTATATTAGTTACCTGACAATCGTGTCCTTCTTTTAACCTTTTCCAAACAACTGCTGAAGCAGTTTTACAAATGAGGAAACCTGATGAAAAATTTTGCTCATCCCTATTTAAAATGTGCTTACCACCTGGAAAGTGCAAAAAAGATATATAGGTGGTATTTAGTACCAAATACATTGCATAAGTTCAATAAATCCTCCTCCCCAATGTATTATACAAGAGGACGTTTTTTACATATATGTTGTTTTGGTCCTGTGATAAAGTTATTCTGGGTTAAGATATTCTACCTTATTTCAAAGCTATCTGGTCGGTTGGTATTGCTTGATCCATCACTGGCACTTTTAAATTTGAATTTGGATACTTTGCCAAGTAAAGCTCACTGTCCAATTATACATTTATTGACAGCAGCTAGAGCTGCTCTAGCTTGAAAATGGAAATGCCACAGGTCACTATCATATTAAAAAGTAATAGTTAGTGATGGGCGAATTTATCCGCCAGGGGCGAATTCGCGGCGAATTCGCGCGATTCGCCGCGAATTCGCGCGATTCGCCGCTGGCGAATAAATTCGCGAGACGGCAGCAAAAATTTGCCGCCGAAAAATTTGCCGACAAAAACGAGTCGCGCGTTGGTTTTGACGCGACGCGCCGAAAACGACGCGGCGCGATTGACGCGCCACGCGTCAGAAACGACGCGATGCGCCACGCGTCAAAAATGACGCGCAACTCGTTTCGCAAATTTTTCGCCAATTCGAGAATTTCTCTGGAAACGCGGGAGTTTCGCCCATCACTAGCAATAGTAGCTGTGTAACAAAATTATGTAAAAATACTGCCAGAAGTTAATATGAAGGTGACATCTTTTAATGAATTATGGCACCCTTGGATGGAACTATTTCCAATGCTTAAAGGATGGTACTAATTAAAGGGGCTTTTGTTTAATTTTCCTTTTTAACTATAATCTGGAGTTTATGTAAAGATTGTAATAATTATGTGAAATCAAATTGAAAAGTATATCAATTGATATTTGTTACATTGTGAAAACTTCAACAAAAAAGATTTTTTTAAAATATCTTCTATGTCGTGAAATTAATGCAGACTGATTAAAGATAACTTTCAAATGGATTTGGTCTAGCTTTTTACATAGATTATCTATTTCTCCCTTTATGCCTTAAAAACTACCTTGGTGCAAATGTTCACTTTATTTTAATTAAAGGAGATGTTAATAAGCTTATTGAAAAACAAATCAACTTTTCTTTTACTGTCCATCTCTGTTGGCGCAACGTTCATTTATAACACATGCATACACATTTATCTGTGCATTTATCTACAACAACATTTAACTTGGGGTCCATTTAAGTGTATTGTGATAGCAATATGCTCACTTCAAACAACTGTATTGCCTTGTAGATGAATTGTATAATGTACAAGAAACATTTTAGTCTTTGTTTAGTACCTGATATGCCATTCCACTCAACCAATAAAATATTTATTATGTTCACATCAACTTAAAAAGGGTCTTTGTTAAGTTGTATTCTTTGTAAAATTATTTTCTTGTCCTTGGATAATCAGTAGAGTACTGTTGTTGTACAACTTCAGTTTAAAGTGAACTGTATAAATTTGAAGACAGACAAGTGCCATACTGCACCACATAACATAGCTGTCAAATCCTTTTGTATCTTAGAAATTGTGTACTGAATATTTATGAGTTAAAAAGTAAACTTTAAATGTACTGTAGTTGTTCTCATTTTGTAGGTGTAATTGTAAAGCTGCAATGTACAAAATGCCAGAAATTGTGTTATTTTTCTTTATCAGGAGCAAATTAACTTTCCATTGTGTTTTTGGAGTATGGTGGGAATTTAAGTACCTGGAAGAAACCCACTCTGTCACAATCTCCCTTCCGGGAGTTCCGGGCGGTGCATCCTTCTTCGCTGGCATCGCTCCCACAATGGCAGAGCCCATTAGGGATGGCGCGAACGTCGGAAAAAAAGTTCGCGAACAGGTTCGCGAACTTCGGGAAAATTGCGAACGGTTCGCAAACGGTTCGCGAACCCCATAGACTTCAATGGGAAGGCGAACTTTAAAAGCTAAAAAAGACATTTCTGGCCAGAAAAATGATTTTAAAGTTGTTTAAAGGGTGCAACGACCTGGACAGTGGCATGCCAGAGGGGGATCAAGGGCAAAAATGTATCTGAAAAATCCATTGTTTCACAGCGCTGCGTTTTGTGCTGTAAAGGGCAGAAATCACACTACTACTTGGCCAGTTCATGTATAAATACCCCAGAGTTCACACAAAGATGGCAAAGTGGCCAGTTCAGGTATAAATACCCCAGAGTTCACACAAAGATGGCAAAGTGGGCAGTTCATGTATAAATGCCCCCAGAATTCACACAAAGATGTTAAAGTGGCCAGTTCAGGTATAAATACCCCTAGAACTAGAAAGTGGACCAGTAGCCAGCACATCATCCAGGCACAACTAAAATAGAAAAGCAGAGCCACTGACCATGTGGGTGGGAGGGTGGTGAGCAGACTGCAGGCTGCAGTGTTTGTATAGCAGCTCCTTCCTTTTTCTTTTTCCCTGTGCTGAAATCAGGGAACTGTAGGGCAGTATCAGTGCTGGGCTGGCCAATCTGATCAACAGCTGGATCTGGCTGCAGGGAATGTGAAGGGAGGAGCGAGCACCAAGGGAGCTTCCATTGGAAGGGGAGTCAGTGGTCCAGGGGGTGTGGGGGTGGTCCAGGAGGGAGAGCTTCCTTATTGGCTGCCATGTATCTGCTGGTCTGGGGTGAGAGGGCAAAAAAAAGCGCAAAATTTGGCGAACCCAAAATTGCGAACCTTGCGCGAAGTTCGCGAACTTTTGGCGAGCGCGAACACCCGATGTTCGCGCGAACTAGTTCGCCGGCGAACAGTTCGCGCCATCCCTAGAGCCCATGGCCACCACCTCAGTTTTGGCACCAGAGCGATGTTGTCGTAATGCCGCGACCAGCATTCCAAGGCTTTGGTGCCAAATTCAACTCTAAAAGGACACCAAAGACCCGGGTTCAATGCCCAAGTATAGCCTCTGTCTCTTTGAGGTTTCTAAGATTCCTTTCCTTGGCTACATCATTTCCCCAGAGAGTTTTGAGATGGATCCGGCCCAGGTTTCTGCCATCCAGAAGTGGCCACTCCCTTTAAGCACCAAGGTGATCCAAAGATTTCTTGGCTTCACAAATTACTACCGCCAGTTTATTAAAGGTTTCTCCTCTCTCATTGCTCCTATCCTTGCCCCCCCCTCCTTCACAAAGGAGGAAGACCCAATTATTGGCCTCCTGTGGCCCTTGAGGCCTTCCAGTCACTAAAGGACGCCTTTATATCTTCTTCTGTACTAAGTCATCCTGATCCACTTCTACCCTTTTTTTATTGAAGTTGATGCCTCCGATGTTGGAGCTGGTGCTATCCTTTCCCAAAGACACTCCTGGGATGGGAAACTACATCTCTGTTCTTACTTCTCTAAGAAGTTTTCCCCTGCAGAACAGAACTATGACATTGGGAATCATGAACTCCTTGCAGTCAAGCTTGCCCTTAAGGAGTGGTGTCACCTCTTGGAGGGTGCTCCCCATCCAATCACGATCTATACTGACCATAAGAACTTAGAATTTATCCATTTTCTTAAGAGATTAAATCCCCGGCAAGCTAGACCTGGGACCAAGAATCGGAAGGCAGATGCATTATCTTGAAGCTTTATTCCTGTGGATCGTCATCCTGAGGAGCAAGTTCCAATAATTCCTCCTTCAAGAATCATTGCTTTTTTACTTGCTCAATTTGCTAAAGAAATCCTATCGACCGCTCCTGCTGACACTCCTATTGGAATGGCGTTTATACCTCCTGAGTTGCTTCTCCCCATTGTGCAACAGTCTCATTGCTCAAAACAGGCCGGCCATCCTGGTCCTGAAAAGACTCTTGAACTTTTATGGCGTCTAGTCTGGTGGCCCACTATTCGTAAAGACATCAAAGACTTTGTCTCTGCCTGCACAATTTGTGCCACCACTAAGTCTAGTCATTCTTACCCCAGTGGGCTATTACAACCACTACCCATTCCTTCTCGTCCATGGACTCATTTAGGTATGGATAGTGATGGGCGAATCTCCCGCGATTCGATTCGGTGAAGAATTGGCGAAAAATTCGCAGCACGCTTTTGACGCGTGTCGCATCAACTTTGGCGCGTTGCATCGTTTTCGGCGCGTCGCGTCAAAAACGACGCGCGACTCATTTTTCCGGCGAATTTTCACCAAGCAAAATTTCGCTGGAGATTCTCGAATTTATTCGCCAGCGCGAATCGTGGGAATTCGCCCCTGGCGGATAAATTCGCTCATCACTAGGTATGGACTTTATTGTTGAATTGCCACCCTCTAATGGAAATACTGTCATCTGGGTAAAAAAAGACGCGCCACGACGGAAACGATTCCATGGGTGCCGAAAACGACGCGACGCGCCAAAGTTGACGCAACGCGCGTCAAAAGCGTGTCGCGACTCGTTTCGCAAATTTTTCGCCAATTCGCGAATTTCTTTGGAAATTCGCAAATTTCTTTGGAAATACTCGAATTTTTCGGCGAAGCGAAACTCAGGAGATTCGCCCATCACTACCCCTGGGAGGTCAGCACCACATTTTTGTAAACCACTAGGTTATACCAGTACAGTCAAACAGTAAAATACGTAAATATTGAAGATATAAAATGGCAAAGGAACTGAAATGTGTTTCTATTACTCAGACCTCGCTTTCTTTTTTGATAAACAAAAAAGATTCCTGTCCTTGTTTATTTTAATTCATACTTTAAGCTACTTTTAGAGAAGCACATAACAATGCTTATTTTACATACATTTGTTATTTTAAAATGCTATCAAATTC
Source organism: Xenopus borealis (assembly GCA_024363595.1). Taxonomy (NCBI): domain Eukaryota; kingdom Metazoa; phylum Chordata; class Amphibia; order Anura; family Pipidae; genus Xenopus; species Xenopus borealis. The sequence continues at coordinate 40,704,193 of CM044446.1, read as the reverse complement.
CCCTTAAATCATAGTCTATATTGCAGGTGTGAAATTGTCAGTTTTAGATTAAAAAAAGAAAACAAGCAAAAGTAAAACTACTTGATGACTTTCAGATGATGGGAATGGGATATTTTGGAGAGTTTCAGGTACCTTCTGTTGCAACAGCTGAGCTCTGAGCTGAAAAAAGTTTTCACTGTCCAAAATAAATCTAATGTATTTTATGTTTGACACTGGCTCAGTTTTTCAATTTAATCATATTCCCTACTGTGAAATTATTTTCCATTCCATGTAGACCTGTTGGTGTCTTTCACTTAAAGTAACAGTATTTTTTACACACTGAAAAAGTCTGTGCAATACATTCACATAGAAAATAGCCTTAAAATAGAATTCAATATATATTACATATTGTGTTTAATTAAATATTGATGCATTTTTTTAAATGTTCTTGTTTTTTTTCTGGCAAAACATAATGCATAGAGAAATTTCTAGATGTCAGCGGGGGCCAGCGGCACCCACAGGGGGGTGTAGTCAGGATCAAGGAGGAAGCCCCTTCCAGAGAGTCCAGGCAAAGTACAGTTCAAGGTGAATTACAATAGAGAGGTCAAAGTCCAGGCAAGGGTTCAAGTTGGCAGGCAGCAAGGAGTCAAGGTCAGGAAACAGGCAGGAGATCAATAACAGGAATAGCAGGATAACAGGAACACCCAGGAACACAATGCAAGATTGAGCTATACTCGGGCATCCTTTTAAGTTTGAATTTGGCGCCATAGCGCGTGACGTCATCGCGCCGGCGCCCAGGCGCCGGTGTCCTTGCGCCCACGTGTATTCACTGGGTGCCGAGACGGAAGGGAGCGGCGAGCGCTCGTGACAGGTAGGGAGCGGCGAGCGCTCATGACACTAGAGCAGATTTGCAAAACTTTCCTCACTCACAAAACTGTGAATTGTGTTGCATATCAGGTAAAAAAGCTCAAACCTAGTAATAAATTTTAAATGAACACTATTGCATGCAAAAAAACTATTATCCTGATTTATGCAAATTAGTTGTATTATATTTCTAGAAGTTTATTTGATTTCATATTAAAAATATTTTTTTCTTATTCTTTAAATTTTACAGCTAAAGAAGTTTTAAAGCAGCTGAAAGCTAAAAATATAATTAAAGGTTAATAGTTCCTTTTTTCATACGTATATACTGTACTCTTTTATAAACATTCCTAAAAATGAAATACTTTGAAAACTATAAAGTTACAATCTTTAAAATATATAGCTTTAAAAAACAAATTTTAACATGTTTAGAGACAGAGTTGAAGATTGAAAATGAGAGAATGATGTGCTTTTGCTCTTTGTGGTTTCACGCTATAAAAAGGACAAATGAATCATGGTTTTGTAATAATACCTCAAATTAATAGTTTTTGTGGGAAATAATATCATGACAGATTCATACCACGTCATCCTGAGTAAACATCAACTTTTGAACTTTGTAGCAGAATGTGTCTCCAAAATAATACCTTTATCTTCCGTAATGAATCCTGATTATCATAATGCTCATAAACACATATCATAAATGTCTGTTGTATTGGATCCTTTAAAAAAAATTATAGTTACCTAAGATACCTAAGTTAGTCATATGCCAGCAGCAATATATATCTTTGATGTGAGGTCTACAAGTACAAGTATCGAGTTACGTAATTATCTTTGTGAAAAATGGATCTACATCATACATATGCAATTTCTAAGGTTTTGGTTTACACATTTTTGGAAATGACTTGCAATAATAATTTGCAATGATTTAGTTGTTGTTTCAGTGTTGCAATTTTGGATGTACATTTCTGGATGATGTAGAATATCTCAGTTATTTTGTTCTTGTTTTTTTCACATTATCTTCTTTCGAACATGCCTTAGGGGATGTTTAGAGATGAAAGCATGAACTCTTTGCTGCTACATGAATTTTTTTTGCTGCTATTACATGTTCTACCCCTGCACAATCCAACAAAAGTAATATCAGAAGCCAGGGGTCAATGAGAACACCATAGACCCCAGGCCCCTTCAAGGCTTTAATGAGGACCAGGTAGAAAGCTGACCTTGACTGTCCTTGACTTTCTATGCTATCATTGAGCTGGCACAAACTCACAAGTTGTCATTGGATCACCTCTTTAGTAAAACAGTTTCTATAACAGCATTGTTGGTGATAATAAAAAAGTGAGAATTCTTGATCCCTACCTTTCTTACTGTTGAAGCTACTGCTATATGAAGTGCTTCCTACTCAGACTTAAGGCAGTAATTGCTGCATTCAGTATATATACTAAATGATGGATTTCATAAGTGTACACTTATGAAATCAATTATATTGTATTTTCCATTGTAATTAATTTGAATAACTTTGCAGAGATCTTTTACTTTGGCATAAAAGTCTATTCCTGTTGATGTGTTTGATTAAAAATACTAAACCAATTTTCATTCAAAGTTCTATGAAAAAAAAAGATGAAAACTTCCAAGGGAGTGAATACACTTATTTTTAAGTTTCTTTCTGTTCACATAATGTAACATAATAAAGCAATGAAATGGTTACTGACAGATATTTATCAATGTTAGTGTTTATTTTGTCTGGAGTAAAGGTTCAGTATTTGAAGTTGGCGGCTTCTGAGCATAATATGAATTTAGCATTTTAGAAATAGGTTTTATGTAAGAACAGGAAAATGGTACCTGTACTTATCTATGGAGGTGAGGGCTAACAGAATCTACACAGCAAATGGTCAAAACAATACCATACAATGGTTTGCCCCATTTAAAGTTCAAGGTCTGTAACATCTGGGGGGAAAACAACATTTGTTATAGGTATACTTTTAACAGGCCAGCCATGAAAAACTATATATTGCAGAAATTACAGAACAGATTACTAATTCAAAGACATAGATTTATGAGATAATTAGCATAGTTTCGCAATGTTGAAAAATGGAACAGATTTGAGGAAATAAAGTAGTTAAATTACACAAAAATATGTGAAGAAAGTGATGAAGTTTGAAAGGTTCAGGTTGCAGATTTATGAGATAATAAACATTTAATCAATGTAGAGGTATGGCAGTTATGGAGGAAAATGCAATAGCTCAAGTCTATTGTTAGGCAAGTTAAACAGTTCAGCATTTGTGGGTCACTGATTTATGAGAGAATTAAGACAGTTCAACAGTGTAGTGCATGTATAATAGTATGATTGTCGGTTGGCACCCTAAACCCAGAACTAATGCCAAGCACCCTGGTCTAGGCTCGTGCTTCTGCCTATAACAGCCGCCTTTCACCTTGGGAGGAGCCCTTGGCTAATTGGATGCCGCCAGGTCTTATAACAAGAGATGCAAGGCGAATGGTTCTGGGCAAGCAAAGGGGCACAACTGTAAAGTCAATAAGGCCAAAGGTCACTGTGAAATTAGGAGGTAACTGAAGACGGACAGAAGACAGGTTAACTATTGCAATGATGGGATATGGACCAATGAACCTGGGACCCAGTTTGGGAGAGGGAACCTTCAACTTGATATTTTTGGTTGACAACCACACTAAATCCCCCACCTTGTACTGGGGTGCTTCCCTACGGGATTTGTCAGCAGCCTGTTTCTGGGCTAGGGAAGCTGCGGACAATGAATCGTGAACTAGAGACCAGATTTCAGAAAATTTTAAGACAGAGGAATTGGCAGAGGGTACAGGGGAATTAGAGCCAGAAAAAGAAAACGCTTTGGGATGCAAATCATAAACAACAAAGAAAGGAGACTCCCCTGAGGAGGAATGGGTAGCATTATTGTATGCAAATTCTGCCCAGGGTAACAGTTCGGACCATGTGGACTTGTTATCAGACACATACTTTCTGAGATACTGCTCAAGGGACTGGTTCACCCTTTCAGTTTGACCGTTAGTTTGGGGGTAAACAAAAGGAACACCAAGAGCCCCAATAGTGTAATATGTATTGGTAAGGGATAATGAAATAAATTTAAATAGCATATACTTACAAACCAGGGTAACCAATAGGCAACCACTGTAAAGGCAGGTGGGGAGATTGTCCTGACC
>CM044446.1:40647492-40694732 GCA_024363595.1 Xenopus borealis | reverse complement strand
AAAATCTGGCAGAATTTCATTACACAGGGAATCAGTAAAAATGAAACACGTTGCCAAAGGAAGTAAGCGGATGAGTTTGTATAAACAGTTTAGAAAGAGGTTAAAGAATTATTGGGAAGAGAGGATATTTCTAGTATAATTACAGTGACATGTTTAAGGTTTCTCTGAGCACAGACGGTGCCGCAGTAAATCTATGCAGTGCTATGGAATGGAAAATGCCCTATCATTAACTGCTAATACAGATACTAATATGTGGCACTAGAGTCTTAGTAATGCAGTGATGGGAAGCATGACATGAATCTGAAAACAGAAGGATATAACGGAGAGACAAGTTCCTATAGCAGAGACACTTGTCACTCACAGACAAATTGTATGAGTGGCTGTCACTGAGAAACCAGTAGAAAGACATGCATTAGGATAAACTGAGCCTGCTTAATCACATTCAGGATGTTTGTTTAAGTGAACATAAACTTTTAACTCTGGATACAGGAAACATTTATCTGGACAATGAACAGTATAAGCCAAATATAGTTTTTCTGAAACTTTCTGAAGCACCAAAGTATCGCTTCTATCCTAAGATCATTGTAAGTATATGTTGCAGGAATTTTAGAAAATATGACATTCATCACAAAAATGTCCTGCTAATAGGTCCTTATAATACCAGATTAATTTAAACCCTAAAAGGTCAACATGTTATTGAAAAAAAAAAAAAGTATCTGCCATCTATTGTTTTAAAGTAAAATAACGTTAAGATTTCAGATTTATTTTAGCGGAAACCAGGATGGCAGATTTATTTTATTAAGTATATATTAAGTTAGATTAAATGGATTTATCACAATCTGAAATATATCACTTGTGGTGTTGCCCATAGCAAGCAATCAGCATTTTGATGTGAAGTTAACTACAAGCTAGAAAAAAAAGCAAAGATTTGTTTTTTGTACAAAAATGTACATATTTTAAAGTGTAGGTTAAGAAATGCATTTTTTTTGGTTCACAACATTTATAATAATAATTTATTATAGATGGGAGGTTGGGGGCCTGGGGGGGGGGCAGGTCCTACCCAGTTCAACTTTGGAGAGTGGTTAACTCAAAAATGCCTTAATACACCTTGATTTTAGTTATACTCTTACTGTATATTTTGGAATGTGTAGAAATAATGTTTCATAGCTAATGTACAATTCTGGAACTATCCCTAAGTTTGGAATACTAAATTTCATCTGCAACTCTAAATAATCAAAGGAACCATGGTTACAGAAAGGAAGGAAAAAAGCAACACATACTTTGTCTAAAGCAAAAATTTGTGACAGTCCTAAACACACATTGAAATGCATATTAGATGTGCTGTTTTAGCAACACCTTGATCACTATACTGCCTAAGGAAGTAAACAATGCTGTTAAGTTGATTTATCCCTAAGATTGTGCAAGTTTTTTTTGTCAGTTCCTTCATGTGGAATAGATAAATGCAGCACACTGCAGTGTAATTCTGGCTGCAAAAAAATAGGGGATTAAGACACAATTCAAATTGCCTCACATTTACCTGATTCAAGAAAGATTTATTCTTGTACATTTGTCAGAATGATTAAATACATCTGAAACAAATAAATTTCTTCTTAAAAGAGAATTTTGGAAAACAATATATGGAACAAGCAGTGGTTACATTTCATTCAATCATTCAAACAATAAAAAACATAAATTATGTTGATACTGTTTGTGTTAAGACAGAAAGTAACAAATATAGGCCATATGTTCCAAGAATATACTATAGCTATGCATTGCAATTTCAGAAACCCAATGTCTAATAAGCTCCAAATACTGTACATGCAATTGAACACAATTCTGATAACGTCTATTTTAAGCAAATAATTCTATTAAACTCTTCTAAAATTCCCAAGGATTCTGAATAATATATCCTATAACTGTATATGCATGACAGTTTTACCTTACTGTAACCTTACTGTAATGCAAACTCAAGTGCAATTGTCTTTATGAAAAGTCATTTAGCAACATAAATATTATGCATTTTTTTCATTTATTAGGATGTTTGCTAAAGAGTTACATACTGATATGCCATTTACCTTCTGCCACAACATGTTGACTGGGAAAGTGGATGTCAGATAACTTGCTTCTTCCTATCCCCTTGGACCCTAAATGGATGATCTACTTCTCAGTGAACTTTAAAAAACCATTAAATCAAATAACTGAACATCCATTGCGCTTCTAAGTTGTTGGCTGGATATTGCTAATAAATCTCTTCCAGAATAGTTTCCGTACCCCACTGATGTTGCTGCCCTCATCCTCCCAAGTTAGACATCAAGTCACTAGAGGATTCTGCTATTTATTCCTAATGTAAGTTTATAATAGTTCAAGAGAAATGGTTAAACCTAAAAAAACACATGCATGTATGGAAGCATAGGGAGGCAACTGTATGTTATACAGGGTGGACTTGCACATAACATGGGCTGTTGATGTTATGCCATATGGCCCTTCATGGTGACTACTTGAAGGCCAGACTGTGGGAGGGACATGTTTTCTGTTCAGTTTTGCACTTACTACTTTGGAATGTAATGGCATAGACAAAAGCTTCTTCCTGATATGGAAAATCAAACTGTTAATGTATCGAGTTTTAAAGATGAACCAGGCTTAGTTATAATAAGAGGTAGCGTATTAAACAAGTACAAAAGACCTGCCTCTTATGGTTTGATGTGCACAATTGTCCTTGTCGTTCAGTTAACATATGCTATTCTAATATTGACTGGGAGAAGCATCAGGCTACCAGACACCATTACTCTTCAGGAAAAGAAGTAAAAGCATATTCAAGCATACTGTAGTCCTTACAGGAAAGGTAAATCTTTGAATATGAATTTTCAAACAGTCCAGACTATATATATGAGTAAAATTAATAGAAAGTTCTGAAAAAATACAGTTTACTCCAGCAGTAGAATGCCAGAATTCATGGTGCTGATTCACGAGGTGCTGTGTAGAAGGGTTGTTTTTTTGTGGAAAAAAGACTAGCAGAAACTGATGAGCGAGACAATTGCTAAAATGTTTTGGTGGAATTTAAATAAGGCAATTTAAAGCAGTCCTGGCACTAAGAAGTCATTCTTTCTGATATACAGTAGGTGGCAGTGGTGGGGAGACAGGCATTTAGTCCTATAGGAAGAGGAAAAGTTGTAACAGATATTTAAAACAATTTAAACTGTTATTAGACTGCAGATTTTATTTGTGCATTGCACATTTTTAAAGTCTATTTTAAGGATTTTTTTACATAAACCAACATTTTTTTAAAGGAAAGAGCAACATTTCTTCTGTTGTGGATACAGTCACTGTATACTTCCCAGGCCTGAGAATTATCAACAATTAATCTGGGATGAATAACTTGAAAGTCAGTTGGGAAAACACCCCTCCTCTCTAGTCACTTCCTGCATTGGCTGCCTGGGAAGAATATTTACTAAGGTGGAATGGTTTGTTCTTAAATCTTGTAAGCTCCCATGTACATGTTGTACAAATATTAACCTGAAAGATCAGCCAAATTAAATTGTTAAAGAGTAACAAAAGAAAACTGAAATAAATAAATGTTTGCAGTTCTCTACAGAATACCTGTGTTTCCTTTAATATGGGGTCTGTTAAATAAAACATAATAGAGAAAAGACGTTAATGTATACAAACTGATATAACTAGCTACTAAATCATCAGCTTGCACCGGACTCATTCAGAAGTTATTATTTAAAATCTTGAAAACAGAATCCTCCTGTCATGAAAATACAGATGCTAGATTTCCCCAAGCACACAAACAATGTGATTATAAGGCAGCAGACAATTTTTGCAAATCCCTGTAGCCAAACTGCTGTTCAGTCTGCCACCAATTTGTCTTTCTGTGCAGGAATAAATCAAACTAAGCCATGTGTCTCTCTTACATGAAGGCATGCCCCTTTTGATTTGGGACCTGATTTTCATTTCTCAAAGTGCAACAAAGAACACCTTCATCACATTTCTCATGTGCTGGATTGGAGACATTGCTGAGGAGAGCTAATTTTGGCACTTTATATTGGTGTGAATGGGCATTACTTTGAGCATGTTGCTTACATGCTGGCTAGGAGAAATATATGCTAAAGCATAAGGGACAGAAAGAAAACCTTGATATATGTCTGTTTTATTTATCATGAACAGTGCACACAAAGAAAAAGGGCATATGCATTTTTTCTAATGCTAAAAACATGCATTTTTATTATTGTTATTATTATTATTATTATAATAGCAATTATTTTTAAAAAAAAGTTAATAAAACTCAAAAGTTAATAAAACCCATCTAATTTTAACAGTACTCAAATGTAACATCAGATCTTCTTTGAACTTCCTGGAGCTGATCATTGGCCGATTCTTTGCCATTTTGGCTATTCTTCTATCTATTCAAATGGTAATTTTCTGTTTTCTTCCACATCTTTCAGGTTTGTCATGTTTACAGCATTTGAGATAATTTTATCTGAGAAGCCTATAATTTTCTGCACATCTTTACAAGTTTTCCCCTCTCCAACAAACTTTTTTAATCAAAATAAGCTGTTTTTCTGAACAGTGTCTGGAAGTACCCATTTTACCATTGCACTATAGCCAGCATTTCCAGCATTTACTGCCTTCGTTCCTTAAATAAGGGATGTAATTGCCACATGTAATAATGAATGACCTCACTAAATTATCTCCACATTGTTATTATATAGAACAAGCTATTATTATTTTGAACACTGCTATTATTTGGAACAAGCCTCAATTAACTATTCAATTACAAAGAATCAGCAGCAAGCAAATCATGACAGTTGGATCTGTTGGGTTTTTAATTGCTAAAAAAATTAATTGATCAGGTTATTAACAGGACTGCTATTATTCTGAGCACAACTGTAATACTGGTGCTTCTCTGATGATCCTTAAATAAACCAAAGCCAGATTGCTGGTTGCTGCAAGAATCCTTTTTAATGATATATATCTCAAACTAGCTCATAGAATGTGCATTGTTGATGTGAGAATATCTGACAGTTGAAAAAGAGACACTGCTTCCTCAGTCTTATATCTTAAATCATTCCCTAACATTATAAGGCATGGCAAGCCAACTATGACAAAACCTCCAAATGGCACACTCTTCCATCAAGATTGATTTATCCAATAGGCTACTGGCAGACATATATAATTTAGTTTTTTTCTATACAAAGTAAGATGCTCAGGCAATTTTCAATTGTCTGAGACGCAACTTTATTTTTCATTAAGGGATACATGGTATACATGTGCTATTCATTTTTGAAAATAGGTAACTGCCACTTTGCACCTATTCTTCATCCTAACGCTATAACAGTTACAGCTCAGTGAAATAATATTACTAATCGGTAATGTATCCTTTATACAGTGTCACTGTGATGAAGAGTATAACCAAAGTCAAGGCCCTAAAAAATCTAAAAGAAAAACTGTTAAAGAATCAGAATCCAACTACTATGTTTTAGCAATTGACAAATTTCAAGATGCATGTAATGTAGCGTCAAATGAATTTTGTGGGTGGAGGAAATTTTTCATAACTATGAAATGTATTTGCACGACAAAATGAGCAACTTATTAAGGTAGTGAAGGAGAGGTTAAAAGTTAAATATCTCCTCATGAAGAAACTCTTTTCACGGACAAAAGCAAGTGACAGGTTTTACAAGTCCAAATATGAACTTTTGTGCAACTGCTCGTGAGTATGAGCTGCAACCAAGTGTAAAAGAAAGGGTTAGTGTAATTTAGATAAGAAGCATCATGGCCTTCACTTATAAGATTTAGTTATCATCCCAAGTGTAAGCACAAGTATACTAAAATGGTCTCACTTGTATACCTATTTTTTTTAAAGATAGTTGGGCCAACACCCACTCCTTGCACTTGCACATAATGTAGATGTGCTAGGTGCCATTGCCTCTGTCCTTTTGATGATTCATACACAAGTGTGCCTACTGATGCTGGGAACACTAAAGATAGCAGTAATTCCAGGGTTTTTTTATAGCAGGTTGTGTCAATAGACACCTTAGACTTGCATCTGGAGAATCACAAACTTACAGTTGTGTTTGTTTTGGTTCATACAACTCTATAATTCTTAGTAAAAAAATGCTGCAGTGGAAAACATTTTTTTCTGAAACAGAATTTTCTCTTGCTAATTAAATATGTCTTTATCTCATGAGTTAGTTTGAAAAAAGACACACGTCCATCAAGTTCAACCTTTTAGGTCTATATACAGTATAACCCGCCTAACATTTGTGAGTTAGTTTGAAAAAAGACACACGTCCATCAAGTTCAACCTTTTAGGTCTATATACAGTATAACCCGCCTAACATTTGAAGTCTCTCCAATTTGACAAACTTCCTTCCTGACTCCAAGATCACTAGGACTAGTCCTTGGAGCAACTTGTACTATGAGCTATCTCCTCCCATAACATATATTACCTCAATTGCCAAAAAGCCATCCAACCCCTTCTTAAAGATATCTAATGTATCAGCCAGTACAACAGGGAGACTATAAAAAAACCTTCTGAATATTTAGCTGGAACCTTTTTTCTTCTAATCAGAATGGCTGCCCATGTGTCAGCTGGAAGGTCCTACTGGTAAATAATGCATCAGAAAGATTAATATACAATCCCCTTATGAATTCATACATAGATACCATATCACCCCTCAAGCTGAAATTTTACATACCTTTTACCAGCTTAGTTGCCTTTCTCTTTTCTTATAAACTGTACAAAACCCTTCAATTTAGAACATCTCCTCACAAACTGCACAGTACAGGCATTTCTTTTCCAAAATGAGGGGGTGGAATGTAGTTAGAGAGCACCAGAGGGCACATGTATTAAGGAGACATGCCCATAGCACCTGCTCTATGGCAGTAATTATTGCACTACATCTGTCCTAAGTGTGTTCTGCACCTAAGGCCAGGTTTTTGACCTGGCATGGGGTGTAGAGTCCATTATTTTGAATTAGCACCTTTAGACCCTGGTCACACAGAGTATTGGCTCCACTTCTCTTCACCTATGTTATTTTAGGAAGGCAGAGAAAAGCCAATCCAATCTCTTTACAGCTAGTTATACCGGCACCAACAGGCACAGATAGAATGGAGCCAACACTCTGTAAGACTTGGGTCCAAGGATATTGTTAGATCTAGCCTCAGACTAGGCCTTAGCATACACTTAGAAACTAGAAACAGCTGTTTTAATTGGTACATTAAACATAAATATAATACATGTGTATAAAAAAAGTTAAATGGAGAGATTAATATATATATCTCTTTAATCGATAATTAAGCAACATTTGTTTGAAAAATGATCCCAAACTGCGGAATCCCAGTGTTACAGTTTGGGCAATATACTGTGTCAATTATAAAAGGCTGACAGAAAATTAATTTTGATAGAGTGCTCAGCTTTGAGCTTTGTGTTTTGGCAAATATAGAAATACTTCCAGCTGCACATCTGACTCTAATTATTAGTTAAGAAATTACAGCCGAGTGTGTTTTTATTCACAAATTAAATTGTGTTGGGGAAACCTGCTGGATGCCTCTTTATTAGAATTAAACAAATGGACTTGAGTAATAGCATAAAAGTTAAATCTGATGTGCTCTTTGTGTTAACTAAGCAAAATGCAACTCGCTGTAAATTACATGCTAGAAAAATACAACCGTCAAGATTTATTTCTAGTGAAGGGAGGCATTTACAAAAATGGCTTCTGGTTTTGTGAGATTATGCAGCCCTTGGTTTCATTATTATGATAAAACTATGGGGCAGATTCACTAAAGGGCAAATTGACCAACGCTAGCCAAAATTCACCAGCGTGACGTCATCTCGTTACTTCGATGATTTACTAACAAGTGTAGGCACCCCTTCACTAGCGAAGGAGATGTACGCTACCGTTGCTTTGCACTCTAATTTAAGGCGAATTATCGCTCTAGCGAATGCACACAACTCTGCAAATTCACTAAGATGCAGATTTTAATGAACGTTACCTCTTTTCCCAGACTTGCCTTCACCAGCTGTGGCCTGGCAAAGTGCATTGCAGTACATAAAACATCCTAAATCTTCAGTTACTTACATCATTTTCTACCATATGACACATTATTTACTGTGGGCTTATGTGTAGGGCATTATAACAACTTTATTGACTTTACGAAGGTTCTTTGGCATGTCTAGTTATTAGTGTAAATGTAATGTATTAGATGCAACATGTAACATAAATAGCTCCATTCCACTTTAAATTGTCTGGCGTATGAAAATTAGCCAAAGCGCTTCGCACTTTAGTGAACTAGTGTTGTCTGAGCAAATTTTCGCCTGTTACTGGCTAAATTTCACTCTTTGTTGAATTTGCTCCTATGAGTGTACAGTATGTTAGTATTGGACAATAGGTTTAACAATTCCAAATGTCTATTTTTACTGAAGTAACATCTTAAAACATTTTTGTCACAGTTTAACAGGTGTCATATATAAGAGGCAGTGCTGAGACAATCTTATACCTCAAGACCCTGCCTAATCTTCTCCAATGACACAGCCATCATTTTATAAAATGGTGCCACCATTTGGTGTGGTAACCATAATATCTGGCACCAGTTAACCCTCTATGTGAGTAACATCATGTAAGCCAATGACTTGGCGGACATATCGGGGAAGATCCTTTCCTTTGGCGACCTTGCACTAGAAAAACAAAAATCATGTCTTTTAAAGCATCCCTGAATGTTCACATATACAAATTTGTGTCCCTGACATGAACACTCTAACTTAAGCCAGAACACTACTTCCTGCTTTGCAGCTCTCGTTTCCACTGATCAGTTACCAGACAGTAACCAATTAGTGATTTGAGGGGGGCCACATGAATCATAACTGTTTGCTTTTGAATCTAAGCTGCATGCTAAGGATCAATAGCAAACTCACTGAACAGTTATGTCCCAAATGGCCCCCCTTAAAGTCGTTGACAAATTCAGAGTTAGGGAGCTGAAAATAAGGAAGTGGTGTTCTGGCTATTATGTTAGACATCGAGTCACTCCAGACTTTATATATTACATTTCTGGTTAACTAATTATATTAAAAAAAAAACATTTTTTATTTTGCACAGCCTATCTATTTATACAGGTTTCATTTTTACACTGAACTGTTCCTTTAATGTGATGCATGGTTTAGAACCACTTCCATAAAATAATACAAATATAATTAAATAAAACAAACATCAAATTAAAACAATATATTAAACACAGTGTAGTGTTATGAATATACAGTTCAAACCTACAGAAGATATTTAACCATATATTTACACTTTTAAAAAAAGGTATAGCCAAAACAATAGACACTGTGAAAATCACAAAATATATTTACATTTATGTATAAATGCTTAGACATACATATGAAGATCTAACCATTCAGTAGTTCATAGCTTTAGTGAGTCTCTGGGTATTGGTGGTTTGTTATTGATTCAGGGGTATTTGAGGCAGCTTTAACAGTTGTGAGATGCTTTATAATTTGTGGTGATGTTTACAGGGACGCTGATGAACTTACAGAATCAATCAGTTCTAAATTAACTGATATGATATGATCTTTGTCCCTGCAGCTGGAGTTGGAAACATTAAAGGGGATGTAAAGGCAAAAAATTCAATCCAATACAAATTTTTACAAACTTCTCTACTCTACAGGGAAACAAAGCTGCTGAAGTTCTGAAAGACTGGGAAGTAAGGAGTGGGCTCCGCCTGCTGTTCATAAGTATGATTGTTTCCCTGCCCAGCATTTAGGGACCATCTGACAATTCCTATCCACAGCAGTTAATAAAGGGGGAATGTCACTGCATACAGTCAGGTTTCTTATAAAAACAGTACACATTTTTTAAATAAAGTATATTGGAGATAGGTTTCTTTTCTTGTCCTTTAAATCTAGGCCAAAATTTTTCCTTTAAGATTGTTGAAGGCTATCCAATCTAACCACTTTATAGAGATTTGCTTTTTAAAGATATATACCACTGGTAAGCTAACACCAAAAGATGCAAATAATCACCTATATCATCATGGGTTGAAGATTGTAAATCACCAAGTACATAACCATATATTTTAATAGTGGCATGCTCAAAAGTTCTAAAAAGAACTTCTTCCAGGGAACATCTGCCTAGTCAGAAGATGATTGTAATTTACCAGCCCCCCTCCACCATTTTATTCATATGATATAGGACTGGGTCACTGTACCTGTGTGCCTGGGGAACATATAATTCTACTGTAATTGTAATATACTTAGGTGGCAATGCCACAGCATCTGCACAATGTTGCTTGCAGTTTCACAGCACACAGCTTGTATGCAGTTCCTTCCACCAGGTACTGATTGTACTGATTACCTTTCAAGGAGTATATTGGCAAGGTATGCATAAGAATGGGTCTGTTATATGGATACTGCAAACGTTATAGTGGGACATGATTGGATATTTCTCCGAAAAATTTACGAAACATCGCTGTGTCTTGTTTTGGATGCGAGCGTCCATTTTTCTATGCTGGAATCCATTTTTGGATGCCGACGCACTTTGCCGGCGTTGAGAAAAACAGTGTTCAAAACAAGACAAGAACAGTGATTTTTCGCCAGGCAAAATTTTCCTGGTATCTCATGAATTGTGGGAATTCGCCCCAGGCGAATAAATTCGCCCATCACTATTCTTTATGGATAGTTGTCATTCCAGTGACCATCAAAACTTAAAGAAAAGTGGAAGGTGTACCTTACTCTCTATGCTGGATCCCCTGAGTTGGGGGATGGGTTGTTAAGGAAGCAGCATGGTGACATGATTGGTTGACCTTCCCCTTTGTGGCTGGAGGGAGGTCACTACAGAGTGAAGGGGCTGCTAATGAAGCAGCATGGCAAGGTGGTTGGGTGACTTTACCCTGTGTGCTAAGCATGGACTTTGAAAGTCTGTGTAAGCATCTTAGTCAAACACATGGGCAGGGTAAATAGTAATTGGTAACAGGATAATTTGATAATTTCCTAGGTCAAGTCTCCTGTTCAATGAAATGGCTTTTTATACTTTTCCAGGTCTGTAGCTGGGAACTGTTTTGCCTTTTGGCAGATTTTTCAGTGAAGTGAAACTGGACATAAAATAAAACAAGATAAATAATTACAATGCAATAGAAAAGTGTTTTGTTCTGTCTAAAATATCAATAACTCAATCATAATATTCTTGCCTTTGGTAGTTCTTTACCTTGTGCTCATTGCTGGTATACCAGCTAGCAAAACGTCATTACTCATCACAACAACATAAGGAAAAAAGTATCTTTAAAAATGAGAGCTTTAATAAGAAACATTATTAAGAAAATTTGCTGTCTGATCATCACGATCACTGGTGCTTGAATGATGTTACTTTTTGACCTAGAAGTGAAACCTATAATTTCAAGGTCAGCCAGCTGTGAACCCAGTCGCAGATAACAGATTGGTCATGCAAACGTGAATAGAAATTGATTGAATTACTAAAAGCATACTGTGCATAGATGCAACACTTCAGCAGCAGAGCTGACACTAAGGGTAACAAATGCAACAGATTCAATTGAATTTATATACCTGTGTTATTTCAATATTGTACATGTAAATATATTTCTTTGAAACATGAAACTGCAGCCATGGTATTTATTGCAGTGTGCTTCTCAGTTCCAAAAGTGTATTGTGTTCAATAATACATATTAAACATTAAAAATGTAGTACTTTCTAGAAAGTAAAAAGGAATTATAAAATTTAAGTGCAAGCTAAGTACCAAATATGCATGTAAATGCATTCAAGGCACTTTCCTTTTCTGTTTTTATAGGCCATTTAATAGTAATGAGTGATCAGTAAAAATGTGAATTAGAGGTTTATATCAAAATGTAGAAAATACTAACTTAAAAAGTTGATGGTGGAGGCAGGAGAAACTCTTATCAGTCACAATTGTCATGGTATTTGAAACACGTTACAGCTTTTTATAATCTAGGAAGTTGGATTGGCCATCTTCTTAAAATTTGTCAAGGCCACATAAATAGTTGCTTTGTTTGTGGTGCTATTAAGAACTTAAGAAGGATTGTTAAGTTTGTAGTTCAAGATGCAGCTAAACCTCCCCACAATCCAAGAGACTGAGCTTGGAGTCTGTAGATTTTACTGGATAGGCAAGTGGAATAGATAAGAGTAGAGGTGAAACTGTAATACAAACAAAGGGGAATGCAATGAATACAAGGAATGACAATGCAGAAGCATAACAGATGCATATATATATATATATATATATTACATGAACACAAACACTAGCTGGCAGAAATGTATATACAACAATGTCTCTGAGGTGCTGGCAGCTGCAAAGGTGGCTTGATGCAGATTTAAGTTAAGAAGCCAGCACTCACAACGATAAATATGGGATAAGTGCCTGGGTGCGCAATCAAAAATTGCAGCATACACGACTGAAGAGAGGATCAGCACTCACAGGTCTTTTTATAAAACAAAAAAAGGTTTATTGATAGGTTATGGACTGACGTTTCGGCCCGCCAAGGGCCTTTCTCAAAGTTACAACAAGCAGCCAGAGGATGGAGCTCTCCGCAAGTGAATCATAAAATATCATAGCATGATGAAAGTCTATGTTAGAGACATGACAAGCCACATTCAAATATAAAAAAAGTTGAGGATGCCAAATAAAGGCTGTGGTTGGTTATATGATAGTGCCTATATGAACAGGGAGGCTACAGGAGTCTGTTTGGTAGTACACCTGGTTTTCATGCAACTAAAACTTGCTTTTAAACCTGGAATTTAAAAATAAGCACCTGGTTTGAGGCCACTGGGAGCAACATCCAAGGGATTGGTGAGCAAAATAAGTTACACAAAATGATACAGAACAACTGAATATATCCAAGGTGTGTCAACATTGAAGAGTGATTTTGACAAACTAGCTTTTTGGGCAGCTGATTTGTCAATAAAGGTAAAGTTAAGCACTACAATTAGTGGGCAATCTCATTACCACTGATTGCTAGTGCACAGATAATCCCCCTACATACTTGACTCCTTTTAACAACTAAAAAGAGTGAAAGGAGGGGGTTGCATACTGGTACTTTTCTACTTCCTAAGTATTGAATATAGAGTAACTTTTATCTCCCCTGTTTGCTCTGCTCAAGAAATAAATATTATATATTTTTATAATTAAACAATAGGAAAAAAGTATGTTCAGAGCAAGCCTTATTCATTGAATATACTGCCCCTTTAAATATATCTACAATGAATGTCAGCTGCCATATAGATTCCCAGTTAACCAGTAATATTCAGGGACCTGTTTGATTGTTTTTATCTCTTTAATCAAGAAGGCTTGATATTATATAAGAAATATTCACAGAAAACTTTGGGCATGAAAATTGGGGAGAAGTTAAGTTGGTCATACACAATCAGATAAAAGAAAACTCTGTCCCTCAAGGCTGAATTACAATTTGAATCAAACAAGTTTGAAAGTTCCTCTGGCAAAGACATTTGCACTAGTGATGGGCGAATCTCCCGCGATTCGCTTCGCCGAAAGATTCGCGAATTTCTAGAGAAATTCGCAAATCGGCGAAAAATTCTCAAAACGAGTCGCGGGACGCTTTTGACGCGCGTCGCGTCAACTTTGATGCGCGTCACTGCATTTTCGGCGCGTCGCGTCATTTCCGACGCGCGTCGCATCATTTTCGACGCGCGACTCGGTTTTTTTTCCGAAATTTCGCTTGGTGAAATTTCGCTGGTGATTCGCGAATCGCGGGAATTCGCTGGGAATTCGGCCCTGGCGAATAAATTCGCCCATCACTAATTGGCACAATGATATCCTTTTCTAATGGGATTAGATAAGCTACCCAACATGTAGATGACCAAATCGGGCAGAGATTTTCTGGTTTGGTGAAGATCTCACCATGTACAGTTAACCTGAGTTTTGTTCACTTCAACAAACAAAAAGCACATATTTGAAATCTCATCAAGATAAACAATATTATTATTGCTAAAAATATGTTTAAGTAAAATAACATGCAAAGGGGTTTCTTCTCTTGTTCTAAAGGATTGAGGGAAAACCAAAGATTAGTCTGAACACATAGACATAATGCTACATTTGAAGATCCGCTCGTTTAGAAATATGCCCACCTTGAGGCTGAAATTGTAGCTTTTATTGAACTGTGTATGAGCAACCTAAAAGTCAGTTTTATTATTGAGACCATTAGGAAGCTACATTTGGAGGTACTGGAAAATCCTGTGATATGGGCCACTGGTGTGTGTGTAATATGAATGCTGAGACTGTTTGATGAAGCCAAGGGAAAATAACTTGATTAGATTTATAAAGAAGGTTGTGATAAAACTGTTGGGAAGTTGAATTATGTGATTAAGGAAACAAATTCTTAGTCAGCACAACACTCCTCAAGTGCAACGTCAGGTATTCCAAAAGCAAGAGTAAACCCCAAGGTCCCGATCTTGGCTCACTCTTCTGCCGCCTTTGGCTTCAGGAGGAGCCCTCCACTACTCAGATGCTGCCAGGACTTAGTGTGAGAGGACCAAGGGAGAAGCTCTGGGCAAGGGAACCGTAATGTATACAGATAGGATGGAGAACAAGGCCAGGTCAAACCAAACAGACAATACGGGACTAAATCAGGAAGCTGAAGGGTAGTCAAAGTCACAGGCCAAGGTCAAACAAATCAGAAGTGCAGCACCAGTCAGGATCTGAAGAATAGTCAAACACAGACATGGGGTCAGTTCAGGGAGAAGATTGGCAAGGTCAGGCAATGATCAATAACAGGATCAGGCAATATACTGTATTTCCCACTCAGGAAATATGGAACATAGACCTATACTGGGCAATGCATTACAGCAATGTAAGGGCTTTAATAGCCAGTAAAATAGCTTACTCAAATCACCTGAAGCCAGATTAGCAACAGGTGAAACAAGCCATGCTTACTAGCATAGCCATAGGAGTGAACTAGGGCATTAGCTGTCAGCTCACATAGAGTAGTGGTAGGGCAAACAACCCCAAACCATCAACTCCAGGCAGGTTAACACATCAAGAAAATGGGTCCAGGTTCTGGCCACAGTCCACTAAATGCATTCACTTCACCAGGGAACAGCACATTATCGTCGATTAAAAAGTCTCTATTATTTCATGGCTTATACAAAATGACACAGCAATGTTTCAAGCAGTTCCCGGCTTTTTATCCAAATGTGAAATCACTGATGACCCTTGTAGTGGACTAACAGCCACTAAAATCCCTTGTGAAGGCAAGATATGTTACAACTGCAAATAATTGTTTTCATTTTCCTTCCTCCTTTCTTTATAGATAAAATATGTTATACTGGTAACATTTGGTGGGGACTTGGCATGGCTTCTGTACTGGTTTATGGAATAACTTAGCAAAAGTTTACAAGTTTTTTTTCATTTTATACAGTTATTTATAACAGATGATACACATTGACTTTAACTCATTTCTGACATATCCTGTGAAATCCTTTCATATAATAAATATTCTTCCAGTAGGCTATGTTCATAAAATATCAAAAGTGTAACAAACAAACAGCTTTCCTTGTATTTACCTTTTAAAATTGTACTACACAGCTGAGGATCCTTGCTGTGCATTCTCCACAGAGAAAACACATTTTTCACTGATAAAGCCTTTTATTGGTCTATAAGAGATGAACAGTTGGTGTGTATGGGCTTCAGAGACCCCTGGAGCTCCTTTGAGAATGCAGAAGGTGATAAATGACATAAAGCAAACTTGGAGGACTCCAAAACTTTCGCACCTCTTATTTTATGCTAGTCTAATAAAAGTATTGCAACTTCCTTAAAGCAGATTTCTACTTTAGTTTGCTTGCTGTACATTCTTCAATAAATCTTTTTCTAGAATCCTTTTTGATACGCATTCCCTTGTCCCAGCAGCAAAGCATAAAAAACAAGTGTAGAAGATGAACTAAGAATCAGTCTGGAGAGGATGCCACATTTATTGCACTTTTCAAAAGCAGATGTATGGTTATACATTTCCACATTTTCCAGAAAAATGCTTCTGCTTGACATTAAATATATTTAAATTGTCAAATAGAACATACAATATTGAAAAACTAAACAATACAACATTAAACCAGTGTACACTGATGCATTATATATGTGCTATATATTTTATTTTTAAACTATATTCACATAGATAGCCCCTTGGCTAATAAAATGATAGTTACATATTGTTCCTGCACCCTCTGGCAATATGTAACAAAAAGGATTGTACAGTAGCTTTAAAGTTATTCTATGTTATATAAACATGGAAAAATATTACTACATAGTTATGTAGTTAAATTGGGTTGAAAAAAGGCAAAGTCCATCAAGTTCAACCCCTCCAAATGAAAACCAAACATCCATACACACGCCCCCACCATACGTTCCCAAAAATTATATATGCCCATATCTATACTAACTGTAGAGTTTAGTGTCACAATAGCCTTTGATACTGTAGGGGACTGGTAAATTAGTTCCCCAGAATTATTTAGCAGGCAGCTCCCTAGTGTATCAATGCCAAACTGGGTGTTAAAGGAATTGTTCAGTATAAAAATGAAAACTGGGTAAAAACATAGTCAGTGCAAAAAAAAAGTTTTCTAAAATAGTTAGCTAAAAATGTAATGTATAAAGGCTGGAGTGACTGGATGTCTAACATAAAAGCCAGAATCCAACTTCCTATTTTCCAGCTCTCTTGTTTTCCACCGGTGTTAACCAATGAGTGACTTGAGCGGGGCCACATGGGCCATAACTGTTGCTTTTCAATCTGATCTGAATACTGGGGATCAATTGCAAACTCACTGAACTATGTCCCATGTGGTCCCCTTGCTGACTAATTCAAAGTTAAAGAGCTTAAAAGCAGCTGAAATGATTTGGCTGTCCCAACTAACTTAAAAACACATATTTTATTACCCACCTCAACACCAACACTTCTATTGAACTAAAAAGGTTTGCACGCCTGAAATTTAGTGGTTTAGTTACTCCCTTATAGAATTGCCTCTACAACAAAATCTCAAAGGAGACCATATTATGATCACGATTCCCTAAATGCTCACCCACACAAATGCTAGAGATGAGTTCAGTATTATTAATTAGTACAAGATCCAAAACAGACTTATTCCTAGTAGGTTCTTGAACGAGTTAGAATAAAGTTGTCATTCAGCATATTTACAAACCTACTAGCTTTATCTGTCTTGGCAACCCCATTAGCCCAGTCAATGTCCGGATAATAATAACTTAAGCCAGTTGTGAACCCACTTCTATTTATAAGAGTAGCTGGCTTCATACTCGTCACTTATACAAGGTGGTTTATACAGATAGAGTCACTTGGATTTGTAAGTTAAATGCGTCATGACTCAGCATTAATTGAAGAAACTGTGTTATCTAAAGTTATCTTAACTCATTTAATGCATTTAACCTTTTCATTAGCATACCAAAGCTCCATTGTTTTCAATGGTGAACTCTTTAATTGGATGGGATGCTGTGACACAATATTCTGTGATAAGTGGGATAAATGAGATAAATGAGTTAAGTCGCGACCCATTAAACTCACCATCCAAAGTGACTGCATCTGTAGCATACACCAATGATAATTTTCTTTGTAACCTTTTGCCCAGTCAAAATCTCTACCCAGAGGGATTCCACACCCTCACCAGTGTCAGCAATAGTTATTTCTTTAGTGCATGGCTTTAATCAGGCATTACATACAAACACACTCTTCCACTAGGGTTGCCACCTTTTTTTGGAGAAAAATACAGGCCTTACTATATATTTAGCTTTTTCCCCTATTAATAACATTAGGATCAAACCACATTTTTACCAGTCAGGTGGCAACCCTAGACGGAAGCAGCCTTTTTATCAATATCCTGTACCACAACAGGAGGGATTAACCTGTTCTTGCCCACTGCCATGTGGAAGGAACAGGAAACCAACGAATTAAAAAAAAAAAAAATGTTATGTTGCTGGTCCTTTAACTGTGGTGTGGGCAGGGTCTGGGGTGGAGCTTGGGGTAGGCAGGCCCAGGGGGCCCTGAAAGTTTTGTAGTATGGGTAGGGTTGCCACTTTTTTTGAAAAAAATAACGGCCTTCCTATATATTTATCTTTTTTTCCTATTAACCCTTTCCCTGCCAAGAACATAGCTCCTACGTTCTTTGAAAAAAAGGCTGTAAGTGCCAAGAACGTAGGAGCTACGTTCTTTGTTTAAAGAGCTGCCTCTCTGCACTTCTGCAAAAATCAAAGTGCAGAGAGGCTCTCCTGGCTGCTAAACCCCCTAGACAAGGAGTCTAGGGGGTTGCCAAGTGGGTCCTGTGATGCGATTGTCGCAGGACCTGAATTCTTACCTGATCCAGCTTCCCTGTGCTATTTCTTCCTGGACCCAATCTGGTGTTAAGCTCCGCCCACGCACTTCCTGCTGCTGCTTTTTGCCATGCTGGAGTCTGCAGATCTGATTGTGACCCCTTCTTCTCCAAAAAACGGTAAGTGCCCTTCTATTTACCCAGTTACACACACACATACATGTAATTACACATACATACATGCATTTACACACACACAGAACAGTAGATCATTTTTTTTTGTCTGGCTTTTTTTTGTTTTTCATACATATGCACCTATTTACACAATCAAATACATATATATACACATTTGTACACTTTGTATAGTTGTTCACACATGTATACACAAGCACACACTTATAGGTTTTTTTTTACTTTTTTTGTGGGGGTGTCCACACATGCCAGCTGCTTTGGTATATCTATGCACAGGACTGGACTGAGAATTAAAATAGGCCCTGGCATTTCAGGTACACAAGAGGCCCATCAGCCCACATAGAGGCCCAAACAGCCCCCACCAGCCCACTAAACACTGACTTTCTATGGGACCTTATAGCAGCCCATCTGGCATTTGCCCTAACCCACAAATGGCCAGTCCGGGCCTGTCTATGCATATTGGGCATCAAACTGTTCAGTAGACCCATGGTATCAATATTTACGATGTTTTACAATTGTATGTAAGAAATTGGTTGAGATAAATGTGACCAATTTTTTTTTTTTTTTTTTTTTTGGTTTTCATATAACGTTTACAAACAGTAGGAACAAGGAAAATAAATCAAGAGTTTGACAGAATAGGAGGAAACACTTTAAATATTTTTCCATAGATTACATGTATCAGTCTTTTACAATCAAGCATCATCTTATCCGCAACCTAAATGTGTTTAATTTTGTGTTATTTTACTTATATGTTACTTACAGACAGTAGCTTTTTAGCGTGAGGACTCCTGGGGGGGTGATCAATGGTCCTGGTTCTGAGATCCAAGCAGGTTTTGGACATATAGATTGTATCTTGTATCATTTTGTTATTAAGAAGAAGTTTCGTATCAAACCAAGTGGTATGTCGGAATGTATACATCGTTATATGTCTCGTGTGTGTGTGGGGAGTGAGGCTATATCTTATTATGTGAAATTCTTTATTTGTGGTCGTTTCTAGCCAGTCCATGTGGAAAATGTGGTGAAGTTTTTGTTTAACTAAGGTAAGTTTTGGTATTGAAGGAGAAAGCCATTGATGAAGTATTGTTTTCCTTGCTGCAGCCATTACCCTTACTGCCAGGCTACTCTCTGATCGTGTTCATTTTGATTGTGGTGGGGCTACGCCAAATAGTACCCACTGCGGGGTCAGGGGAGTTGTCTGTTCTGTCAAGGATTTCCAATATTCCTGTACCTGTCCCCAGAATTTTTTTATGATCGGACAAAGCCATAAGCAGTGTACGAGGTCTGCCCTTGGTTGCTGACATCTTAAGCATTTGTCATTTTCTAATGAGCCTATGTTATATTGTCTAAGCGGGGTGAGGTATGAGTTGTGTAGGATTTGTAATGACATTTCTTGATATTTACTGGTAGAGAGTGTTTGCATAATTTTGGTATGGTACAGATGCAGTCACTTGGATTTGTAAGTTAAATGTGTCGTGACTTAACTCATCTTTCCCATTTATCCCACTTAGCACAGAATATTGTGTCACAGCATCCCATCCAATTAAAGAGTTCACATTGAAAACAATGGTGCTTTGGTATGCTAATGAAAAGGTTAAATGCATTAAATGAGTTAAGATAACTTTGGATAACACAGTTTCTTCAATTAGCCCTGAGTCATGACGCATTTAACTTACAAATCCAAGTGACTGCATCTGTATTGGAGAATTTGAGAGGTTTCTAACTGTGGAATTGCTTCAGTCCATTTAGATAGAGAAATGTCTGTTGTTTCACTTTGAATTTTGGTTCTGATTATCTTATATATCTGAGATGTAGTTTTATGTGTGTCTCTTCTGGGCCATAGTGTGTTTGTTGGATCATTTTTGTCTTCTGGAGATAAGTGTCTTAGGGTTTTTGCAGCGAAATGTGTGATCTGGATTGAGAGCAGATAATTATTTGATAGAAATGGAAATTTTTGAAGTAGAGTTTGTTTTGGTAATATTGTAAAATCATCACTCATGATGTCTTTGACTAATCTTAGGTTTTGATCCTGCCAGTCTACCACTGGTTGATTGTTTTCCCCTATTGGAAATGTTGGGTTTCCAATCCAGGTTAAATAACTCGAGTATTCCGGGGTCAATTTGTATCTGCGTCTCACCGAGATCCATGTTTTGTATGAGTCAATGAATAGGGGATGATCCAGCATATCTTGGGGAATGTGTTTGAGTGGGGAATGGAGGAGTACATTGAGTGATATTCCACCTGTTAAAAGGCGGTCTACTTCAGTTGAGGTATAGATATCTCTGTTATGTATCCAGTCGCCTACAAATCTTAAGAGAGATGCTTCATTATATTCTTTTATATCTGGAAGGTTTACCCCTCCATTTTCTTTAGTTTGTTGTACAATTGCAATGTTTTTAGGCGATTTTCAGAAATGTCATAAAAACCGCAGCTTTTAGCATAGTGTTGCAGGATGGTAGTTTGGAGTACAAAGACATAATTACCTGTTTTTGATTAGTCAGAATGTGTACTTTCCAAAGATATGTGGTTTTGGGGGGTCTTTGTGCTGTTAGGAGGGTCTTGTGGCGAAAGCGAAAGAGTACAAAATGTCTAAAAACAGCTTGGCAGTAGATGTTCGCATTTAGGACAAAATGGCTGGCAGCAAAAGGGTTAATAACATTGGGATAAACCATCAAAAATACCATCCAGGCCGTTAAAATACTGGCCAGGTGGCAACCCTATCCTCCACCCTTTTAAATCTCTCTGTCCCTTATAAAAATGGTGTAACCATTTAAATTCACAGTCCATCCTCATGTTTCATCCCACCAGGTTTCGTTTTTGACGAAAATTACGCGACGTGTCAGAAACGACGCGACGCGCGTCAAAAACAACTCGTTTCGCGAATCGGCGAAAAATTCGCGAATTTCTCTGGAAATTCGCGAATTTTTCGGCGAAGCGAAACGCGGCCGT
This sequence comes from Xenopus borealis, assembly GCA_024363595.1. Classification (NCBI taxonomy): domain Eukaryota; kingdom Metazoa; phylum Chordata; class Amphibia; order Anura; family Pipidae; genus Xenopus; species Xenopus borealis. The sequence continues at coordinate 40,673,308 of CM044446.1, read as the reverse complement.
TTCGCCCATCACTAGCAGAAAATATTAAACATACATCTCTAGACAAAGCTCTATATAGTAAGTTTATTTACAAAGCTGTCTGAATTTATAGGCATGAAAGCAGCAAGTAAGTTGCAGGTAAAACTTAGTCCCTTTGCAAAATGTATAATGAAGCAATAGAATTCTTGATGCAATTTGAGATTAGCTCATGATTAAGGGCAGCCGTGCATGAAAACACATTGAGAGATCCCATATGGCATCTATTTTAAATGGATGAATAAAGATTTGACCTTTTAACAGATGTCCGGTGTGCGGAATTCCACTTTTCTTCCCTTTCTACAATTTGAGAATAGGACTGGCCTATAACTTTGACGTAGTTGGCCATCTTAAATATATTGCAATATATGACAAAATAATCCATGTTTTGTTTAGAGTAAGGCATTTTTAGTAGCTGTATGCAAAAAAATGTCTCAATGTCTTAAATATATGGGTTGAGTGCAGAGGACCTCTTGTATTTGTTATTTGTATATGCATTTATAGACAGCCAAGAATCCTACAAGATATAAAGGTGAAATAAGCAGATCCAACAAGGATTATATATGGATCAGATCCAGAAGTGTTATACAGGGCAAAGGAAAATTATCACAAGGCACAAAGCCAGATGAAAAGAAGCCATACTGTACTCATGCAGTCCTCTATTCACTCTGACGTTTGGTTCATAATCTCAAATAAATATTTAAATATATACATTTCTGAACTGGCTTCTTGCTTAATTAAGCTTTTCCAATATTGCCAAAACAGATAATGGGCTTTCACCAGGTGTATGATGGTATTGACATAAGATAACTAAGGCAACTGCTTAACAGTTGGAACAGGCCAAAAAACAAATACAAGGTCAAGTCAAAGTCATAGCAGGAAATCAGGAGGGAAAGGGATGCTGGAACAAGAACACTGGTACAAGGATTTCAGAAATACAGGAACAAGAAACGCAGGTCATCCAGGAACAAACAAAATACATTCAATGACTCAACCCTGAGCAAAGCTCAGGATGGGGTTTATAAAGGGCAGAAGATTGGGAATAGGGAACACATGAGGGGAACAAGGTGGATGGAGAACAGGGAGGAGTAATACAAGAGATTTAGGGAACAACAACAAGAAGACCAGGATCAGCCCCAAGAGCCTCCAGTGGCTTTCTTGGTAAGTGCAAGAATCCCAGAACAGCACAACAAGAATTCTAGCACGGGCTGATCCTGACTTTACCCCCATCCTTTTTAGTCCAATTACTGGGACCTGGAATGGGGACAACAACAGGAACCACCTCACCAGGATCAGGGACTAGAGCAGAAACAGAAGCACAGGAGGCACCCATTACAGGTGGCGGACCAGGAGCACAGGAGGTACACATTACAGGTGGTGGACCAGGATCACAGAAGACACCCATTACAGGTGGTGGGCCAGGAGCACAGGCACCCATTACAGGTCAGAAATTTCCTCAGGCCCGAAGACCAGGGCAAAAAGTTCCGGTGGACAGGAAAGACTGGTGAACAGGTCCAGAGGCCAGGGCAGACAGGTCTGAGGTTTGAGCTTGTCCTGATCCTTTATTGATTCTGATTCTCCATTGTGATTCCTGCCTGGCTTTGACTATTCTTTTGCTCCTGCTGTATCCCTTATGATTCATTACCCGATTTTGACATGTGTCCACTTCACTATGATGGATATCCGCCTGCCTCGACCCGGCCTGATGTGACTACAATTCTGCTTTACGCTTTGTACCACAACCTTCTGCCCAAAGACTTTGCCTACAGTTGTGCCCCTTTGTCTGCCCTGAACCCCTCGCCTTGCACCTGGTGGCATCCAATTAGCCAAGGGCTCCTCCAAAGGTGAAAGGCAGCTGTTATAGGCAGAAGTATGAGCCTTGACCAGGGTGCTTGGCATCGGTTCTGGGTTTATGGTGCCAACCGTTATAGTCATGATGCAAAATAAATAAAGCATATAGGGCTACTGACTTCACCATGGTCTTTATTTTTACTGAATGGATAGTTATAAGTGGGTACGTAATTTTGCTTATCTTTTATTAAAATTAAACAATAAATTAAAATTAGTAGGTGTAACACAAAAATAAATTGCATTTAGTAACGGACCTTTATCTATATTTTTGTGATGGTACAAAATAAGTGTAAGATCTCTGCATCATTGCATTTTATTTAGCATAAGCATATTAAAAGTGAGTTTTTTTAAATGTATTTATTCTACCGTTTGCTGAAAAATATGTTAAGTAAATGACAATATGACATTTTTTTCTTAGATAAGTAAATAGTGACGGACAGAAAACATCTTCTTTGTTTTAAAGTCAAGTTAATGTGTAGGGACAGCCAGAAAATATGAAATGCTCTGCTTCTCAGTAAGAACATTATCACAGCAGGACATAAACCATCAACCTGCAAACCCAGGTGTGTTTTGTACTAGAAGTAAGTGTATGTGTGCGAAAGACCCATTCACTTTCCAGGCAATAATAATTACTGTAAAAGGTTTGACGCTCTGAATTTATGTGACGTAAATATGTTTAAAAAGCAATTTTAAAAGCATTTTGAGATGTATTCATATTGCACAGAAGATCATCAGACTCCTTTACAATAAATAGAGAAACGCTAGTGTTATTGTCAATGTGCACTTTGTTTTTTGTACTTTTTAACTGAGCACAAGGAGATTGTCTTGTAGATCCTGGAGTAATATTCTTTGCTCTCCTTGAAAAGACTGTAAAGGGCTGAATCTCTTGTATCTATGACCAGAGGATAATTACAGTGCTCCCTTATGCCTGACTTATCTGGGCTCTGTGGTTGATTTCTAATATGACAACGCTAAGCAGCCACAGAAGAGCGAGACCTTACCACATGGAGCTCTATGGGACACAATTTTGTTGTGATCCTGCTGTTCTTTGTAAATGTGTTCTTTGTCTTTCAAAACAAGCATTGTTATTTTATGCTAAAAATATAGTCTTTTCATGGGATTGCACAGCACTCTTGGTATACTGAAGGTATTGGATTCAAATTAAATTACTTTTTTAATGTGCATAATTTAAAAGAACTGTCTCTTCATAGCAATTTGGTGAGCAAGTATTTAAATGATAATCAGAAACAATCATGGAGACATAACTGTTGCATCAAGGAAAGATTTACAAAAAGCTTCCTAAACAATTATACATGTTTTGGACAAACATTTATTCACAAACAAACAACAGATGCAGATCAGCTATTTTCCTATGCAGATTGCAGCATTTAAAATTCTAAAGTCAGTAAACTGAGGTCTGGCAGTGGAGGAGCAAGGCAGTACCAGAATTATTTGCTCTTCTTTATAAGGCCAACTGTATAGATCTGTAAATGTACTGTGTGTGTGCATATACTGTATGGAATTTTGTCTTTTTTTTTCAACCCAAATTAACTATGTTACAAATATGCACTATAGTAAGGAAAATTAAGATCTTCCATAATTTCATCGATATCTGATTTATGTATGGATGGTACTCAAGATTGCTGGATATGAAAGAAGCCAATACAGTCTGGTCCTTTGATTCCATTTATAAAGTAAAAATTTGCTATTTTGAGGGATCTACAAACACAGAACAGCCATTTCATACACTGTTTTCAGCTAAATGCTTTGCTTATTTGCTTTTTTGCTTTTTTGCAGATCAAGACAAAAATGTAAAATGATTGCTCAATTTCATGTAATGGTATCATATTGATTTAAATTACATGTTTTACAAGAAATACTCTTGAGCAGCCCAATTTTGGGGCAAACTGTGAAATGTATTTTATAAGCAGAATGCAAAAATAACATTTCAAAGGGCTAGTAACTCCAAAAGTAAAAATAATCTTTATGCATTTTATAGTTTGCATCTATCAGTACAGCAACTGCAGATATCAAAATTCTTGGCAACAACAGCCAAGTTTTTTTTAAATGTTATGATGTGTAGAGAGTAGGGTTGCAACCTGGCCATTTTTTTACCAGCCTGACCGGTATTTTTGATGTCTGTTCCCAATGTTATTAATAGGAAAGAAAGCCAAATATATAGGAAGGCCGGCATTTTTTTAAGAAAAGATGGCAACCCTAGTAGAGAGTCATAAAACTGTGTATATATAGAGAACATGAAACAGAAGAAGTTCGCTGGAGAGTTGTAATAGCGCAATTAAGTTTACATTTTATTTAAAGATATAATGAATACATGTTTTGGATCACTTTGATCCTTCCTCTAATGCAGTATATAAACAACTACAAGACATTACCAATGGTATATCCAAAATTAGCACCAAAATGCATACATATAGTATTAGTTCATTGCCATCATATCATTATATAGTGTAAAGTATTTTTATCCTGCCATATGATAAAGACCCCAGTCCATTAAAGTGCATATAGTACAGTCATAAATTCAATCAAGTAACTCCATCTGTAAAAAAAAACAGTATATTATCAGAATTCATAGTATTCATAGAAAACATTTTAAGCTCCAAGCTTCATTCATCCCATTTGCATAGCGGATTGGTGAACACAAAAGGTCGATATCTATGATTCAGAAAAAAAAAAAACGCATACACCACTAGGTAGACATTCTTTTATTGCACAAATGCAGCATCTCTAAGATAGTTGGTCCTCTGGCAGAACAACTCTGTTGAGAAAGGAGGCAAAATGGATCGAAATTCTAACTAGTATTAAACCAAATGGGATAAATGAAGCTTGGAGCTTAAAATGTTTTCTATTAATACTATGAATTCTGCTAATATACTGTTTTATACAGATGGACTTATTTGTAATTTATGGCTATAATATATGCACTTTAATGGGCTGGGGTCTTTATTATATGATAGGATAAAAATACTTTATACTATATAATGATATTATGGCAGTGAACTGATACTATATGCATGCATTTTGGTGCTAATTTTGGATAGACACTGGAGCTATCTTAATCAGGTGGCAGCTTCAGGGTTCCCATAGAAGCCACATTTGTGTCTAAAGAACTGTAACAGATGTCATATGTCACCAATTTTTGGGAAAAATGCTGGACTGTGGGAGAAAAACATGGTGGTCACACCCAAAAATGTGTTTGCATGTTAGTGGTCATAAATGGCCCATTTTTATGTTCTTTCTGCCTTTTTAAAAGGACTCATCTTAACATTGAGACCTTTGCCAGTAGCTACTGTATACTGCTAGCTGCCTAACAGAAAAAAAACTAAATGAATACGTCAATTATCCTTACAAACCATTCAGCAAAAATTATGTTTCCAGTGAATAACTGAACAAGTCAATGTACTTTTCAGAAGAGTTTTTAGATGACAGAAAACAGCTTATTTCTATATTATACTGCAATACATTTGCTTATAAGGTGCAGTACTTGTAATGCATTAGCATATGATTATACAAAAGGTAGTGATGCTAATCATTTAAGTAATCAACTAGTGTTTATGGATTGTAAACTTAGTAGAGAGACAAAAAAAATCAAGATCAGCTTGTGGATTACCGCTGTGTCTATGCAGCTTGGGAATGTCATTGAGGTCAATGGTTTACATGTTATTTTTTAAGAGGACAGGATTTCTATAGTATGTTCATATTAAGTGAGAATGTGAGAAATGAATTTTCACTGTTTAATGAGACATAATGGAGTAGAACCCCTATACTTTAATTATAGGGTCCCTGCATTGTTAAATGAACCCAACAGAAACCCCAGAAGGACAATGTTATCCCATATGTGGTCCCTTTGGCAGGGATTGCTGATTAGAAGCATCAGGCTGACCCATGGTGCAAACCAAACACCTACGAAAAAGGTAAGAAAGCTTGCCCTGTTTGCTTTTCTGAATTGAAGCATCAGTGAGGTGGTAAGGTTGTGTGATATTATTCCACTTACTACTGATCTGATCCACAAGGGTTCAAACCTTGAAGTGTTGAGCATCTATTGCTACCTGCAGGACTGCAGTAGCTCCAACTTCTCCTTTCTGTGCGCCTGCATCAATCTTGTGCACCATTTTTATTTTGTTGCCCTATGTAACATCATCAAGTGTGGTGAGAAATTAAAATATTTAAAAGTGCCATGGCCCTTTTCCCATGGTCTTTTCTAAATAGTTTGTGGGTTGTCTATGCTTGTACTCTTGCCTGCCCTGTGACCACTGCTGTTTCCTTATCTGAACTGACCATTTCCTTTTACAGAATCCACTTCTGGATTCTGACATTGTATTGTGCAGACTGATTGGTTAGTGACTCTGCCCTCAACTAGTCTTTAGTCCTTCCACATTACTCCTGTAACATGTTCTGGTTCCCTTGCCTATCCAGAACCCTTTATGACCTGGTGGGCTCCTCCCATTTTGGAAGGTGGCTGTTACAGGCAGAAGCATGAACTGTGATCACAATCACAGAAGCTCATCTGTTCTCAGCTTTACGATATTGTACTTGACAAATAGGAAATACTGTACATGGGACATATGAACACTTTATTTCGAGCTTTTACCCATTTGTGGAGTTTTTGTGTTTTATACTGTCATAATTAGTTTTGGTTTATCCTCTTTCCTCTTCTTTCATATTGCTTTTAGCTTGTTGCCTCTTCTCTTGTATCAGCATCTTTTACTGGACCAGGAATTTAAGCCTTTAGGATTATTGCATGAACTGCAGGAAACCAGTAAAAACCATGTAAAAAAAAAGCAATACATATCCGAGACTCCAAGCAAAAGGCTTTCAGACAACAGGTATGTAGCAATCTTATTACATCTTATTACATTGGGGAGTCCTGCTGTTATTGTGGAAATATTGCAAGACCCACCTTGTGGTAAACCAAGTGATTTCAAGCCAGAGACATAAATACAATCAGTCTGACAATCATGCACTGAATTAAAAGCAACTACATAAGAATTCAAGTTACAGCAGCTCCACATGCCAAAAAACCCCAACAAAGCCACAATTATCATTCTCTTAAAGTGTCCATTAGCTTAAACATCCAAATCTCTCACATAGGAGCTGAGCTGATAGAAATAGCTGCTCTTGAACTAAATGCAAAATCGGAAATGAACCTTCAATGCTCAGTTTAGGAATGAACTTTACTTTACTTGTAAATCTTCCAAAGTTTCTTTTTTTTTACCAAGTCCAAGTTTTACACTGAAATGATCTGGTATTATAAATCAAATATTGGCATATATTGATTTTTCTGATAGAGAACAAATGAACCTATTCTGCAAACTGGAGGGATATTTATCTTGGCCACATAGCAAGGAGAGATTATCAAGCAGAATGATATGGAATTTTCCCTCTTGTGTGTCAGATGCAGTCAGCTGGCATCTTTATCACTAAGATGTTGCAGGGTTTTTTTCCCTACTGCCAGATGGACCCCTCTGTTCCTGCCAATTTGAGAGATGTTTCTGAAAGTCTACTTTTCATTTAAATCTGACAGCGATCCTTCAAGAAAAGAGAGTGGGGAGGATTGTGCAAGCCATACACAGTAGGAAATCTGACTTACTTCATCCCACGCACAAGTTTCAATGGTATTTATAGAATTTTAACACTTCCTACAACACCTGATGAACAGTTTGCGGTTCCCTGTTGCCACACATGGAGCATCTCATTTACAGTATATCAAAATGTCATTCCTCTTGGATATGTGCATTTTTTGTTTTTCGATTTGGATGATTTCAAATGCATTCTGTATTTTCTTGAAAACTGAAGGCTAAAATAAGATATCGGCTGTTTCAGATATTTTGTTCTGCTGCTTAATATGTCTCTCTTCCTCCACATTTATAAATACAAATTGTAAGCTGATTTGGGTTTAGGGATGGCGCGAACCGCGGAAAAAAAGTTCGCGAACATGTTCGCGAACTTCCGGAAAATTGCGAACGGTTCGCGAACGGTTCGCGAACCCCATAGACTTCAATGGGAAGGCGAACTTTAACAGCTAAAAAAGACATTTCTGGCCAGAAAAATGATTTTAAAGTGGGGTGCAACGACCTGGACAGTGGCATGCCAGAGGGGGATCAAGGGCAAAACTGTATCTGAAAAATCCATTGTTGACACAGCGCTGCGTTTTGTGCTGTAAAGGGAAAAAAGTCACTCAGGTGGTGGTTGTGGACACTGTAATATTATTGATATTTAGACAGAATGTGAACAAGCTCACAGAGCTAGATGGCAGTTGTTTGAAGAACACACTGGGCAAAAAATGCCTACAGGGCAAATAATGGCTACAAGGTCAACGTATACACTACTACAGCGGTGGATACGGATTACGTAAAATATATTATGGCTGCTTGAAAAAAGTCACTCAGGTGCTTTTTCTGGAGAGGGTAATATTATGGATATTTAGACAGAATGTGAACAAGCTCACACAGCTAGATGGCAGTTGTTTGAAGAACAGTAGATTACTAGCCAGCAAACTTACTATCCACTGTCCCTGAAATCACTAACAGCTCTCTCCCTACACTATCTCTTCCAAGCACACACAGGCAGAATGAAAAAACGCTGCAGGGCTTCGGTTTTTATAGGGAAGGGGAGTGGTCCAGGGGGTGTGGGGGTGGTCCAGGAGGGAGAGTTTACTGATTGGCTGCCATGTATCTGCTGGTCTGGGGGAGAAATGGCAAAAAAAAAGCGCCAACTAAGGCGAACCCAAATTGGCGAACGTCGCGCAACGTTCGCGAACTTCCGGCGAGCGCGAACAGCCGATGTTCACGCGAACAAGTTCGCCGGCGAACAGTTCGCGCCATCCCTATTTGGGTTACGTCATTGTCAAGGCTAAACTACTAATTCATAACCTTTCTGTTTATGTAGTAGTTGCTAGTGATGAGCAATTTTTTCATCATGCATGGATTCACAGCAAAATTCCACATTTTGCTATTAGCAGATTTTTTCATGAAACTGCTACTCAATGCATGTTTGCTAGGGTAACTTGAAACTAGCAACCAGACTGCTGAAATTCAAAAATGGAGAGCTGCTAAATAAAAAAGCTAAATAACTCAAAACATCCCAAGTAACAAAAATTAAAAACAATTGCAAATTGTCTCAGAATTTCACTCTCTACATCATACTAAAAGTTCATTTAAAAGTGAGCAACCCCTTTAATGCATTTTTCATATTTTTTGCACAGATTCACTGATCGCTAGTAATTGCAGGTTTACCACTTTTGTGGAACCTTGTGATTTACGGGTTACTGCAGATGCATTTTCGACAGTGTTTAAAGATCAGGAAACATGCAGAGATGACAGCTTTTACAAAATACGAAGAGGATGATCAATTTATTTTTAAACCCTCTCTGTGAAATAAATGAAGTTTTAAGAAGAAAAAAAAAATAAGTATAGCATACAGCCCAACCAACTTAGAATATGCTATGAAGTATGAAATTACCATTTGTTTAATTTGCAGCTTCAGCATTACATAAGTTTCTATTATATTTTGAATGCAAACTTCTAAAGTTTTCCTACAGAGTTTATAATGATTGTTTCAAGAAGCATGCAGGGGGATCACTGTGTAGTCACCAACCGAGTCATGACCTGATGTTATTAGAAGAACAGCAGTAATAGAAACCACCAGACATAGAATAGAAGCACCTACACAGATAAGTCATCCAACTATTTCAGGATATAAGATGTCTTGTACTTAAAATAATGTCATTGGGGTCTCTAAGGGCAGAACTACATAGACGATTGCATTCTGTTTTCAGCGCATCCGACGCTGGGAGTTAAAATGCATGTGATACGTGCACATGCGACAAAATCAAGGCAACTGATAGAAAGTTGGATGGTGTCGCATGGTTGATCTGAGGCAACACGACTGTTGGTGAAGATGCTAATTACTATTCACAAATATATAAACCTATTTATGCTGACGTGGTAATGTTCATTGTACCTGGGTACTTAGAAATCAGGATTCTGTTGAGCAGTAAATTTGGGCATTAACCCTTCACAATTGAAGATATCAATATATACATTATATTTATTCCTTCTGGGCTATTTGTTTTTAATTATATATTACTGGGCAATCAATAAAGTCTTTTATTGTATACTGTATTTATAAACCTTACCTGGGGTGAGGGTTTCTTTCTTATTTTTATTTTGTGATGTCAGCATATTTTTCCTGGAAAGCAAATATTCATCCACATGATTCTTGAAGTTCATGGGAGAAATCACAAAGAGAAAAATCTGCACAAATAAAAATAAAACTGTGCATTTTGCTATGTAATAATCTTCATTAGACTGTTTTTATATTGCCAATTTTAATTGTGCATTGCACACTTTTAAGGAGTGCTAGAAGGTTTTTTTTTAATAAGTTTAATTATATACTATATACTGGTGCAAACTAAATTCAATATAAACTTCACAATCTTTCTTCCAATGTCAGAAGCAGTCACTAAACAGTTTCCTGGTTCACAAAAGCTATATTACATTTGCACAAAGGAAAAAATATTTAAGCAAAGGCATGACAATGGGACTCCTCACTTTGATCCTTTGCCTTGAGCCCTTGAGTCCATTGAACCCTATTGTTACATTCCTTAATGAAACACAATGAGCTAGAAATGGGGGTAAAATGGCCACAGAAATTATTCCTTATTCCTTTATTCCAGCCTCATCACAATTCAATATTCAAAGTGGAATTCTATAAGAGGACGCTACTATGCTCTGCCGTTCCCCACTTGAGATCAGCACTATGTCTTTATATCCACCACTGAGTATTAGGCTGCCTCTACCTAAAGAGACAATGGCCCCCAAATCTGCTACCAGCAGGAGCTTCATCTCCCACATTGGGGCACATTTACTAAAGAGCAAATTGTGTTTTTTAATTAATTTTCACAAAAAGACAATTCACAGAGACATGGCCTATTTACTTAAAGGCTAGTAAGACACACAGAGCTAGACAACCTTTGCAACATGCAGTAAATGCTACATACAAGTTTGTTGCTATAGATAATAAGAACTGTAGTAAACTTTGCATCTTATATTACATAAATTCAGTAACATAATTATAGAATTAAGAAATGTAACCCTAGTTTATCTTGAGGAATTCTGACCGCCTTAAAATGTTTACTGTTTGGTATAAACTATAATTTGATATAGATGCTGCCCTATCTCTTCATGTTATTAAATATACTTTCATGAAGGAGCCATGTTTTCATGGAGTCATGTCTTTTCTGTCTACCTCTGCTGATCAGCAAAAAGTGACCTTTTCATTGTTTTATGTGTTTGTCCTACACAATTCTCAAAAATGAAACACATTTTATTCTGTCTCTAACATGGCCAAACAGGGTTAAAAGCAATGAGGAAACTTGCTGTTTACAGATCTGCAATACTAAAGCATATGAACGTTTGTTGTTTCCCTTGGGCATTAAACCTTTAACTTACTATTAACACATGCAATAGTTTTTAAAGTATAACTGTGCAAACTGAAAACATATGAAGTTTAAAATAATGTTTGCCTGATTTTTTCCAAGCAGATCAGTTTAGTTTCCTCCGGGTTCAATGGAACACAATAGTGTGTCCTAATGACTGGCAGCTGTGCTAATAGTTTGTTTCCCTTTTCTGTCATAATCTGCACAGACTGAAGTAATTATCTGCATGTACCTGTTAAAAATTATAGTTATTGTGGACATAAGTGTTTAATTTTTAAAAAGTGTGATGTCATTGAAATGCAAAGCATGCTGGGGATGAAAGGCCAAACACAGTCAGTCTGGTTTTGGTTCTCTACAAGGAAAGACTTGTGTAAAGACTACTGTAAGAGAAGTGCTGGGTAGGTAGTAGGTAGCAGCTTTGAGAGAGCTGGTTGTTGCCTGTACCTTTGGGAATTTAACAGTAAGGATGGCGCGAACGTCGGAAAAAAAGTTCGCGAACATATTCGCGAACTTGCGTCAAAAATGCGAACGGTTCGCGAACGTCGCGAACCCCATAGACTTCAATGGGAAGGCGAACTTTAACAGCTAAAAAAGACATTTCTGGCCAGCAGCAGCTACATACAGAGCACTGCAGTAGAAGGTAGATTACTAGCCAGCAAAGCTACCTAACCTAAAATGTCCCTCAAATCCCTGCAGACTTGGCCAATTCATGTATAAATACCCCTAGCGTTCACAAAAGATGGCCAGTTCATGTATAAATACCCCAGAGTTCACACAAAGATGGCAAAGTGGGCAGTTCATGTATAAATACCCCAGAGTTCACACAAAGATGGCAAAGTGGGCAGTTCATGTATAAATACCCCTAGCGTTCACAAAAGATGGCCAGTTCATGTATAAATACCTCAGAGTTCACACAAAGATGATAAAGTGGCCAGTTCAGGTATAAATACCCCTAGAACTCATAGCAGAATGGCAGTTATTTTCCATGATTTACTACATTCACAGCTCCCTGGCTTTGACTGGAAAGTGGACCAGTAGCCAGCACATCATCCAGGCACAACTAAAATACAAAAGCAGAGCCACTGACCATGTGGGTGGGAGGGTGGTGAGCAGACTGCAGGCTGCAGTAAAATACAAAAGCAGAGCCACTGACCATGTGGGTGGGAGGGTGGTGAGCAGACTGCAGGCTGTGTTATAGCAGCTCCTTCCTTTTTCTTTTTCCCTGTGCTGAAATCAGGGAACTGTTACTGTACAGTCTCTAAACAGAGGCGGGCAGTATCAGTGCTGGCCAATCCGATCAACAGCTCGTGCTAGTGCTCTCTCCTCCTTGTCACAGCCGAAGTAATTGGATCTGGCTGCAGGGAATGTGAAGGGAGGAGCGAGCACCAAGGGAGCTTCCATTGGAAGGGGAGTGGTCCAGGGGGTGTGGGGGTGGTCCAGGAGGGAGAGCTTCCTGATTGGCTGCCATGTATCTGCTGGTCTGAGAGGTGAGAGGGCAAAAAAAAAGTGCCAACTAACGTGAACCCAAAATGGCGAATGTCGCGCGATGTTCGCGAACTTCCGGCGAGCGCGAACAGCCGATGTTCGCGCGAACAAGTTCGCCGGCGAACAGTTCGCGCCATCCCTATTTAACAGATAAAATTCTAAGAGATCAAATAGTGGAAAAAGACAAACTTACCTCGCATTAGAGAGATTTAACCCTTGCAAAGGCTATTACAGTTGCTAACCAAATTGAAACAGCAGTGGTAGAGGCTAAAGGTCTCAGTCAAGGAAATGCTGGAAATGTACAGATTGTGAATTCAGCACTGTGGCCTAATAATGCACAGTCACAGGCAAAATACAGTGCTAAGGAAAGGGATTCACCTACACTGCAAAACCGTGCATCAAATACACATACAAAATATTGCTTTCACTGTGGTTCAACGCAATACACTGCAAATCATGTTACATGTCCTGCAAAAGCTTTACAGTGCTGCAACTGCACAAAAGTAGGACATTTTGCAAAGGTCTGCCGTAGTTCTGCTAAAGATGTTCATGAAGTCACTACTAGACATGTCACAGTATTAAGTGTGGATAAAGCTGGTACATTTATTCCAGACAAGTTTATATGCACTGCCAGTGTCAGTACTGCTTCTGCTGACAAGGGGCACTCCATTAACTCGATGCTTGATAGAGGTTCAGATGCTTCTATACTACCAAAGGATATTTTCTTGAAATATTTAGCAAAAGATCCACTTGTTGCACCTGCCTTGAAACTGGTCAGTTACTTAAAGGATCCAATTCCTTTTCTTGGTTGCTTGCCAGTGACTGTACAATTTGAATCAAATACTGCAAAATGCAAAAAGGTACTGCTATACTTGGAAGGGATCTCTTTGCTGCATTAAACCTACAATTAATTGATGGTCTCATTACTACAACACCAATGCCTGCCACACAGCCAGTGTCACACCACAAAGCAACAAGTCACTTGGTTGTGCAAAGAACTTTGTAAACAAAGTTAAGTTGAGACCAGATGTAAAACCAGTTCTAGAAATTGAGGCGATTGCCCTACTCTATAAGGGAGACTTTCTCACAGGAACTAAAGAAACTGGAAGAACAAGATGTGATTGAAGCTAATAAAGCAGTTGTTGCCACACATAGAGGAAATAATTTCTGAACTCCGAGGAGCAAAATTCTTTTCTAATCTGGATCTTCAGAGTGCTTATCATCAAGTATTACTGCATGAGAAAAACAGAGACCTCACTGCATTTATCACCCATGATTTGTTTGTTTCAGTTCAAGCTATTGCGCTCGCTGCACTAAAAGAGACCAATTTCCATTTTAAAAAATGGAAATTCGGCTCTTAAAGTTACTAGAGGCGACTTTTTGCCACCCCTGGTAACTGGCTGCTCCATGCCGCCTGAGGCAAGATTCTCACCTTGCCTCATGGCCAGAGCGGCCCTGCCAGCACTAGCTTTATCTGATGCTGCACTACCCACTGTGATTACTACAGACGCTTCAAACTAGGGCTTTGGTGCAGCTCTCACACAGATCCATGCTGATCATACAGAGAAAACTGTTGCATTTGTCTCCAGAACAGTAGAATGCTAAGGTCTTCGGGACAGGGATTGTTGGAGATTCCGAGAACAAGATTAAAAGGAAAAGGTGATTGTGCTTTTGCTGCATATGTACCTGGATTGTGGAATAATCTGCCTGTGGATATTAGACTTGCTAGCTCTGTGGATACTTTTAAAAGATGTTTAAAGACGTATTTGTATACCTTGGCTTCTTTGTTTTAAGTCTGTTGTACAGCACCTTGTAGCATTGCTTTGAAAGGTGCTATATAAATAAATATTTACTTTACTTACTTTAACACTTACAGAGGCAGAGCGTAAGTAATCAGCTGTTGAAAAAGAAGCTCTAGCATGTGTTTGGGCAACAGCGTAGGTGTTTCTTCACAGTGAGGACAGTGAGGTTGTAGAATGCACTGCCGGGTGATGTTGTGATGGCTGATTCTGTTGATGCTTTCAAAAGGGGCTTGGATGATTTTTTTGGACAGACATAATATCAAAGGCTATTTTGATACTAAACTCTACAGTTAGTATAGCTTTGGGCATATATGGTTTGTGTGAAAGAGTGTAGGTGTGTGTGTGTGTGCTGGGTTTTAATTTGGAGGGGTTGAACTTGATGGATGTTGTCTTTTTTCAACCCAATTTAACTATGTAACTATGTAAAAGAAAAATGGAGACCCTACCTATGAGGTAGAGAATTTACCTTATGCACTCATCATAGCGCTTTAACCACACTGCTTACAACAAAGGGACTAGGAAGAGCTGTAATGTGTATAGCTAGATGGTCAGCAAGGCTACTGAATTTCAACTACAAAATGCAATACAAACCAGGTTTGAAAAATGTTACTGCTGATTGTTTGTCATGTTTACCTTTACCTGCAGCTTCTGATACACTGGATGAGGACATAGAAGTTGTAGCATTGACTGATTTACTATCATCTACAGTTACAGCTGCTGATTTTTAGCAAGCTTGCCTTGCATGTCCAATTCAAGTAAAGCTACGGGACATCTTACAAAGCAAATGGCTAAATGCTGAGAAAAAATTGTCCTGATCTTCAACCTTTCTACAGGATTAGACACAAACTGTCTATAGTAGAGGGCTAAGTTGTCTGTGGAGCTCACTGTTTATTGGTACCAGAGACCTTGCTAGAAAAGCTCATACAACTTGTACATGAGAGTCATCAAGGAATTGTACGTACAAAACAAAGACTAAGAGGACTATACTGGTGGCCCTCAATGGATGCTGAGGTGGTAACTGCCATTCATTCTTGTGTTACTTGTCAGAATCATGACAAAACAGCTATCACACATACACCACCACTTCATCCAGTATCATTTTGTGATTCAGCATGGGAAAAACTTGCTATTGATATTGTCGGTCCTTTTGCAGATGCTCCCATAGACTGTAGATTTGCTATAACCGTGATAGACTATTACAGTAAATGGCCTGAGATTGCATTTGTTTCTCATGTAACATCAGCTACAGTAATAACATTTCTGTCTACAGTCTTCAGCAGAGATGGTTATCCAAAGGAGTTAATATCAGACAACGGACCACAGTTTTTTCAATAGTGCAATAGGCTATGGCTGTATAAATGTGGTGCTCAATCCAGAACCTTGCTGCATACACTTGGTTCACTTATCACGGTAATGCAAAAATTGGAAGGCACTCACCAAAGCAAATGTGCTAAATCATTAGTGGGTTTATTTTCGATCTCCAACACAACGTTTCGAAGGACACAACGGACCACAGTTTGTCTCATATGAGTTTGAATCCTTTCTGAGAGAGAGTTACAGAAATACAATTTTTCTGGCATCAAAAGAATGTCTTCCTTCCCCATGTTTGATTAGTGTATTATAATGAAGCCACAATGGCAAAATAATCTGTGTATGTAAGATAACGGCAAAATGTCTATCTAATTAACTAATTTAACAAATAAATAATTAGGTCTTTGGTCAGTCTTTTTAAAAAAGTGTGGGTGAAGGGGGTAGCCTTACAGTGGGTTTAGATCCCCATTTGAAGCACTGACTGGTTGCTAGCAACACCCTAGCTGACACTTATATCATGATATATAAACTAAATACAATTGAGTTCTGTAGAAAAAAGTTAATTAAAAAATGTATGATTATAAAAATGTATTGAGGGATACTTTTTCAGTAAATATACTGCATAAAATATGTTATCCTTTAAGCCATTTTCTATAATTTATTAAGAAGGTGCAAAATTGAAATAAAAATTGTAATGACACTCCATTTTTGCATTTAATATACTATACATCTTGTCCGCATGCAATGGCCATAGGTGTTAAAGTTTCTAGAATGGAGCAGAAAGAGTTGTGCATCTCACTTTAAGTGGCGCTGGTTGCAATTGACTGCTTTTATATCAGAGGTCCTCAAACTTTTTTACTTATGAGCCACATTCATATTCCAAAAGAGTTGGGAAGCAACACAAACATGAAAAAAGTAGCAGCCTTTTTGGCTCCTTTTCACGCATCAGTTTTGCACTGTGTGGGGGTTCATTTACTAAGCTGAATGGCATGAGCAACCAATCAGATCTTTGCTCAATGTCACGAAACGAGCAGATATTTACATCTATGGCCAGCTAAAATTGCTTTAAACTGTTCAAAATGAATTACTGACTGTGTGCTATTGGTCACAATATTAATAAGCCCACAACCCTTGTGTTGGATTCTTTTGTTTGGCAAATTGTACTGCAACATGTCATAGTGCTAAGGCCCAAATGATTTGTACATTCTACAGCTCCAGCATTTGCACATTTCTCTAAGACAATAGTATTGTCAGCACCATTTGTCTGTGCTTTTTTGGGGGGTAATGTAATAACACTTTTTGCTCCAGATGGTAGTAACCATAGTAACCACATATTCACTTAGTTGCTATTGATAATGAGCTGAAGCAAATATTTCACCTCTTAAAATATTATATAAAATGCGATATGGAACTTATTTATTATTCATTCCATTACAATGGAAGAACAGGATGCAAATACACCTGCAATACTAGGATAATCAGATTAACAAATAAATATTTTATGTGTACCTTTTGTTCTGTCATACTTATAAAATGAAGCTGCTGTTATTACGCAGAATGTTCATTATACTTTATGGAAAATGCTTCAATTTATCAGAGGCCAGAAATCACCTTAAGAAATCTGCAGTGCAGCATATTAAACACATAAAACTGCAGTTTTCCTGTACTTGAAACTGTCCAGTTTGAAATAATCCCATTAAGCATATTGATAAATGGCCCTGATGCTGTTTAGAAGATCTGTGTATAACTAAGAGTGGACAAATATTAGGCCACATTATACGGACATTAAATTTAATTTTCTTAATACAGTTTATACAATTTTTCTGATTTAATTAAAGCACTTAAAAAATCAAGATATTAGGACTTATGTAATCACAAGTGCTTAATTGCTCCAGGGCAGGACAAAGGGGTTAGGCAGAAAAAACACACAAGATGTAAAGGCACAAGAATGTAGAGGAACCTCTATTACCCTCCTATATTGTAGCTCCAGGGGAATCTGTGGGTGCTTCCTCTCCCATACTGCACTTCTCAAGCCCCGGCCCCAGCATATGAGACCCAGGCACATGCATGACTTGACCCAGCATTACTCAAGGCCAGTTTTGCAGAGTGATAAATCTGATTTTTTTTTCTCTGTAGTAGTTGATTGTTTAGAGTTGGCATTTGCACTAGTGCAATTTACTTTACTTACTGTATATTAGTAGGTCAGTTCCATTCTGTAACCACTTTCCAAATACACAATGATGTGTTTATTATGTACTTAGACTTATTAGTCTATAATCTATGCTCTTCTGGTTATTTTATATTTAATACATCTAATTGCATTCATTATATATCTAATTGTATTGAATTTATAAATATATTTATTTTCCATTTACTAAATCTGTCCTATAATAATAAAGATGAACACATCTCAGCTGCATTTGACACTGTAGATCACCCTCCCCTCCTCCAGTCCCTCTATTTGCTTGGCCTTCGTGACACAGCCCTGTCCTGATTTTCTTCTGACCTCACCAGTTCCTTCAGTGTCTCCTGAAGTAGCATCTTCCCCCCCTACCTCTCTCTGTTGGGGTTCCTCAAGGCTCTGTCCTGGGACCCTTAATATTTTCTCTATATACTTCCTCCTTCGGCAAATTAATCAGCTCGTATGGTTTCCACTACCACCTCTACGCTGAGAATATTCAGATCTAACTCTACTCTACTGATCTCAACCCAGAACTCCTAACTTGTGTCTCCTCCTGCCTGTCTGCTATCTCTACTTGGATGTCACAACCCTACCTTAAATTAAACCTCTCCAAAATGGAAATGGTTCTTTTTCCTCCAACTAACACCAGTAACATCCCGGAAGTAGCCATCATAGTTAACAATTCCACTATCACCCCATCTCCCCAGGCCCGGAGCCTTGGGGTTATCCTAGATGGGAGAAACTACACAGAAGATACAGGATCGTATCTCCAAACATAAATCCACTATACGCAGGGAGCTGACTACATTACATTAATCAACTCAAATTTCAGGTGATTGATTCTGTAGAAGTACAGAGAAGAGGGGGAAATAGACTCCTAATGCTTAAAAAATTGGAAATGATGTGGATTCACAAATTGGACAAAATCTGTCCCTCTGGTCTAAATAGGGAATATACTCCAACAAGCTTTATCTTCTAAGCTTTATTTTCTAGGTAATTGGTGGTCCTGTAGCTCCATACATTGTTGTTACCCAAAGGCTTGATAAAGGGCCTGTGGGCCCGAAACTTTGCCACTTTGTATGATATGGGCTAAATAAATAGTTTTTTGTGCTCTTTGGCAAATCGAATACAGTGTGCTGCTGGTATTCTTTTTTGTGTACTTTTATGACCCGGTGTCAGGAGCAGGTCTTCCAGTTCAGCACTACAATAGTGTATATCTTTGAGGTGAGCACTCCATTATAGTGACTAAGAATGAAGCAGCTGTGATAAAAAAAAAAAAACAGACGGCACAAAAACGAAGACACTGTAATAGAATGGAAGGACTAAACTGCAGCAGAATAGAACAAAGACCACTTGCAGAAGGAATGAATGTCACCTGATGAAATTTAAAGGTAAGTTCCATTGAACACCAAATTTTTTTAGCCCCCTGACTACTAATGTTTTTCTTAACTTTAGGGGGGCGCCTGGCCACCAATGTTTTTTTTTTACTTGTACTGTGGGGCCTGGCCACCAATGTTTCTTTGAATGTGTAGGGGCCCTGGAAATTTTTTTTTAACTTGTAGGGGCCCTGGCCACCAATGTTTTTTTTACTTGTACTGTACGGCCTGGCTACCAATGTTTTTTGCATGTGTTGGGGCCCTGGCCACCAATGTTTCTTTGAATGTGTAGAGGCCCTGGGACCATTTTTTTTCATTTGCAAAAGTAAGGGCCCTGTAGAGGGGTCCTGGCCATCAGTCGGTGGGTGGGCTCTGGGGAGGGTGGGGCCTAGTGATCGGCGAATTTGTTCGCCAGGCTCAAATTCACAGCGAATTCCCGCGATTCGTGGCCGGCGAATAGATTTGCGAAACGCCAGCAAAAATTAGCCTGTCGAAAATTTGCTGCCGTAAAATTTTGATTTTTTTCGGTGAAACGGGACAGATTCGCCCATCACTAGTGGAGCCCAGAAGATGTTGTCCTACAGGCCTCCATGATTTCTAATGGTGGCCCTGTGTATGGCTGACACAGTAGTTTGAATACAAAGCAAGCTTCATTTATAAAGGGCAGAGCATGCATGGCATTGTTGTAAAGCTTCAACTTTTGCCCTCTTCAGGACAATTGCTAAACCTGTGTTAGACTGTGTGTGTCTACAAATGAGCCTGTAATTGGTTTGTATACACTGGGGTTCCCTTGGAAGAAGTGAGGGAGAGCTTATACCTTAGAAATACAGCTGTTCCATAAAATTGCACCTGGCTGTCTGTGCTATTCCCATGGGTGTAGCCCATCAGCTTTGTGGATAAGGAACTACAAGCGTGGAAAGTGAACTTAGTTCACAACCTCTAATTTCAAAATCTAGAGCACCAACCCATTCAGCATTCAGCTTAATCATCCCTAAGGTCAGTATACAAGGCACTTTATTTATGGGGCACTTATCAAGTGCATTTCATTTAGGAAATGTCGCCAATGTCACACACATAAGCTTACCCTTCTTAAATAAAAGTTTAGTAGCTTCAGACAATATTTGTCTTACATTGAATGTTCATCCTACAGTATGACCTCCAAACAACAAGACTTTGAGTAATACATTTATATTTTGTATTAAGAAAAAGCCTGGCCAAAATAGGCTTTTTATCAATTTCCTGTTTCTTTCTCCCATTGTGATAAATTATATTATGTTTCTTAAATAAACAGTTTCCTCAAAATACAGGGGACAAATAAGCTGCAAGCAAATTATTCTCACAAGTAAATTCAGATCCTTAAATAATGAAAATTACAGTGGTCAAATTTAAAAAGCAGAAAGCTTGTTGTCTTTCAAAAGAGCTCTGTACTTTGTTCAAGTGTCAACAGCCTTATGGGTTCTTTAAAGGCAATTACCGGTAGCTCAGCTAATCTTATTTAGTATTTCTTTTCGTAACAGTTTTATTTCTTTTCTTTCTCCTACCAATCACATCTTTTCATTGTATTGCTCTCCACGCACATTTTGTAGAGGCTTTTGAAAAGGCTACAATTGAGATTTAATAAAAATGGACTGGCTTTGTATCTACGTTTTGGTTAGTACTATAATGGACTTGCTGCCTTATTTTTCACTCCAATAGGTACAGAGCGCTTTGCAAAAAAAAATATATATATATCTCTTGTGTGGTGCATTGCATTCACTTTTTAGTCCAGCAATCCTGATCCTTAACATCAGAAAAGCTATTATGCTATCCTTAAAATGTGATAAGTATCTTACCGTGGATCAGTGCAGTCAGTGTAGTGCAATTTCAATATATGTTATGAAGTAAAACTACACCTTTAAGTGGATAGTGCATAAGCAGTGAAGTTTATGGGGTGTGTAAATTGTCAACGACTGGGAATATGGTTTTAGAATTGGGATACAATGAAAAATACCTTTACAAATGCTGATTCCGTTTGATGAAGTCTTTCATTTTTTTAGACATCCTAATCAAAGAGCAAATCTATTATGAGCAACTTGCATTTGTATCCAACCGAGAGGGAATGAACTCATTATAGATCAGAAAAGAAAAATGCATTTTTAAGGTGCAGAACAAAGTAATGCAATGTAGTGGGAGAGGGAATAATAAAATGTAAAGGATTCTATGCCAGACAGTGCCAGATAAACATTAAAACTATCTAGAAGCTAATGTGAATTTAAAACAGTACTAAAGCATTGTACAGGGGGTTAACCGTCTGAAGTAGTGAAAGTTACGTTGCCTGGAACTGGAAAGTTTAATGAGTTTGTAAGCCTCAAACAATACTTTGGACATAAAAATCAGAAAACAGCAGGTCCTGGTGTGATTGTAATGGAACTAATGGGGTACTATAGCTATATGAGTTGGAAACTGACTCTTATCAGGCACTTAACAGCTAAGTAAACCCAGTTACAGACATGGCATAAATTATTGGTCATAGTCCATTTATAGCATTTACAAGAGTTTACCAAGCAAGGATCATGAAACTAAACCCAGATGTCCTTCTGCATTCCAAGGGTACTGGGAGCAAATTTACAGAAACCAAGGGTGCTGACAAAAACCACCAGCCCTACATCATCTTATAACCTATATAACCTAAACAAAGTAGGAAAACACAGTAAGTGTTTTTAGATCACATAATTTTTTATTTATAATTATTTATTTATTGGTTACTTTATTTTGGACTTTCCTTGTCCTTAAGTAACATATCCTTTTGCCATAAAAGGGCACAGTAAAAAAGACTGGACCAAATAATGGCTTGTCATGGACATCAAAAGCTTCTCTTACATAAATCTTCTACCTAATGGTCTATGTTTGGTTTGCAGAGGTGGTTCTGCAGCACACCAGAGGCATAGACCGATTATTAGAATAACTGATGAATGTGCCTAATTTGGCCATCCAATTGGGTAGCTAAATGAGGGTGTCTGCTTTGTATTCTTTAATGACCCTGAATTATTCCATTAAGTGATTAAAATATGATTTTTAAAATTGAGACAACAATTGTGCAATTAATGTGCACTTGAATAACTAAACCCAAATACATATATTAGGGATGCACCAAATCCACTATTTGAGATTCTGGCGAATCCCCGAATCCTTTGTGAAAGATTCAGCCAAATACCGAAACCGATTCCAAATCCTAATTTGCATATGCAAATTAGGGGCAGGAAAAGAAAGTGTGAACATTTTTTCACTTCCTTGTTTTGTGATGAAAAGTTACATGATTTCCCTCCCCAAACCCAACTTTCATATGCAAACTCGGATTCAGTTCTGCTGAAACAGGCTGAATCTTGGCAGAATCCTGAACTGATTCCTGGATTCAGTGCATCTCTAACATATATGTACATATAAGGATAAAAAGGACCCCCCCCCCACAAGGCTCGCAGTGGAAAATCATTTCAGGCAGCAGCAGATACCTTTTCTTTTATCTTCTGGCTGCCTACCTGCCTGCCTACACACATCTGTTTTTTGAAACAATTTGTGTAACTCACAAATAGGGTTACACAACACATAGGTTTCTTTTATTCATCATTTTACCATCACCCTGACTAAAATTAGTTAGTTTATAACTTCTGCTTTGTTGGCTCCTGTTCAAGCCTGGCACTGAAATTCTGTTGGTTGTCATTCAATCTTTGCCTGTCTTGAATGCACTTTTATATACCTGTCCTAAACTTTAGCCTGACTTTGCCTATGGCCTTGACTCATCCTTGCCTTCACCATTGTGGCTGCATCAGTCTGATCTCTGACATGCAGTAGGTTCTCTGTTTGTATCATCACAGGAAGGTCCAGGGCTCAAAAGGTCATTGACGAAGACCAGTGGTAGAAGACCTACTGACATATAACAGTAAGACTTCAGCTAGCTGCCCACTAGGGTTCTGCTCCCAGATATAAAGCTGTTAAACACACATTTCACTTACCAAATGGGAGCTTCTTCTTACTCTATATTCACAGCAATAAAATTATTATGTTGATTTAAATCCCTACAGCAAATAAATTCAAATGAATATATCCCCTTTATGGTTACCGTGGAGTTTTGTGTTAATCAGCTGAGCAGCCTATTGGACAAAGTTGTTCTATTGCACCAAACACTTAGGTGACGGGTAGTTATCTGCAAATTTTGGCCATTTGCCCAAAACAGCAGCTGCATCTGATTTTGTTTTCATGCATTCATAAGGGAGAAGAGCCACTGTCAACATTCTATCAAACAGGACACAGTCGTGTTTGAAGTCAAAATGGTCAATAGCCATAAAATTAGCAATTAACAAAAGTCCTGAAAAGACATTTAAAAAAATATATAATCAAAACTTGAGTCAATCCATTTTTTTGGTTGAAGGGATCAGTGTCTCTGACAACAAGATAAGCTTTTAATTTGTTAGTTGGAATAGAGAAAATAGGAGGATAATAATTTAAAATCTATACAAAATACATCATAGAAACAAGTGGAAATTGTTTAAAGTGTTTTCACCTTTAAGTGAGGATGCAGAGAGGGAGATTCTGAGACAATTTACAATTGGATTTCATTCTTCGTGGTTTTCAAGTTTAGCTTTTTTACTCAGAAGTTCTCTGGTTTGCAATTTCAGCCATCTGGTTGCTCCAAAGTACCCTAGCAACCATGCACTGATTTGACTAAAAGACTGGAATATGGATTATAGAGGCCTGAATATAACGATTAGTAACACATAGTTGCAATAACAATAAATGTATAGGCTTTATTTTTTGATGACCCCAATTTGAAAGCTTATTAAAAAAAACTATAGAAAATAAATAATGAAGACCAATTTAAAAGTTTCTCATAATTAGCCAGCCTAAAAGTTAAATTAAAGGTGGAACACCTCTTTAAAATAGGTCTATAAATAATGTTATTATACTTTAAAAGTTTATTTTAAGCAGTGCTTCCCCTTTTTTATATTAAGCAAAGCACAAAGTACAGTGTATTTAGATGCAGCTATCTTCTATTGCTATAAAACTGGAATAGTTTTTAGTCACACAAATTATTTGTTTCATAACTTTTCATCCTTGAGCAGTGTGGAACTGAATTTTTTTTAAAGAAATCCATGCAATTTTATTTTTTAAAAAGAAGAAAATGATATAACAAAGCAATAGTATGGACATATAGATGATGTACCATATGCTATCTCATGCTACATCATTCCATTTTAGAAATTACATTCTTTCAATAAAACATTTGACTATTTGGATTAAACACAAATAACATAGTCTAAATCAAATTGCTTAAAGGACCACATGGTTGTGAAGAGGTTAGCATTGCTCGGTGGCATGGCTGCTTCTTCCGACGCTACAAAACTTATAGGATAGGTAATAAAACCGGCCTTAGTTTGTATGTGATAGATTGTAAGCTCTGCAGACATCAAATGTCTGTAAAGAACTGCATAATATGTCAGAGCTATATAAAACATTCTGTTTTTAATAGTCTGCTTTCCAATTATGTTGCAAAATGTAAATTAAAGATTGCTGAAAAAGATTTCAACCCAACCAACAGCATACACTTTACATTAATTCATGTACAAATGTATCTGTGCTTTATATGGACTCAAATGTGCCTTTTATGCATTCATTTAGACATACCAGCCTTTCTGGCATAAATAGCTGTGTAAAATGTCATATATTTTTTCTCTATTTCAGCAGATGGCTTTCCTTAGAACAGCTCGGGATGCAACTGCACAAAAAAAAGTCATTAATGTCACAAATTATGTGCAGGGAAAGTAAAGTGCACAAATATATATTTGAATTAAACAGAAAGGTATGATCCTGGCTTTGAGAAATTGAAATTACTATTTGTCTGATATTAAATTTTGTGGCACCAGTCTCTTGGGTTAAACAGATGAAGAATAACATCAGTATTTTAAGTGGGTTACTACAATCAGCTTTAGTACAAAAGGTCCCAAAACAAATGGGAAAAAGGAGCAATTCTACAGTTTTTAATCTTTAAGAAGAAAGGTTAATGCTTACGTTTTCCTCTGAATTACAAGCATGCTGTTCACTGGTGCTCTAAGAGAAATAAACATTCCTTCCAAGCTTTAGATCTTCCTATCAATGTTTTTGTTGTGACTGCCTCACAGTGGCACAGGAGGATATGAATTCTGTTAAGCTGGCCACTATTCAGCTGCACGGAACATGCTTATAGTCTCTGCTATGATTCGGGCCATTGTTATCTATGTAAACCTGTTTAAAAATTATAGAAATCCATATTGCTTTATGTAAAAGGCTGTGCAGTGATCAAGATTAAATTGATCAAAAAGTGATC
>CM044446.1:40635621-40647240 GCA_024363595.1 Xenopus borealis | reverse complement strand
ACTCCAGGACTTTACAGTGAGGTAAAAATATGAAGTTTATTTGTCAACGTTTCGGTCCAGTCATTCTGCAAGCTGCTGATTAACTCAGCAGGTCTCCTGCCACAAAGGCAGACAAGCTGTAGGGTACCACCCCCTTGTGTCTTAACTCACCAAATTTGAATAGTAAAACATTCAGTATATTTCAGTAAACATAATGCATTAAACATAATTACAACTTAAAGCTAAACCTAAAAAGCAAATATGGCTAAAAATGCCATATTTTAAATACTGCACTTATTGCATCAGCCTAAAGTTTCAGCTTCTCAATTGCAGCAATGATCCAGGACTAGTGATGGGCGAATTCACGCCGAATTCCCACGATTCGCCGCTGGCGAATAAATTCGCGAAACGCCAGAAAGAATTCGCCAAAAAAAAAAAACGAGTCGTGCGTCTTAGCGGTCGTCACAAAATATAAAGCAGGCAATTAGGTTTGTCTGCAATATAAACTACAGGGCTGATTATTAAATTCTGATGCTAGTTGCACTGGTTTCTGTGCTTCCGTGTAGTAATTATCTATATTAATGACTAATCAGCCTTATAATGTGACATTTCTATTCTATGTTTACTGTATATTGTGAGGGGAAGCATGTGCAGTGAATCTGCAGAAAATAAGACAGTGGAATGGTGTTAGCTTATGTATGTATCCCCATCCACTGTGGTATGGGTGTTGGGCAAACTTTACATAATTAACTATTTGGAAGCATTAAAATGCATTATTCACAATATAGTTATAATATAATACATTATATTTTCTTGTCAGCTGCAATAAAGCAACAAACTATATGCCTCATGACACTGTCAATGAAGAAAGTTAGTATATTCACATATCCAATTTATTAAAAGTATTATTATGTCTAGTGCTATATTCCCATGTTCAAAAGCTGTCCATATTTACATGGCACACTCTTCAGATTTGTATGGAAATGTGCAGTTCACTGAAAACAGACAGCTACTTCTTATTATTGACAGCTTGTCTACTGTATGTGCACATGAGTAAATCCTCAAGATACTTTGAGGTTTAATTAGGTTTTCCATTAGTGATGGGCGAATTTATTCGCCAGGGGTGAATTTGCGGCGAATTCCCGTGATTCGCCGCTGGAGAATAAATTCGCGAATCACCAGAGAAATTTCGCTTAGAAAAATTCGCCGGAAAAATGAATCGCGCGTCGTTTTTGACGCGACGCGACTCGTCAAAAGCGCCCCGTGACTCGTTTCGCAAATTTTTCGCCGATTCGAATTTTTCGGCGAAGCGAATCTCGGGAGATTCGCCCATCACTATTTTCCATATTTAAACAATCATTAACAATGATTTACTTTCCAGAACCAGATAATACTTGTTATTTCAGTGACAGTTTATCCCCAACAGGTTGAAATAAAGACTCTTCCTTTGGTATTGATTTGGGATGTTCCTATGACGGTTTGTGTTTTTTTCCCCTCTTTATCTGACTCAATCTAAGAGCTGAAGCTATCATACAGTTATAAGAGAAAGGAAAGAATGTGAGAGAATGAGAAAATCATTTACAAATGTTAAAATATTGCTGCACCAGAGGTGACAATATTATAATGCCTATAATTGGAATTAAGAAAATTACAGTTATTTTGTGATAGGAATTCTCAGCTTTTTCATCATTAGTTGCTGTAGAGACTATTTCCAGTCTAATTTTCTGTCACATTGCACCAACTGCACCACACTTGAGACAAATTTCATTGTGCCGATAGCTTCCTTTGCAGTACTTGCTAAAAGTCATTAGGGCATCAGCCCTGACTGTACTTGCTAGGAATAGAGTTCTCTTTTCCAAAATGTGGATATGTAGCACATAACTATTGGCTCTGACTCTGAGGTGTCATTACCATTAATGAATATAGTGATATACTCATTAAGCTCATGGGAAGCACACATACAAAGATGTAGGCTTCAGTTATATAGGACTAATACTTTGTATACTTTTAAACACTGGCATTGTTTAGAGATGAACCATTGTTGATCCATTAATGCTTAATGAAGTCTCCTTCGCTGTCATGATTCTACATATACTGTATGTGTCCAGTTACTGCTGAACTAAAACTGTCACAATTCTTTAGCAACCAGCTCTTAAATAATTTATTTTTATATAGATGTAATGAAAATAATCCACAAAAGCATTGACAGTATCTTCATGCATTTGGTTACATTTTAACTCAACTGACATAAATATATTTTTAAAGGGATACTGTCATGGGATAAAAAAATGTTTTCAAAATGTATCCGTTAATAGTGCTGTTCCAGGTTAGGGGGACTTATTAGATATTAGGTGCCAGATTGAGATGAAACTAAGGGAAGTGCCCTTTTAAAGCATTACTTTGTACAATGGTCTTACTACTAAGTCATTGGTTGCTGGAAGACTTAATTTTAATTGCACTAAAAACTTAGAATGCTCGCAGATAGTGTAGGACTCACGTACAATGAGGGGCCTTGAAGTTGCATGTGAGTTTTTATATTTTGCTGTGTGTTTTGCGAACACCATTTTTTTTGTAATAATTATGTTTAAAGACAAACCATGCATTGGCAATTTTTCTCTTTCTCTTTGTGTAGAAATATTTACTTTTTCTAATTTATAGCAGCCAGTCAATTCCAGATTATGGGTTAGACAGAGCACTGGTGATTTTGTTCTGTGTTTCACAGTCTGAGCATGTTGCAGACCCTCCTTACAAAACCCAAGATATGATCCTCCTGTGACAACTTGCAGGCTTGCATCATATACTACTATAGAGATACTAAACACTTTTTAGTATTTAATATTTTAGTAAAAATCTAACATATAACATTTCTAGCCATGTTCATTTTTAGTAT
The DNA here is from genome assembly GCA_024363595.1 of Xenopus borealis. Lineage (NCBI taxonomy): Eukaryota > Metazoa > Chordata > Amphibia > Anura > Pipidae > Xenopus > Xenopus borealis. Next base: position 40,644,371 of record CM044446.1, on the reverse strand, counting down.
TTATTTAATGTGGGGGGTGACTGGGAATTGTGGAATTTTACCCGTGAAATTTTTATAATCATGTATAAACACACATTGTACCCTCTTTTTCCCCTCAGGCAAAGCAAAGCTTCAGCTATAGCTTTTTTATACTATCCTCTGAATTACTAAGAGGCTAGGAAGCAATTTTTTAAGCAAAGTTTCCTTAGGCTTAATGCATACAAACAGTAACTTTTGCACTTCCGGTATATTTCTGTCTTTTTTTTAATCATCCAACCTATAAAATCCATTAGTGATCATCAACCTCAGATGTGGTGTGATATGGGTAAACCTGTTGAAATTCTGTTTCCACTGTGAAATCCACTCCATGTGGTCTATATCAATATCCACCCCATGTGTGTACTAACAGGTTGATCCCATTACTGTCATTACATATGCAAGATGGGCAAAATTGCCCTTATCTGCATTTTCATTTTAAATGTAGTTAAACTAAATCATTAGGCACACATGCAGTAACATTTTCTCCACCAGCATTGCACCTATGATGGGGCAGACTAACATTTTTTCCACCTGCATAGAAAATGCATAGTGTGCTATTGGCCTTTACCTTTATGCTGTGTAGATTACATGTACAAAACAAAGGAAATATCCTGTGTATAATCCCACTGATTGTTCACCTTGTTAAATCCCAGGAAAAAATAGCCATTCCTTTTGTAGATATGTATAGATATTACACAAATGTATAAATCCATACAGGAGGGCTCTCTGACTCCTTGGATGTTGCTCCCTGTGGAGTTGTATAAATACCTAATGTAATGCTAAATAGAACTATTGAAGGTTGAGAGCGGCTAGTCCACATAGGGGCTACTCATAGTCAATCACAGCACTTATTTGGCGCCCACAGGATCCTTTTGCTCACTAACTGTTTTTTACATTTGAATGTGGCCCACAGGTAAGACAAATATAGTAAAATTGGTCAGTAAATAAAACCCAACCACTCATATTTTTATACTTTCCCTGGGCCCATTCAGGATAATGTTTTGAACTACTCAGCATTCAAAACCTAGCTATTGACATAATAGCCAGCACAGATAACTTTTATTTTCCTGTGTCCATTAAATGCCTCACAGGTAGAGAGTACAGTAGTGTGATTCAAATCTAGATGGTTTCTGGGAAGATGCTGAAAATGGAAAAAAAACAATATTAATGCAGAATGTACAGGAAATATGAAATTCTAGATTACTTAGCCTGCACCTCTCTATAAATACCTGTGATCATTAGTATTGATGAGCGAATCTGTCTGCATAATTAAAATCAATAGGCGTTTTTCTTATGGTGACTTTTGTATCTCAGCAACAATTTTGTCTTGCTGACTATTATGATGAGGCAACATTTTTCGCAGTGGAATTTTGCTGCAGTTTCACAGCAAAATTTGCAGATAGCGAAGTGTAGAATTTTGGCATGAATCCATCTCTTCCGAAAAAAATCGCTCATCACTAATCATTAGTATATGTGGCCATATACTTGCCATGATATCACCTGCCCTGGCAATGGTAAATCAGCCCTATAATACAAACTCCAATAAGCAACAAAAATAATTTTACTCTTGAGAATAAATTTTAGGATAGCTGTCCATTCACTGTAAAGTTTAAGAATAGTTTTATGCATGTATGCTTGCTCCCTTCATGCCTTTCCATATATACAGTGGCAAATGTATAAAAAATTCACTAAGTGGGGCTAATTTAATAACACTAGGCAATTTTTTTCCAAGGCAATAACACCAAAAGGTCAAATATGCCCAGTGCTATTAAAAAGCCACAGCGTGATTTCTGCAACTTTAATACCAAACGAAAACTTTGATTTATGATAGATTTCCAAAGCAGAACATACATTGTAGAATGATTAGTCTTTGGATTTATAAAGTCATTCTAAGACAGTGAGCTGGTTACTCCCAAGTTTGTCTTACTATGGCCTTACTTGGTGTGTTCAAAGGACAATGATGAAGTAGAATGAGAAGTAGCTTCCATTGATGCTGGCATCATATTCTTGGTAACCCGTTTAATTACAGTGTCACATGCAAATAAGGTTTATGTTATCATATGGTTATGTAATAGAATATACCACTAAACCTTCAATCATTTCTTAAAAGAATGGTTGACACCTGAAGATGCCTTCTACTGAAGACAATGACAGGCAACAGAAACAAATGCTAGATCCATGATGATGCCAAGTATCATATTTTCAGGTAATAATTGCAGCCATGTGATTATGCCAAAAATATTGATTAGTCATTGCCCTTGCTTAAGTATTTCTTACTGAAAGTATAAACAAGTGTTTCTTTAGACAAACAACATGAGAATGAAGATGAGCTAGCTACTCCATTTCTTGCTTAATAGTATTTTAAGAACATTTTTTATGTTGAGCTGAAAATACCCTTAGGTTCTTCTTTCCCTAAGGATAGAAAAAAATGGCATGAAAAAAATTAAAATATTCAAGACAACCAGATGATAAAATCTGTTTCTGTGTCTAAGTGTCAGTGTTGGTAATGTATGACACACACAGTGTATATATCTCTATATTGCAGGCAACAGCAATTTTTTTCTGATAAGTTAATAACATCTGTGTCTAAAGAAAGAAACAAGACAAAATTAACATGGCTAATGTTAATTACATGCTAGTCAAAAGACTTATTTGAGGTTACGAGACCAGTTAATAAAGATAGCAGTAGCAGTCAATACATTTGATTGCTAAAAGTCATCTAATTTTTCACACACACAAAAACACCTTTTCTGCAAGACTCTTTCTTCTTAATGCCTAATGACAAAATTAAACTGTGGATTTTTTTTTTAATTTACATTTAAATTGTTTCAGGAATTCCCATTTGCTGTTCATATCCATCCTGGAGCATTTTGAAAGGTTTGCAAGTTCATCTGGATGACAGTCTGTTTGTGTTGAGAGATCTCTAAAGAAAATAACATTTCCATAAGTCCATATCTTCAGAATACAATGTAATAAATACATAGCAGGGGCCTTTGGGCTGATTAGCACTTTTGAGACCTTGCCCCTAGATATTTTCTAAAAAAGAACAGTGTAACCTACTTCTTCGGAGTTACATCTTTCATATACATCAGTTCCTGTCAGCAAAATGCAGTTTATTAGGTCTGCAGAAAAGTTTATGTTTGAATAAAATAGAGAGATTCTCTTTACAACATACGGACATGCTTCAAATTTCTAAATCACACCTCTGGGATATCGTGTTTTTTTCTTTCCTTTTGATTTGCTTGTGCTTGAAAAAAATGAAGCCTGCAAAGCTCCTAAAGGAGAGGGAATAAAAGAAGGAAGGTCAATATATGATGCTGTGAAATTACCCATCTATAAGGAAGGTAATTATATTACATCACATTTTTCAAAGAGCTTTACAATGCAAAAGTTTTGTAGGTTGCCTTCCATGAGGCTAAAAAATTGTTTCCTATGGGAAGTTGCAGGCAGTGGCATAAAATTATTTTTTATAAGTCTTCATCCTCATGTTTATACCCATCAGAAAGAGAGATTTATGTACTGTAGGTGGGCTTTTTTATTTTTCACTTACAAGAAAGGTACTTTCTGATGCTCAATCATTCTAAGCAAACTTAAACATAGCCTTGCTATAACTGGCTTTAATTAGTCTCTTTAAAGCAATGCTATTTTATTGATTTATATAAATTTAAATTATAGAATCACTCAAAGATCAGTCTCACAAATCTGAACATAAATATCTGTATTGCTGTAGAGGAATTCTCGAATTACCTATTATGTGTGCAGTACATTATTTTGAGGGTTCACAGTTTACCTCCCCATAAAGCTTACAGTATATCTCCCTGAGGAACAGAGAGGAGTCAAAGAGCTTAAGTGGTTAAGTCAGCAGAAAGCAGGAAATCCTGGGTTTAATGCTCATGTCATGACTTTGGGCTTGTTATATAGTGCTTGCTTACAGTGACATTTTTAAGTTTGCTTCTGCTGCCAGTTTTGTTTTTCCTGTTCAGTATAGGACACTGATGTAGTTTGAATATTCTCCTTATGCTTGATGCCTAAACCTGGTCCCCGGTTGCAACTTTTATTTCACTACCCACTTAGATTGTAAGCTCCAAGAGGGAACATGAAAAGTTTTGTACTGAAGTGCTCATAATCTCGACCTCTGGCACCACAAGAGTGATTAGGAAAACTGAAGTGCAGTAATTGATTGTATCTAAATCAATCTGTCTGTAGTGCTGAGAATAACTTGTTTTATATAAGAATAAAATGTCAGTAATTATGTTACTTACTAGAGGTCACAAGGACCTGACACGGTAAATGAACCCATGTCTCCAATTACAGTACTGTACATGCACTGAGCCACACAATATTCAGAATTTTATACTGTATTGTAAAAAGTTAAAATGGAAACTAAACTAATAAATAACATTATCAAAGCCAAATGTGCATTGACATCATCAATCATTTTCTTTCACTAGGAAAATGCTATCTTTTTGGAATTCGCTAATATTACATCTAAATATGAATTTTCCCCAGTCATAAAAAAATATAAAACCTGCTATGGAAGCAGGAGTAAGGTGCATCTGCGTAGGTGAATCTACTTAGCACAGATCTGTTGCCTGCAAATTTTTCAAATTGCCAGGAGGTGACCATGCCACTGTTGAGTGCCGCATACTGTAGTTGTGCTTGTTATTTCTCCTTAAGGAAAATACTGACTAGACTACAAATGAGTGAGGACATTTAGGGGCAGAATTACTAAATTCACATGAAGGATTCGAAGTTCGATCGAATTTTCAAAAAGATTTGAATTCGAATTTTCAAATGTTTTTGTAGACCACTTTGACCAGTGAATCTTGAAAATTTGATCGAATCGAATGATTCGAATAAAAATCTATTCGAATATTCGACTATTCGACAATCAATGTAATTCCCCTTTAAACTTTTATTCAACTGCCTAGTTTTACAGATCAAATCTACCGGATTGGGTTCCATTATTTTTGATCGAATAAAAAAAATCGATCGAATGGTTAAAATCATTTGATTCAAACGATCGATCAAATTTTTTCTATTCGATCGTTCAACCAGTCGAATTGCGGTAAAATCCTTTGAATTCAAAGGATTTTACTTCCCAGACTATTCCCATCTATTCCCATGGTTGAATTTGAGGTTTTTTTAACCCTCAAATTCGACCCGTAGTAAATCTGCCCCTATGAGTGCTATACAGTAGGGGGCAGATTTACAAAAATTTACTAAAAGGTGTGATTGATTTGAAATTAGAACATATTTTCAAAAAGATTCAAATGAAAATATTTGAATAACTTTTTTTGGGCACTTCGACCATCGAATTAAAAAAATTTGATTGATTCGAATAAAAATCTATTCGATCATTCGACCATTCGATGGTAAAATTACTTGCCCTTTAAATTTGGGTATAAAGGTGTGTCCACAGCACCTGTGGGGTTTTCCTGATGAAGGGAGGATTATCCACCCCAATGTTGAACCTGTTGATGGTGAAATAAAAGGGGAAACTCCCCAACTGCAATAGAGTGTGTGTGCACATCCGATCTGTTCGTATTGCTGTTGCTAAGGGACCTGACCTGGTCTACAGAAATCCAGCACCGCTACAAGCAGTGTGAGTAAATTGCGGGACTGCGGTGGTTAAACTGTATGAACCTTTAATGGTCAGACCAGATAAAATACTTTAATAAATAACCCCCTATGTATCTGCAAGTGTAAATTTTAGCACAATAACCTTTTTTATACTTTAATACAGTATTTTTTTTGTTACAATCAAACAAGCTTTGTGTTTGCACAGTGGTGATGTGTATGACACAATTCCACTGCACCTGATGCATCTATTGACACTGGGCTTGGAAATCCTGGAGCTAGCAATTGGTCAGGAATGGTGGTAGCTCTAGGGTTCCCCTGTGGCAACCGGCGCAACTGCATCAGTTCAGGACAGAAGGCATGAAGGACTGAGTGGCTGTAAGTGCAATTTTGATGGAAGTACCTTTAATGAAAGGGGTTACCCCACTTAACAATCAGTACAGAAGGATCAAAGTGGACTGGATCACAAAAGGTTAAACTAGATCAGTTTTATAGAGGTATACACAATCTCACCAGTTATCACAAAATAAGTCATAATAAAACCATGCCATCACTTTCATGGTCTTCTGTAGTATAGTACAAAATGTATTCTTCAAAGCTAGAAAATTTCCTTTCAGTTGGCGTACATCTGTTTCAAAAATCATTTGGAAAAAAAATATGTTGTCAAAAGAATAAAGTAGGGATACAATCAATGTGCTTCATGAAAGCAATGGCATTCCATGTAGACTAGCCCTTATTATTATTCTGTTCTATATTACAGAGGTTTGTGTGAGTTCTGACTCCATAGTTTAATGAAATACCAATGCTGGACTTATCAAATATTTATCACATGCTGCAGCAAAGACATCATTCTTCTCTACTGAGACTTATGAAATTGATTCCAGTAATGTACTGTATTTGTAATACTGAATGTGTTCTACACATATTTCATTTAGAATACATTACAATAAATAATATTTTATTAAAAACAAGGGTCATTTATTTCTCTCCAGTCTCCAAATATAGGTCACTACTATCCTTCTTACTGAAATTAATGTGTGTCGGTGCCATTAATGAACAGATATGATAGCCAAAGCTAAATGAATGTTGTGCCTTTGACATTTTGTTGGGAGGCAGAAACAAAGGTCTTCATAGTAAATAGTTTGTCTCATTTTGTTCATAAAGCATGAGGGCAAACTATGACTATATCAATTTCTATTCTAGGCCATTCTATGCTTGAAACTTCGTAGCCTTCGTAGTTGGGTGGTGTAAACCATTAAAAGAGTATTGAATGTGTCAACACAAACTTACTCAATATTGATCTTTTTTATAAAAAAGAAACATTTATTGTGCTGTTATTCCCATGCTTCAAACAGCATCAAAGATACAGTATAAGGAAGCATCTTTCCTGCATTGCTTCTTACGTGAATGCAGATGCTGCGCCTAAAGAATCACATGCAGACATAAGTTTAACACACTGCGCTTTATATCTAATTTATCAAATCAGTCAAGCAACATTGTGTGTATTTTAAGGCATTGCATTTAAATGTGTTGAGTGCAAATCTGTGAATGGCCACAATTGTGGGGGAAATGCTGCAATATGCAGCATAAAAAACAGTGATTGCACAAGACACTTTTGTTCTAAAATACAAATCTGCATTTAAAAAAATAATCAACAAGGCAATAAGTATAATGGCAGCACCATGAAGGCCATATACAGCTCTACAAGAGTTCCAAATGCATATGTAATCATAGTTTATTCTTCGGTAGCCAAAATCTATGAATAAATATTGGCAGCTCTTAAAAAATAAAAAAAGCAGAAAATATAAATATCAACTTTCAACCTGCCTTGTGGGCAGATGAAAAAATAATGGAAATAAAACATTGAAGGAGTCATCTACAAAAGCAAGCACAGGTGCGGGCCTACACATTTATTCATAGCAACACACTGAGACAAAAACTGGTCCACCCAAAGGATCCAACTCCTAAAGGAAAACAAAGTAATGTGGTATACGCAGTCCAGTGTAGCAATGAATGCACTGATCTATACATTGGGGAGACAAAACAACTGCTGAGTAAGCGAATGGATCAGCATAGGAGGGCGAAAGCTCCAGGGCTGTCTTTCTACACCTAAAAGACAAGGGACACTCTTTTGAAGATAGCAATGTCCAAATCTTGGATAAAGAAGACCGCTGGTTTGAAAGGCGTCACCTCTCTGAAGAGTTACAATGTGCCGTTGTGATTGGATCGTTGGAAGAGTCTATATGCCGAAAACTCCCTTACACCAGTCAGTTGAACTGAAGAAGATGCTCGGATGAGCATTGAAATGTCTTCATTAACATTTTTCAGCAAGTCCAGTTGCTTTGAGTTACTTTTGTTAAATATACTTCTATTATACTTTCAACTTAGCACCGTATGCAAATTAGGCATCACTAGCGTAAATGTCCTTTGCCTGATGAAGTAACGGTAGCGTAACTTGCACTTTAATGAATTAATGGCGGTTGGCGAAAATTCACCTGGCGAAGTGCAGCGAATTGTGGTGAAGCCATCACTATCGCATTTTTGCTGCTTAGTAGTGATGGGCGAATTTATTCGCCAGGGGCGAATTCGCGGCGAATTCCCGCAATTCGCCGCTGGCGAATAAATTCACCAAACTGCCAAAAAAATTTGCCAAAAAAAATTTGCCACGCAACTAAAAAGACGCGACGCGCGTCAAAAACGACGCGCGACTCGTTTCGCGAATCGGCGAAAAATTCGCAAATTTCTCTAGAAATTCGCAAATTTTTCGGCGAAGCGAAACGCGCCCGTTTCGCCCATCACTACTGCTTAGTGAATGTTCCCCATAGTTGTTTGTTAAATATAGCAATATACATTTTCTCATAAATCAATATGATAATCATCATTAAATAATATGTAATATTTTCCATGGAACAGAATGCTAACAATGCTTTTATGGATGTAGATCAAAATGGGACAACATCACTAGTCCTCATATAGTATGTGTATTCCCTGTAAATATACTTGGGGGCAGATTTACTAAAATTATAAATTTGAGGGTTAATAAACCCTCAAATTCGAATTTAAAGGGGAAGTGGTTGAATTTAAAAAACATTCTAATTCAAATGTTTTTAACGCAATTCGACCAATGGAGCGATCAAATGTAAAAATTAGAT
>CM044446.1:40597864-40635213 GCA_024363595.1 Xenopus borealis | reverse complement strand
CAGTATATACACCACTTGGTTACATTTTCATTTTAGCAGTTCTATTTATAATGTTCATACATTGCATAGGATTGGGATTTAATTTATTTTTTGATTGTACAGTAAGAGCTGAATGTTAAAAGATACATACATTGAATACAAATTGGGGAAATAAAATACAAATTTTTTATGTGTTTTAATGCTCATTAGCCTGAGAGTGCAGAGCTACACAGAGCTCAGAAATGTGCAAAAGAAGAGAGAAACGCATAACCGAAAGGCAGGTTAATTGGCTCCAGGTAAAATTGACAACAGTGTGTGCAAATCTGATATGGACCTTCGACTGTAAGCACCATTGAGGCAGGGTCTAATGTAAATGATGTATAATCTCTGTAAAGTGTTGCAGAGTATGTTAGTTATATACAGTAAAATAAAGAAAAAAATTCATCAAATATTTATGTTATAAATAATACGTCAAGTATATTATTTACATTTCTGGGTAAACAGACCTTTACATGTGACTGCATCCCAGTATTTCAGCCCAGCTCTTTCCTTGTCTTGTCACTGGAGAACAAACCTCCGCTTCATCCTCTGCCATTGCCACCATCCCAGTTTATTGGTAAAATAGACATCATTAACATAAATATGACAGTTTTGTAGCTGCCAGAGATGATTTTTAGAAGGTCAGGCCTAATATTCATTCCACAAAATGCAATGACTAGAAGTCCCACAATCAGTTGCTAGGCTGTAAAAAAAGATGTTATCTTCCCTTTCTTGAACCACTGATATTTAACCAATTCTAAATTGCCTTCGCCCACAGCCTTTTTATCATATATGCATGACTTCTTTACAATCTGTTTCTGCAGAAACAGAATTAGGCTGGGTTTTAGCTAACTAAATGTCACTGTTTGTAACTTTAATTAAGCATCTTACTTGCCTTGCAAATATGGCTAATAAAAGCTTTAGTCTTTTAAAAAAATGCAAGCGCAATCTCTATCTGTAGGCACGGTTAAGGTTTTCATTTTCATAAGACATTTAAAAAGCATTGTCAGTAGATTTTATTACAATAAAAAAAGTTTAAATTTACATTTTGCTATGAATGCTTTAAATCTGGCGAATAAGCATTTCATTAAAATTAACATTACAAAATAAAGGTGCAGATCAGTTTTTAAGTGGGGCAGGATAACTCTGTGAATGAACTGGCCGAGTTAATGTCATTCTGGATGGAAATGGAGTATTGAAACGTATATTCTCTGAGCACTATAATGAGATGAATAAAAAAGCAGTTAATTGTTGTAAGGGATGGGAACAGGAATAAGCTTTGCTTGGGAACTAGGGATATCTGATTAAGGGATATTTCCCTAATTTGGATTTCTATGACTTAATTCTGATAAAAATCATGAAAACATTTAATAAACCCAATAGGATTGTTTTGCTGCCAACATGAACTAATGTAGCCAATGGTTATGATTAAGCACAAGGTACTCTTTTATTATTACAGAGAAAAAAGTCATAATTTTACAAATTGTTATTTGCTTAAAATGGAGTCTATGGGAGATGGTCTTTCAGTAATTCATAGCATTCTGGATAACAGGTTTCTGGACAAGGGGTGCCATAACTGTACAGTTTTGTACATCTTTGTACACCACCTACAGTAGTTTAGGAGTTAAAGCTTCAATATAAAGTATTTTTCTTAATTTCAAAATAAATAGTAATAGTGATTCCTGTTTGGTCCTCTGTCTGTCTAGGTAGCAATGCTTTATTTCCATCTGCATGTTACTATAGAATAAAGTGTACAGTTCTGAAACCAGCCATACTGTTATAAGCCAATGTAGATTTCTGGGCACCAGCTTTTCAGTCATATGCAATGGCCAAGGATGTTTAAAGTCATTCAAAGCTATTAGTTTATTCATAAAGAAATAGTTGATTGATGTTACTCGCATTAGCCCTTGAATCAGACCAGTTCTGTCAAGTGTCATACAATTTGTGTGACAGTCACATTCTTTGAGCTGCTTTGCATAGGGGGAGGACAGAAGAATCATGTGCTTTCCAGGTCCCTGTCTATCAGCAGTCTGATGGACTAAGCAGGGAACTGGAAACAGCTAAATTCACTATTTCTGAGTCTGGCTTGTCAGTAAAGAAGCAAGTCCAGAAAACTGCATTTGGCCATAATTATAGATGAAGCTGGTTCCTTCCACCTTTGTAAGCTCAGCCAAGACACAAGGGTCTCCCAGGTGATACATGCATCAGCGATATGGAAAAATCCTAACAGTTATTAGTCATTACAATTGCTTTGCACATGGCAATGTCATAAACAAGGCACATTGCCAATGCTCTATACAAAGGACATATGGAAATCATATCACTTAGAATGGTTGTATCAGTTAATAGTGCTGTTCCAGAAGAATTCTGCATTGAAATCCATTTCTCAAAAGAGCAAACAGATTTTTTTATATTTCATTTTGAAGTCTGACATGTGGCTAGCTAGACATATTGTCAATTTCCCAGCTGCCCCAAGTCACGTGATTTGTGCTCTGATAAACTTCAATCACTCTTTACTGCTGTACTGCAAGTTGGAGTGATACCACCCCCTCCCTTTCCCCCACAAAAGAACAATGAGAAGGTAACCAGATAACAGCTCCCTAACACAAGATAACAGCTGTCTGGTAGATCGAAGAACAGCACTCAATAGTAAAACCCATGTCCCACTGCATACTATTCAGTTACATTGAGAAGGAAAAACAACAGCCTGCCAGAAAGCAGTTCCCTCCTAAAGTGCTGGCACAAGTCACATGACTGCTGGGAAATTGACAAAATGGCTAGCCCCATGTCAGATTTCAAAACTGGATATAAAAAAATCTGTTTGCTCTTTTGAGAAATGGATTTCAGTGCAGAAGTCTGCTGGAGCAGCACTATTAACTGATGCATTTTTAAAAAAAAATGTTTTCCCATGACAGTTTCCCTTTAAAATTGAAAGTCTGATTATCACTGAAGCCCAAACTAGGGTATGGCTGCATATACTGATTGTTTTATATATGTTGGTGATTTCTAAAATGTGATAATTATTCATACTAACCTTAATAAGAGATGAGTGGTGTGTTATAAAAAATTCCCTGTGGTGAGATTAAGAAGATATGTACATATGGGTAGACCATTTTATAACCAAAATTAGGCTATCCTGAAAGAAAAAAAACTTTACATTTTAATGAGGCAAACAGAGATAGGGGTTTCAATATAAATCTTGTATTCTTGAGGCGCAGGTCTATTTCAAGTAGCAGTTCATTATGTAACACCAGAACCATCAAGTTGGAGTAGTTGAGTAGGTGTCTAATTCCATTAAATAACATTTGTGAGAAAAAAGATAAATCTTGAATGCATGGAACTGCAAACATGGGGTAGCTCTAGGCATATTTTGGCTGAAGTATTGTCCAGAGGGATGTGTCAGAGTGAGCAGTTGTAGCTGAGATTAGGGCATTTTATATTTTCATTTCAATTTAGATAGCACTTTTGTTTTGTTGTTGAAATGCCCAGCAGCACAATTGATGCATTTTTATTTTATATATATATATATTATATAGAGCTGTATAAAAAACGATAACATACAATTTATATGGCAGCTTTTAAGAGAATGCACTTAAAAAAGCAAATTGAATTACAATCATTTTGATAACCTGTAAAGGTATGGGACCCGTTACCCGGACACACGTTAATCAGAAAGCTCCAAATTAAGGAGAGGCCTTCTTGCATGGACACAATTTTACCCAAATAATCCATATTGTTAAAAATGATTTCCTTTTGCTCTGTAATAATAATAAAACAGTACCTTGTACATGTACAGTACATCCAAATTAAGATATTAATAATCCTTACTGGAAGTAGAACCAGCCTATTGGGTTTATTAATGATTACATGATTTTCAAGTAGACATAAGGTATGAACATCCAATTTACAGAAAAATCTCTTATCTGGAAAACACCAGGTCTGCAGCATTCTAGATGTACCATACCTATATTATATTTTACAGCATATAGAGGCAAGTACTTGACTAGGTACAGGTATGGGATATTTTATCCAATAACTAGTTATGAGTAAAATATGTATCTGCATTTTGCAGCAAAAAAAACCCCATAGACTCTAATGTGAAGTTTAAAAACTTTTGCTTGTGTTTAGTGATGGGCGAATTTATTCGCCAGGGGCGAATTCGCAGCGAATTCCCGCGATTCGCCACTGGCGAATAAATTCGCGAAACTGCCAAAAAAATTAGCCAAAAAAAATTTGCTGCACAAAAACGAGTCGCGCGTCGGAAACGACGCGACGCGCGTCAAAAACGACGCGCGTCAAAAACGACGCGCGACTCGTTTCGCAAAACGCCGAAAAATTCGCGAATTTCTCTGGAAATTCGCGAATTTTTCGGCGAAGCGAAACACGGCCGTTTCGCCCATCACTACTTGTGTTGGCTAATTTTTTATTAGCAAATGTCTTTGGTGAAACAAAAGGGTCAGATTTGCCCATCCCTACTGTTAACCTATTATCCAGAAAGCTCAAAATTAAGGAAAGTCTGTCTCCCATAGACTACATTTTATCCAAATCAGATTTTTAAAAATAAATGTTTTTATTTCAAGATTTTCTTTTTTAACCCTATTAAATCTGAATACATTTGAAATTCGATTGAGGTGTTATTTGATAAAAAAAAAACTCAAACGTATTTTGCAGTCTCAATAATTCCAGTCGATTTTGACTAAACTCAAATTCCATGTCATCCATTGAATGATACATGAACTCAGCAGGCTTTAGGTGGTGAATAGACAAATTCAAATTTTTAAAGGCTCAGTATTTGATAAATCTCAAAATTTGAATTTGAATTAAAGATTGAATCACGTAAGTTAATTCACAATTAAAATTTGAGAGTTTTGACCATAAAAAATCTGCCCCTAAAGAGGACCTGTATACATAAAAATCTGTATAATAAAAGTCCTTTTAAAATTAAACATGAAATCCAAATTTTTTATTATTAAAACATTCATACCTATTGAAAATGCATTTAAACATTTAAGCTGTCAATCAAATATTGCCTGCCTCTACTCTATGCCTTAAACATAGGGGCGGGGCAGGCAATTACTTTCACTTTCCATTCAGCTTGCCTTAATAATAGCTAATACAGATTAGCACTCTGTTGCACATAGAACCTACAATATGCATTTGTGTGGTCCAGTACCAGGAGTCTCAGGAAAGTCCAAACTGTGATCATGTTTCAGAAAATACTACTGCATAAGGGGATTTTTTTTTCTTACAAAATTGGAAAACAGGCTGCCAGATAGAGTAAGAAACATGGGAAGCATAAAAACTCTATTAAGAGGTTTACCTTGTTCTTAAATACTTCCAAATGTTTTAATATCTCATAGGTACCAAACTCATTTATCTCTGTTACAGAATCCTACAGAAGCCCTCTTCCTGTACATTAATATATGAGTCAATAAATCTCCTCAAGTGTGTTATATCCTTTAAAAGACTTTCACTAAAGAAGTCAATCCAATCTGACCTTTAATTCTCTCACATTTGCTGATGTGCTGGTGTGGTCTGTGCAGCTGACTTTCCGAAAATTAACATCAATCATCTATATTGTATTATATGCCTTTTTTCATTCGTTGACATGTTACCATTCAAAATGAAGGTGACTAATTACTAATGTTACAGGCATTGTAGTTAGATCTTGTAAAAGTGTGAGTTCAACAAATTAATTCATCTAGTCAATAGCAGACTTAGGAAAGAACAATTTCCCTGTGAAATGTATTACAATGAAATAAAAATAAATAATAAAAATAAAATATTCTTTATACTATATCTCCCATCTACCAAGCATGCATACAGTAATAATAATTCTGACTTGATCTGGAGGTTTACGGCTGCTGAGATTCTCAATAAAAAGTCTATTTTGCAGGAAAAAAATTAAATCAGGCACCAATGTAAGTACATTAGTAATACACTTCTGTTGTTTTACAGGTACAGAGAACATGGATTACTCAGGAAAACTTATGCAGAAAAAGACAATAGAAAACTGATGTTACCGAGGAGTAAACTCCTCATTAGCTTGGTACGGTTACCGAGGCCTAGTGCTTAATCCACAACCATTAAAGCGGCACATAACCTCTCCCTCTAACGAGTTAGGGAGTACACTTCAACCTACTATGAGATATACTGCAATTCTCAGTTTACTAATGTTTTGTTTATATCTGTTGTCTACAATATCTTGCCATTTAACTTAGGCTTTTTGTTTACTACTATTGGAAGTTTAGAGATGCTAGAAACAATTGCTAAAATGTACTGTCTTAGATATTTGAAAATGCAAAATGTATATGCTAAAGCTTATAGAAATGAACAACAATGGGTTTCAACACCAAGTGTACTGAATGGTCAACCCGTAGGAATCTCCTGGGGACCTGGTCGCCACTCAAAAGAACTATTAAGAAGCAGAGAATATTCGCTAAGTATATGTGGCCATACTTGTTCATAGAAATTGCCCGCTCATGGTGGACCAGGTAGTCATGGATCCGAAGGGTCACTACCTTCTGATATCTGGCAAATATGCAGGAGTACCCATATTATTAGTTAATATATATGCTCCTAACAAGAGGCAGATCAGCTTTCTGAAAAGAGTAATTGCTAAAACTCAACAATTCAATGCTCCATATTTGATTTTAGGAGGAGATTTCAATTCCACCTTCTCACAAATAGCTAATAGGTCATCTCCCTCCAAAGACCGCTCTGCTCACATTCTATCCTCATCCTTTAGGCAACTCAAAAGGCAGGCCTCTCTCTTTGATGCATGGAGAATTGCACACCCCCGCGACAGGCAATACACCTATTATTCCCCGATCTATAAAACCCATTCACACATAGATTTTTTTTTTCTCTCACACCCCTGCATCCGCTTACCCTTCTCATCAGAAATTTTACCAATTTCTTGGTCGGATCATGCCCCATTGATACTATGTATAGATCTAGTCAAGCTACCGCAAAAAGAACCACACTGGCGACTACACAAGACCATACTACATGACAAAGATACCTATGCAGATACAGAATCCAAACTTAAAGAATATTTCCAATTGAACGAGGGCACGGTAGACTCATTATCAGTGTTATGGGAATCACACAAAGTGACTATTAGAGGGCACCTCATAGCACAATCAGCAGCTAAAAAGAAAACATCTTAGAGACTTAGAATCTCAACAGGAAAAAAACAGCTCAGAGTCCAATTTAACCCAAAATATCCAAACCAGAAAATATATAGCAGCCCTTAAGTCCAAAGCTACAGAAAAAGCTATTATTTGGATAAGACAAACATATTATGAAAAAGCTGATAAGCAACACACTATTTTGGCTAGGAAATTACAGGACCAAAAGACCCAATCTAGAATAAATGCAATCCAATTTCCCACAGGCCAATTAACATACAATCCAGACTTGACAGGGGAGAGATTCCACAACTATTATAAACAGTTATATAACCTCAAACCACAAATGTCCAGCCAGCATGATCAAACAACAAGCATTATTAATTTCCTCAAAGATCTAGGGCTACCTAAATTCACTGAAGAGGACCTACAAGTCTTAAACAAAAATATTTATATGGAAGAGCTAACAACCACCCTTAAAAACATGCCTAACGGCAAAACCCCAGGGCCAGATGGCCTTCCATATAAATATTATAAATTATTTCAACATATACTATCCCCATATCTTTTAAACCTATTCAACCAATACCTATGAGGCTTACCAATCCCAGACACCTCCCTAACGTCCCATTTGTCTTTATTATTAAAAGAAAATAAGGACCCTACCCAATGCACAAACTATAAGCCCATTCCACTTCTAAATGCTGACCTAAAACTATTTTCCGAGATCCTCGCGAATCGCCTGGCACCAATACTACCAAAACTGATACATAGAGACCAGGTAGGATTCATCCAAGGGCGACAAGCGGGGGATAACACCAGCGTGTCATAGACTTAATTGAGATGATAAATAAGCAAAAGACTCCATCCTTAGTATTAAGTCTAGACTCAGAGAAGGCATTTCATAGACTAAATTGGCCTTATCTGTTCATTCTCCTGGATCATTTAAATCTCTCTGGCTCATACCTATTGTCCCTACAAAATTTATACAGCACCCCCACAACATATTTAAAACTACTAGGCCAATCAGGAAAACCAATTGCAATATGCAATGGAACTCGCCAGGGATGCCCTCTATCACCCTTATTGTATGCATTGAGTATTGAACCCCTGGCAGCAGCCATCAGACAGGGGTACAAGTACAAACAACTCAATGTAAAGTTGCCTTATTTGCGGACGACATTCTACTCACCAAACCTACAATTTCGCTCCCAAACTTACACCAGATTTTGTTTAAATATGGCAGATTCTCAGGAAACAAGCTGAATCTTAATAAAACAGAAGCCCTGCCGTTGCATATTCCCCAGAAGGGTTTAGATTGCTTAAAGGTAAATTTTAACTATAAATGGAGGACGGAATCACTTACATACTTGGGCATCCAGATTCCAATTAAATATAACCAAATATTCAACTTAAACTTCAAACCTCTAATACAGAAAACTAAAACCTTACTGAACCAATGGTCTAAAAACACTATCTCTTTGTTTGGGAAAATTGCAGCCTTGAAAATGAATATACTGCCTAAATATATGTATCTGTTTTCAACTTTACCAGTGGCCATATCATCCAAGACACTGAAAGATATTCAAATATTATTTAATAACTTTGTATGGGATCATAAGAGCCACAGAATCGCTAAATCAACAATTATGACACCGGTTAGACATGGTGGTTTGGTTGTACCAAATAAACAGAGGTATTATGAAGCTACACAACTGAAACAGCTACTTGCATGGTCTAAATGGTCAGTACCCCTCATATGGGCACAAATTGAGAATACAGCGACTATTGACTTTCATTTAAACTCAGCAATCTGGTCCAACACTGTAGCCAAGAACTCTCTCACCACATTGGTGCCAACAACACAGGTCACTCTGTCAATCTGGAAAAGGCTTAAATATAAACACAATCTAGTCTCTGAATGGTCTGGAAACGTCATATACCTAAGGAACCCAAATTTCCCTCCAGGCATGATTGCCTCCCATTACACAAGATGGAATGAAACAAACTCAAACACCATCACAGAAATGATGGACCCCCAGAGCCACACTGCACTTCTGTTCCAGATATAAAGACAGATCACCACAGGCCAAGCTTAAAGGACAAGGAAAGTGTCAAATAGAACAAGGCTAGAAATGTTGTATTTTGTATACTAAACATAAACATGAACTTACTGCACCACAAGCCTAATCAAACAAATGATTTATGCTTTCAAAGTTGGCCACAGGGGGCTGTCATCTTGTAACTTTGTTATACATCTTTGTCTGACACTGGCACTGCACATGCTCAGTGTGGTCTGTGCTGCTTAGGGATCGTCATAAATTATCAAAAAACAAAGCTGTTTGAGTTCTGCATGGCTGGTAAGTAAGGTGGGGGCTCCCCCTGCTGTTCATAAGTATAATTGTTTCCCTGCCAGAAGTTAGGGACCGTCTGACAATTCCGATCCACAGCAGTAAATGAAGGGAAAATTTCACTGCATAGAGTCAGGTTTCTTATAAAAACGGTACACATTTTTAAGTTAAAGTATATTGGAGATAGATTTCTTTTTCATTAAAAAAAGTTAAAATTGGATTTTATTTCTTTGCCTTTCCTTGCCCTTTAAACATTATGAATATCTGCAAATAAGACACTTTATGCAGCCATTTACCACTTTTGCAAAGACACATCCCCCAACAGCATTTGAAGTCTTAGCAAGAAGAGGCCTGCCACAAAAGAGCCTCATTTCAACCACCTACAACATGCTCACCACTCCTCTCCAAAACTCCCAATACAGACATAAATATATGGACAAATGGGATGCTGCCCTCCCACACCCGATATCAAAAAATAAAAATATGGAAGAATGCAAGAAGAATGAGCACCTGCGTCAAGCAAAGGGAACATATCTTTAAGATCCTGATGTTCTGGTACCACACTCCAGAGAAGCTCCATAAACTCTTCCCAGACTCCCCCTCAATTTGCTGGAGGGGCTGTGGAGAACAAGGAACACTGGTTCATATTTTTTGGGATTGCCCAATTATTCAACCCCTTTGGAAGGACATATCAAACCTCCTAAGCCGAATATTCTCCCGACAAATTCCATTGGAACTTACTACTATGTTACTGGGAAAACCCCTAGAAAACCTCACAAAAAATTAGCAAAGCCTGGTCAATCACATTCTTAGAGCTACACAGTTAGCCATCACAAGCAAATGGAAAACGGCGATAACACCTGCTCTCTGGGAAATAATAAAGAGAGTGAATACCAACAAAGTATTCGAACATGGCATTGCCAGACTACAAAAACAACTTGGATCAATACAGATCTATATGGGACTTATGGCAGATGCAAGACCCGACCATAGAAACGTAAAAAGTTTGGTACATCCAACCACCACAAGCCTTATAAGCCCAAACATAGTCTGAATAGGCCATAAGACCTAATACAAGCCACAGACCTAGACATCCAAATTGTAGATAAATTGGCAAGATACAATGCTATGGTTTTCTAAGTTACAACTTGCTCTTCTTGTCTTCCCCCTCTCTCCCCCCTTTTTTTTTCTCTTTTCTCTTTCTCTCTCCTTTCTTCCTTCTTCCCTTCTGGGCTAAGTTTTTCTATACCCAGGTAATCAAATAAGGTATCCAGCTATGCAAAGAGTAGAATACACCTGTAATAGCCACTATGTGATTGAAATACCATATAATACTAAGTGTTTAACATGCATTGTTTTCTTTGTTTGTTACAACTTCAAATAAAACTATAAGTGAACAAAAACAAAACTGATGTTACCACAGTGAAGCCACATTACAGTTCTGTTGGCTAGTATCTCTTGTCCCTTTTTTTTTATTTGCTTTTCCTATTTATTGGACATGTGTAGGAACTAGCCTCTGGGTGAATTTTGTCCACTGTCTATATTTGAGATCTAACAGCAGAATGGTATTGGTTGCTTTTATAAAGAGATGTTTAATTTTCATAAAGAGATGTACATGTTTAGAGGATAGAAGATTAATTTTCATAAAGAGATTTACATGTATAGAAGATAACAAAAGCAATTAACAAATGGCTCTCAAGTAGCATTATGAGGTCATTTATTGATTATGGAAATCCATAAACAGTATATTCTGTAATTATGCTTTGTTATTATTCTAGGGATGAGCAAAATAATTTGCCTTGTTTCACTGAGAAAAAATGCCCATAGACTATAATGGATAAAAATGACGAAATGGCGAATCGAAACATATACTGGACAACACAAATAAGAGAAATAACAGAAAACTATTTTCTAAAACCACCCCTTTGAATAGACAACACTATATTCTGGTTACTTCTTCTGTGTCCTTGTGTTCCTCTTTAGCCAAAGCAGACACACAGAGGTTGACACCGAGCCACCCTCTGCCAGCACCCTGTTGCCAAAGAGGAGCACAAGGACACAGAAGAAGTAACCAGCAGTAACCACCCTGGATTGGATGATAAAGACAGCCTGATGGTAAATATTTCTTCCTTTACACTGTTTAGTATACAGATTTCACTGATTGAAAAAGGGCTGGGTTCTGTTCCATACAATAAAGGTAATCTATTTAATTTTACAGTGGATCCTAATAGATTCATTTGGGTATTGAAGCTAAAAATGTACTTCAAGGATCAAGCAAGCAGTACTGCTGGCCTTGGAAGCCTTATATCTGTTTGGGTATGACACAAAGATGGTAATAATTTTGGTCGAATTACTTAGGTTCACAATCAATTATTTCCGCTTTGATAGGGACTTCTATTTTCAGAAACAAGGGACGTGCATGGGAAGCAATGTAGCTCCTAGCTACGCAGACATTTTCGTCTCTTTTATTGAGCAAATGGTCTTCTTTAAATAAGGGTTTTCAAAACATATAAAAAATTACTTCTGCTATGCGTATGATATATTTTGTACTTGGCATGGGATTGAGCAGGATTTTGTTTTAATGAGGGAAATGATAAATACATTAAATCCCACATTGAAATTCACAGCAGAATATCATCCTGATTTGACACATTTTTTGGACGTGACAGATATGTAAAAGGAATGTACACTAATATACAATTTATATAAAAAACTTACTGATAAAAATAATTTATTATTATATACAGATGCAGCCACTGGGATTTGTGAGTTAAATGCGTCATGGGTTAATTGAAGGAACTGTGTTATCTAAAGTTATCTTAACTCATTTAATGCATTTAACCTTTTCATTAGCATACCAAAGCACCATTGTTTTCAATGGTGAACTCTTTAATTGGATGGGATGCTGTGACACAATATTCTGTGCTACGTGGGATAAATGGGATAGATGAGTTAAGATTTTCTGTGTCAAATGCACAATCCAAAGTGGCTTCATCTGTAGTAGTTTCCATCCAGACAACACAAAGAAATGTTTACCCTATAGCCAATTTCTTAGGGTGTAAAGGATTGTATCCAATGACAATATATGAAGTAAAAGATTGAATTAAATGGATCTTTGCTTCATCGAGCAGGGATAATGAATTTACTAAATTATCACCACTAGGGGTCAATACAATAACTGGGGCATTATGCAAAAAGATGAAATAGTTTGTTAACACACCACTCTTTTTGTATAGGAGATCAAGGTATATGGGTGATTATTTAATGAAAGCAGATCTGCTGCAGCCCAAAACCAGACAACTAACATTCTTTGGGAATCCAAGAGTTGATACCTTCCCATGCCTATCCCCTGGATGCTGCAATAGCATCATTAAAAGGGATAGCTTTAATCACCTCTCAAATTGCATGTTCAAATGCCCCTGAGGTAAAGGATACGTGGGTAAAACTAAGCGTGACATTAGAACGAGGATAGGTGAGCACAAAAGGACAATTACCAATTGTGATTTGGAGAAACAGAAATATGTTAGCAGTTAGCAGGCATTTTCGAATGCAGGACCATAACAGCAATCAGTTGAAATGGTTAGTTCTACAATTAGCAAGGATACCCCCGTATAGGAAGGGATTATAATCTCATATTAT
The DNA here is from genome assembly GCA_024363595.1 of Xenopus borealis. Classification (NCBI taxonomy): domain Eukaryota; kingdom Metazoa; phylum Chordata; class Amphibia; order Anura; family Pipidae; genus Xenopus; species Xenopus borealis. Next base: position 40,622,072 of record CM044446.1, on the reverse strand, counting down.
TGCAAAAGGAAATAATGTGGATTGATAAATTAAACACGATGGCCCCTATGGGTTTAAATGAACAGGTGAACTGCTCATGTTTTTTTTAGTGATGCCTTTTTCTTTAAGTAATTTGGATTTGTAGTGACTTGTATTGACCCCTAGTGGTGATAATTTAGTAAATTAATTTTGTTCTTTCTACTTCACAGCAAAAAGAAAAAGGCACGCAAATGCATTGATTTTAGGGACTATTCACTTTTATTACTACTGTTTTGTCACTAATGATAAGCACTACTCGTCACTACACAGGTATTATAATTATGCAATTATGTACACAGTACCACTTTCTCATATATTTATGCTTGTATACACACTTTGTGATGTCGCTTAATATTAAAGGAGGAGCATTCCTGCAAAACACAATTATATACCTGTGAACCAGGTTACCCCTAAGAGAGCACTTATAAAAGGAGGTTGTACCTCCAAAACGTTGTGTGGGGATCTCAATAAACTACAAGTTTTTTTGCAAATCTGCCAGAGTGTGTGCAATCTGATTTTCTACTTCATATGCACTGAGAAAAAATGCTGATAGACTATAATGGATAAAAATTATGAAATGGCAAAGCGAAACAAGTCAGTTATACTGGACAACACAAATAAGAGAAATAACAGAAAACTATTTGCTTAAACCACCCCTTTCAATAGACAACACTGTATTCCCCTTGAGTTAAAGCAGTGAAAATTAATGTTTACTACACCAACTTACTTACCTGCTTAAGATTGGTAGCTTGTTTTAATCTGTTTGCCCTGTTTTTTTACTATTGCATTAAGTCTCTCTTTGCAACGAACCAGTCAGGATCAGTCCAATACCTGTAAAATAAAACTAAAGAGAACTATTGTAGAATAGAATTATGAATTTACCATTTGTACTTGTTTATCTGTTAGAGGCACATAAAACACACTGTACCAAGTTCTATTTTTAACCACACCACAGGTCTCCTGAAAAAATTATGTGATTGTTATTTATCAAAGTTTTCTTGTACCTCTTTGTTCAGTATTTAGAAGAGATCTCCTCTTAGCATAACATATGTTAACATTTTTACATGAAGCATAAAAAGTACTAAAGGCCCTACATGCACATACATTCATGTATCATAATGAAAAAAATAAATCTCCCTGGAATTTCATATGACAGTGTTCAAAACAACATACTGAAAGAAGCATCAGTTGAAATGCTATATTAGACTTAATGTGTTAGTTTTTATATAATCAATCCCCAATGGCTTTCTGGTATATGTTGAGCGCATTGTAATCAGCACAGCTCAACTTGTTTATATACAGGTATTTCAGATTCTGTGTCAGCAGTCTCACAAGACAATACACAACCTTTTGCTGCTCTTTAAATATGTAGTGTTTCTGTATATACTGTAGCTCAAAAATATGTAACTTCATACCATATTAAACAGTGCTGTTTTTGATTTGGCATCTCAACTATCCATATTTTTAAATTGTATTGAATTGTATATTGTATATATACAGTAGTTTCTGCTTATGAAACAGACATTTCAACAATGAGTCATAGCTAAAATGAATGTTTTCTGTCCATATCAATCTTGGTGGACACACAGTTATATGTTATGTATACTCATGCCTCATTGATATCACCATGATGCATTTTATGGCGAGCTCCCAAAAATACTGCTTCAGTCTCCAAATGTATCTAAATTTCAAAATAGAGTAATAGCAAAGCACAGTTAGAAAGGATAAAAAAATAAATAAAATCATGCACAGGCTGCCAAAAAAAGAACATGACTTTGAGAGCATAATGCGTGGCGTGGGTAAGGGATACCACCTGTGTTTCAAATGCAAGGAAAGTATAAAACAGTATCCACTTAGCACAGCAGGATGACTTTGTAAGAAAGCTACTTGCTATTTTAGACAGAAAACTATGCAAAGGGAAGATATATAGAACATATAGAAGATATACGGTATAGAGTTATAGAAACTTCAAAGGGATTCTGTCATGATTTTTATTTCTAAATTACACTGTATACATTACAAATAATACATTTTATTCCTGAAACAACAAATTTCAACAACATTTTTTTGCTGTAATATTGGTGTGTAGGCAGACATCTATTGCATTCTGCCTGATACTGTGCTATAGCACCTTACAACAGAATTGCTTTCACATAATATTGTTTCTCCTACTCAGTGTAAATGAAGGAGTGGCTGTGGGATTTGGATTTTTACTATTGAGTGATATACTTGAATCTACCAAGGGACTATCATATTGTGTTAGGGAGCTGTTATCTGGTTACCTTTCCATTGTTCTGTTGATAGGTTGCTGGAGGGGGAAAGGAAGGGGGTGATATCACTCCAACTTGCAGTGCAACAGTAAGAGTAAATTGAATTGTGTCAATCATGTGACACAAGTCACATGATTGAGGCCCCCAGGGGAACTTATAACATGTAACATGTCTAGCTCTGTATCAGATTTCAAAATGAAATATTAAGGATTTGCTCTTTTGAAATATAGATTTAATTGTAAGAGTGTGCACAAACAGATTTACCAATTTGTTTTTCACATTGTGAATGTCTATAAGAGCTTTTTCAATATGGCAAAAATGCAATATGGCAAATATTTATGTGCACACGCTGCATTTGAATTACGCCACAGAAAATGCAGGGAAAATATCTGCAAAACAGTTTTGCAAATTGCACATTTTAGAGTCAATGCTATTTTCGCACACAACAACCTCCCAAAGTTTACTCACGCACAGACCTGTCTCATTTGCGAGTCATTTCTGAAAATGTATTCACAATGCGAATCTGCAAAAAACGGAAAGACCGGCACGGCAGTACAATATTTTATCATTCACGAAAAGCATGGGCAAAAGAACCATTTTGCGAATAAATGTGCGAACTTTAGAAGTTACCCCACTGTGGTTTGAAGAAACAACAGAATCCCTTTAATCTTCTATACATGATACTTTTTTAGCAGAACAACCTTAGACACATTGGTCCATGAGTCATGAATACCCATCATTATAGCCACTGGATCACATCTACACTTATCAATGTATTTGTCTCTGTTTCTAAGTTCTTGGCCCTACATCTTTTGTTTTGCAGCAGATGACTTTTAAATATTTCTGACATCAAATTAAAATGCTTGAAGATTGCTGTCTATTTACTTAGCAAAGTGCATACAAGGGTCAACAAAAGCACATGTCAACTAACCCTGCTATTATCATTTATCAATTTAGAAATAATAAAAAGAAAGATGTTACACGTTCAGCCTATATAGGTACTGACCCAGCCCCTGATTAACAAGGATCAAATAAATGAGCAAACTACTTAAGAAAAACAATGCCCTAGTAAACCAGTACATTTACAAGAAACATCAAAATGATTAGTGTGGTTTCTTGTATGCTATAGACAGTATCTCATAAATTGTCAATGAGTAGGCCCATATATAGCACATGGTCTACTCTAGCAAGTCATTAGTGTGCAGCCCATCGTGGGCAAATGAAATACTGGAAGATAGCCTGCCAAGCTCAGTTTGATAAACATCATTGCACAGCATAGCTATATAAAGTAGAAATTTTAAATAATGTAATCTTTGTTCTCCCTTTGTCTCTCTTATTACAGGAACATTCATGTTACCTGAAAAACACATGCCATTATTACTCATCCATTGCTTTGCTGATCGTTGACACCAATAAATCTGGCAAAAGTTTACCAAAATGTCATTGTTTTACAGCAGTATTGTGAAATTTTCAGCAAAGCCAAACAGTCATGGTTTTCTTGTAAACCATGGATATACTGTACATACTTCAGGGATAAATGGCTTCATACTGGCCCAGTTGGTTGAGATATATTACCTTTTCTAGTAGGATTTTTTTCTATTCTTAATAATTTACTTATTAAAGTCAAGAATGGGACTGCCTGTTTTATACATCCATTGAAATAACTATGCATCATCAACAAAACTATGCCCTGCAACAAAACTGAATGAATCAGTATCTTCTAAACCATGTTGCTATAGTGTAGGAGCATTAGTCCAGCTTGAATTGATCTGCATGCAAAACTTTTCTTCACCTCTCAATGTATGCAGCTCTTCACTTGCTATCTAAAATCTTTTTCCTTCTCTGTCTAATCCCTGGCCACTTTCTGTTCTCTCTGATATAGCAGTAGTTGCTTTGGAAGACTCCAATGCAAAGAAATCGTTTTGGCACATGTTCCCCCTAAAGAAACTGTTTTACAATTCAAGGAAAACTATGCAGAATGGCAATATCTGCTTTTGTCCATGTAGTACCTTGACCCATTAACTTATAATCATATAAACACTGGCAAATGATAAATCTGTTCAACTCTTAGGGGCAGATTTACTAAGGGTTGAAGTGAAATTAAAAAAATTCTCTCTGAAGTTATTTTTGGCTACTTCAACTATCTATTCAACTATAGCCCAATTTAAAATTTCGAATTTATAAGTATTGAATTTGACACTTCTCCACCTTAAACCTGCTGAATTGCTATTTTAGCCTATGTGGGATCTCCTGGAACATTTAAGGACTGTTTTTGAAAAAATTTGACATTCAAAGGATTTTTTCCAAAATTGTTCAAATCGAACGATGCATTTGAACGATTCAAATGATTTTTATTTGATTGAAAATGGACCTAGTCGATCCATTTTCAACGTCGATCCACTGGACCACCAGGTACTTTTCGACGTTGCACCACTAGACCACCAGGTAGTTTAGTGTGACACTGCTTCCTGAGGCGGTCAGCCCTGATGTCATCAATTGAGACCCAAGAGTTCAGCTCAGAGCTATTGCCCTTCCACTTAATAAGATATTGTAGATTACCTTGCACAAGGCGGGAAAAGAGGAACTCCTTTTCTATGTCATAGTTTACCCCTGCAGGTGAAAACTTTTTAGAGAAAAAGACACTGGGGTGCATTTTGTTGGTTGTCGGGTGCCTTTGAGAAAGGACTGCCCCAGCTCCTACCTCAGAGGCATCCACCTCTACTATGAATGGGAGCGCATAATCAGGATGTTGAAGGATAGGGGCAGAACTGAATTCCTTTTTCAGGAATTCAAATGCCTGAATAGCTTCAGGGGCCACATACTAATTAAATTAGTGATGGGAGCCACAATGAGGGAACAATTCTTAATAAACTGACGATAAAAATTAGCAAAACCAAGAAACCTTTGGGTTGCACGTAACGAAAAGGGTTGCACCCAATCCTGGACAGCTCTCACCTTGTCAGGATCCATTTCTAGACCCTTGCTGGAAATAATAAACCCCAAAAAAATGAACAGACGAAACCTCAAAAGTACTTTTCTCTACAAACATGATTGTGATGTTCTTTCAAGTTGGAAGATAAAATCAAAATATCGTCTAGGTAGACCACTACGAATATTCCCAGCAGGTCCCAAAAGATGTCATTGACAAACTCTTGGAACACTGCGGGGTTATTACAAAGACCAAACAGCATTACAAGATACTCATAGTGGCCATCCCTGGTGTCAGTGTCGGACTGGGATGCCAGTGGCCCACCAGAAAACCTTAGACCAGGGGCCCACCGGAAAACTTTAGAACATGGACCCACTTTCCAAACTATTATTCCTCCTCTCCTCACTCAACCTCTTTTTTCTCCTAATCTTTTATATCTATTTCATCACCTTCCCTGATATGTATCAGGTAATAAGCCCCCCCTAAGATCAAGCTTGGCATAGACCTCAGCATTCTTAACCTGATCAAAGAGTTCAGAAATTACAGGGAGAGGATAGCGATTTTTTATGGTTATCTTATTGAATCCCCTATAATGAATACAGGGACAAAGACTACCATTCTTTTTCCCAACAGAAAAGAAGCCTGCCCCTGCAGGAGAATTAGAAGGTCTAATGAAACCCCTTTCTAGATTTTCTTTAATATACTCTCTTATTGCCTGGGCTCCGGCAAGGAAGGAGGGTATGTTCTACCACAAGGTGGGGTAGACCCAGGGACTAGTTCAATTGGGCAGTCATAATGAATATGTGGGGGTAATGTCTCTGCAGCTTTCTTGGAAAATACATCAGCATAGTAAGCTACAGGTAAGCCCTCAAGAACTGTAGTGGCCACTACAGAGGAGATACAAGACCCCTGACATTTTAGACCCCAGGCAAGAACCTCTTTTTTTACCCAATAAATATGGGGGTTGTAACCCCAATATTAGGGGAGAAGAAGCACCTTCAATAATGTAAAAAGGTATTTCCTCACAATGTGAGTTGTTAATACACATAGACAAAGAGACAGTGTTCTTAGACACTACACCTGACCCTAAGGGTCTTTTTTTCAAAGGGGAACATAAGGGAACCAACGAAATATTGTGTTTGGCTGCAAAGGCAGCATCCACAAAATTCCTTTCCGCCCCTGAGTCTACAAAAGCAGACACCAGAATTGAGCTAGTAGGCCAGGTTAGTTTGACCGGTAACAACACTCTTGAGACAGATTGGGGAGAGAAAACTCTGCACCCAAATGGAGCTCCCCTTCTCCATTTAGGCTTGGGAGTTTCCCGGCCTCATAGGACTTTGGTTTAATAAACCCTTTCCTCCACAGTATATACAGAGACCCAAAGAACACCTGTGTGCCTTTTTCTCAGGAGATAAACGAGAATTATCTAACTGCATAGGCTCTTCCTGAGGTAAAGGTACAGAGGGTGTAACACTGGTTACCACGTTAGATTTCATGTTGGTAACCCCAGAGAAATTGGTAGAACCCCTTTCACCACTTCTCTCCCTCTGTCTCCTATCAACATGGATGGCACGAGACATGAGGTCATCCAGATTGTAAGATAAGGGTAATTCACAAGGCTGTCCTTGATAGACTCTGATAGCCCAATTACATAACTGGCTACGTAGAGCCGCATCGTTCCACACTGTTTCTACTGTCCACCGGTGGAACTCGGTGCAATACACCTCTGCATCCCGTTTTCCCTGGCGCAATGATGCATGATCCAGGTCATCGTAAATAATTGCCATGGAGTTAAAAAAGGTATCATGGGAATAACATGCAGGATCAGAGGCGGGCAGTCTGAGGGCCCAAATTTGGGGATCACCCAGAAGCAAGGTCATGACAAATCTTACTTTCTCCTCACCAGATGGGAATGAGTGAGGGAAGAAGCTAAGATACAATTTACATGCCTCTTTAAAGACAAAAAATGTGGTTCTGTCCCCAGAGAATTTCTCTGGGAACACAATTTTGGGTTCATGGGGTCTAGTGGTGTTACCCCACATGGCAGAAGAACCCACAGGAGGAGAGGATACAGGACTGGACAGCTGCTGCAGAGTCTCCAGCTTACGGGTCAGGTTGTGAAAACCATGTAGGAGATAGTTTTGTTTCTGCTCCTGATCCTCTAAGCGTTGAAGCAAGGTGGTGAGTAGTGCTTCAGTGGTGGAGGAAGTGTATGGAGCAGCAGCAGCTTCATGACCATTGTCTTCCATGGCCCATGATAATGTCACGGTCGGCACCCAACACCAGAACCAATACCAAACACTCTGTACTAGGCTCGTGCTTCACCAGTTAAGTGACTGCCTTTGGCTTCGGGAGGAGCCCTCAGCTACTCAGATGCCACTTGGACTTTAACGAGAGGTGCAAGGGAAAGAGGCAAAGGGGCACGACTGTTGTTAGAGTCAGCAAAGTCACGGTACAGGTAGGAGTAGGCAGATTCTTAGTCAGATAGGCTGGGTCGAGGCAGGCAGATAGCAAGGATCGGCAGGCAGGCAAGGGTCAAACCGGGTAATCAATCAGATAGGATGAGATGGAAGAGGTAGTCGGTATACAGGCAAAGGTCAGGTTACAGAATGTAGAACAGTCAGGAACAGTCTGGAGTCAAACATGAGTAATCAGGCAGATATCTCAGATCTATCATGGGCAGTTTGCTAGAGATTGAACTGGCCTTTTAAGGGTTGAATTTTGCGCCAAAGGAGCGGCAAATTGCGCGCTGACGTCAGCTTGTGCGCCGGTGTCAATTTGCCGGTGTCAGGAACGAGACGTGCACGCACCCTAAGACAATGGAGGAGAACCACGCGGCGGGCGTCGCTACCAATGGCGGCGCTATGGTGTCCCCATCGCACTACTGGACCACAGGTACTTTTCTCACACTGGACAACTGAAATTACATGAACTGATTTGACAAATTGTTATGTATTGACTGTACTATAAGACCAGTATATGGCTCTGTTACATGTTAAACTGGTATGTATCATGCTGTTCTGCTGATAATTTTACCTAGCATCTGCCTCTCTATCTGTTTATTCCTCCTAACCTGTTGACAGTTCAGCCATGTTGACTTTATAATAAGGATGCACCGAATCCACTATTTAGGATTCTGCTGAACCCCCAAATGCTATGTGAAAGAAGCCGAATATCAAACCAGATCCGAATCCTAATTTGCATATACAAAATGTAAAAATTTTTTTTTACTTTCTTGTTTTTGTGATGAAAAGTCACGTGATTTCCCTCCCTGCCCCTAATTTGTTAATGTATGTTAATTAAGATTTGGTTTGGCCAGGCACAAGGATTTGCCAACCGAATCGTGCTGAAAAAGGACAAATCCTGGCTGAATCACAAACCAAATTCTGGATTCGGTGCATGTCCCTGGGCCACATAGAAGAGCTTGACATAGCCAGGCCATCATCCTGGGATTCCTATGGAGAGACTGCAGTTTTTCTGGAAGTAAATTAAGTCACAGACCCTGTGCAGAAACATGCAGTTCTGCTGAGTATCATAGGCTCAAAGACTTATGAGATTGTTTGCTCTCTGGTATCCCCCACTAAACCCAGTGGCGACTCATTTAAGGAAATTATTAAGCAGCTTAAAAATCATTTTGCACCCACAACATCTGAAACTGTTAGGTTCCACTTTACAGATGCAACCAGCACCCAGGTTAGAGTATTGCTGCTTATATAGCAGAGCTGCGCAGATTGGCAAAAAACTGCATTTTTGCAGCAGCTTGGAATCTTATCTAAGGGACTGTCTTGTGTGTGGCGTGAGGGATGCAGCACTGCAAAGAAGGCTACTAGCAAAGCACAACATAACATTTGCTTTGGCCAAGGAGGAAGCACTTGCTAATGATTATGCATCTATGCATTCCAAAGAGATACAGGCCTCTTCCAGTTCAGTTATTGCACCAGAGCTGCATCAAGTGTATAAAATTCCTGATGTTAAACTACAGCCTGCATCAGCATTAGGGTTGCCACCTGGCCGGTATTTTACCAGCCTGGCCGGTAATTTTGATGGTTGATCCCAATGTTATTAATAGGAAAAAAAGATAAATACATAGGAAGGCCGGTATTTTTTTTTTTTCAAGAAAAGGTGGCAACCCTAATCAGCACCGGTATCAGATCCAGCAAAAGTAAGGTGTCACAGTTGTGGGGAAGGTCACCTGCTTGAAAACTGTTGTTTCCAAAATGCTGTGTGTCACAAATGCAAGCACCGTGACCAGATACAGATAATCTGCCACCAAGTTGATAATTTGCAGAGACACAAACAAGCCAGAGCAACTCCATCTGGGGATGCAATCCATAAAGTAAAAATCCAAAACAACACTATTGAGAAGGAAGCAGAAACAGATATTTATGTCTCAGAAATTATAAATAGTGATGAAAATGAGCCAATGCACAATGTTCTGTCCTCCCTATGTATTAACCTGGTGCAGTGTGTAGTTCGACATGCAGCTAAATCTCCCCACAATCCAATAAAGAGACTGAGAGCTGAAATGTGTAGATTTTACTGAACAGCAAAGGGAATAATTAAATTGTAATGATTAACAGAAAATATAATAAATTTATTGCAATGAACAGTGCAATATAACATATACTAGTAAGCATATAACTTCAGCATAAACACTGCTGGCATGAAATATACATGCAGTAATGTCTCTGGGGGTGCTGGCAGCTGTGGAGGTGTTTTGGTGCAACTTTGAGTCTGTTTACTTACCAGCGATGCTACCATGAGGAGGAGATGAAACTGTGTTCTTCTTCCACAGCATGGACTGTAAAATGGAGTCTCAACTCCCACAAGGCATTGCACCAGGTCACATGGTGGAAGTACGGTAGACTTATTAGTTCAAAATAGTGCTATTGCTGGTCTTATGGAGGTGTTGGATAAATCCATGAAATGGCCAGCAGATGGAGTTCAACGCAAAGGAATAATGAAATGTAGCAGCATGATGACAGCTAGTGCTGGGGACATGACACACAAAAAGAAATTCACTGATGTAATACAAGGATCTAAATGTAGAATGTAGGTAGATACAGGTGTTTTATTACTTATTTAGAATTAAACTATCCATGTATTATGACCGACTAATTGCCCACCTATTTTACCATGTGAAGTTAGACTTGTGGATTACAATATGAAGCCTGTGGATGTTGTGGGTGCCTGCTTTGTTAAAGTCCATTATGGAAAATGCAGCCTATGATTAAGTATCCAGGTGATATGAAACGCGTAAGGCTCTATCCTTGTGCATTAAAATAAACTACTTTGATGTTTTGACTAAGCCTGCCTGGAAGATTGGTCTCTGTAAGTGCCTGCCTTTTTTCTACACTCCATTATGGAAAAGACAAACTATGCCTCATTATTACTAATGGACACAGAGCAAGCTTATTAGGAGTAGGGTGGGTTGAGCCCCTAAGCAGTCAGTTAACTGGAGTAAATTAAGAAAACCTGACTCTTTGCAAAGTGTCTTCAAAGACTTTAGCCATGTATTTGAAGAAGGCATTGGCAAATTCAAGGGCTCACCAATATCATTCATGCTGAATTACAAAGTTGTCCCAGTACACATGAAGCCACCACCTGTAAAATTTGCTCTCTGTCCAAAAATAGATCACTTGGTGCAACAGGGAGCATTAACTCCAGTAACCTGTCCAACTTGGGCCACCCCAATAGTGCCTGTACTGAAGCCAAATGGAGAAGTGAGGATTTGTGCTGACTATAAATGTACGATCAACAAGGCATAACAGGAGCATCCATATTAAATTCCTACTATCAAACAGATTCTCAGCACCTTAGCTAAAGGGAAGCTATTTGCTAAACTTGATTTAGCTCAAGCTTACCAGCAGTTGCCAGTGGATGATGCAGCTGCTGTTGCACAAACAGTTATCACACACAAAGGATCATTTAATGCTACACAGTTGCAGTTTGGAGTTTGCATTGAACCGAGTGTGTTCCAGAAATTGATGGATGACCTAATTTCCTGCCTGCCAGGGTGGTTCCATATTTTGATGATGTCCTCATTGGAGCATACTCTATGGAATAATTACCTGAAAAGATAAGAGCAGTATTAAAGTGATTTACAGATGGTGGGTTAAAACTTCAGAAAGAAAAATGTGTTGTTGGAGTACCAAGGGGTGAGTTACTGGGGTAGTTGATGTAAATGGGATACATCCAACAGATGAAAAAAAAGCCATTCATGGATCTCCAGTCCCCAAAAATAAACAGGAACAGCAAGTATTTCTCTGCCTATTCAATTTCTACCTTCTTAAAAGACAAAGCTACTGTGGCTGAGCCACTGCACAGACTACTGGACAAAAATGCTACCTGGAAGTAGTTAGCACTGCATGAGCAGGCATTCAAGGATGCCAAGAGACTCTTATAATCAGGCAGTGTGCTAGTACATTTTGATCTGCATAAACCTCTTAACCTCACATGTGATGCTTCTCCTTATGGAATAGGGGCTATTTTAAGTCATACTGTAAGTGGTGGTCGTGAGGCTCCCATTGCATTCTGTTCACAGATCACAGAAAGTAATTATGCTCAGACTGATAAGGAAAAGGAAGCATAAAGTAATGCTGATGCTTTAAGTCTTTTACCTGCAAACAGTACTGATTTTTAGTGATGGGCGAATCTCCCGAGATTCGCTTCGCCAAATTTTTCGCGAATTTCTAGAGAAATTCGCGAAACGGCGAAAAATTAGCGAAACGAGTCGCGGGACGATTTTGTCGCGCGGCGCGTCAATTTTGTCACGCGTCTGTCGCGCGGCGCGTCAACTTTGACGCGTCACGTCATTTTCGGCGCGCGTCGCGTCGTTTTCGACGCGCGTCGCGCCGTTTTCATCGCGTCGCGTCAAAACCGACGCGCGACTGGCGCGCGACTCGTTTTCAGCGAATTTTCGCCAAGCGAAATTTCGCTGGTGATTCGCAAATTTATTCGCCAGCGGCGAATCGCGGGAATTCGCCGCGAATTCGACCTAGGCGAATAAATTCGCCCATCACTACTGATTTTCAAGTACCGGCCTTGTCTGAGGTTCTCATGCTTAAGTCCATTCCCACATATCCTCACACACATATTATTCCTTCATGTAGCATTACGTACTTCTTCTATGAAATGTCAGCATATATTTTATTGATAGGTAGCCAGTGACCACATGTTAAAAAAAATACTGAAGTTTTCCCATTAACTTGCATTGTGTTTGTTTTAAATTAATGCTTTTTATTTTTTGGGGCACATTTGGCACTAGTTAAATATTTGTTAAAGCAGGAAATGCTCTGTCAAACATGCCACTTCACAAAAACACTTTACTGACAGTTGGGGAACTTTTGCTGACAGCCAGGAAAATGTTAATAACTGTGATAAAATCTGAACTGCTGGGAATCCATTAGGATTTAATAGTTTGAAATGTAATAAAACTGCCCCTAAATGGGATATCTAAAGCTTGGACTGGATCTGATTAACAGCATTTGATTACAGTTTTAGTTTTATCAGAAAATTTCAAATACTCATTGGAAAAGTGTTTATGGGGGAAAAATTATCTCCACAATAATATTTTAAATAGTATACTTAGGGACAGATTTACTTAATTCACATGAAGGATTCGAAGTTTGATCGAATTTTCAAAAAGATTCAAATTTGAATTTTCGATTGTTTTTGAAGACCACTTCAACCAGTGAATTTTGAATATTCGATTGAATTGAATGATTTGAATGATTCGTATTAAAACGTATTCGAATATTCGACAGTCAAAGTACTTCCCCTTTAAATTTTTATTCAACTGCCTAGTTCGCCAGATCAAAGCTACCGAATTGGGTTTCATTATTTTTGATTGAATAAAAAAATTCGATCGAATGGGTAAAATCGTTCGAATCGTTCAATCCAAACGATTTTATCGATCAGTCAAATTTTTTCTATTCGATCGTTCGATCAAATTGCGGTAAAATCCTTCGAATTCGATATTTGAATTCAAAGGATTTTACTTCCCAGACTATTCCCAGTTATTCCCATGGTCGAATTTGAGGGTTTTTTAACCCTCAAATTCAACCCTTAGTAAATCTGCCCCATAGTATTTTGTTAATCATTTATATAAAAAAAATATTTATTTATTCAAAAAAATAAATAAATACATTTTATTTTATTAAAATTTTAAAGCCTTCTTCAAGTCTCCCTATGAAGTGTGGTTTGTTTTTCTTCTCATAAACAGCTATGAAAGTCAGCCTGACTGCAACTGATATGAATCACTGTTCCGAACAATACATAATAACCAGCAATAATTCAGTCCGACTGTAGAGGTGTAAAACACTAATCTGGACAAGACATAATGGTAGAATGCAGTTGCAAATGTGGTGCATGAAATACTAGATGAAAAAAAGTACTAGAAAATTGATGGAAGTTCCGGGCATCTAAGGAAGCAACGCAGCAAGAGATAGAAAGTTAGAGAATTAGAAATTGACTGCTCGTTCTTGTTGCATTTCTATTTTTACATAAAAAGATGTTCAAATCATAGATATATTTAAAGCTTTCAGAACTGGTGGTTAAAAAATTTGTAAACTCTCTTATTTATCCAAAGGGTCTGACTGTAATTCATATAGGAAATTACAGGTTTCAATAACAAAATCTTGCTATATGTAGGTACTATACCATTCCTGTACCACTGCTGTGAATGTGACCACATGATCTTTTCTTTTCCAGCACTTGCATTCCCATAGATGCCTTTTCAGAACCCACGGATTTTTAAGTGTGTGTTCCTGTGATACATTTAAATGGAAAAGCCTACAGTTTGAAATATATTTCTATAAAACAGTTCATTTCAAACATTTTGTGATGATTTGTTTCAAACTGGATCTTTTCTTGGATGCAGCACATTTCTATTTTATTTTGATTTTTATAATTTAAATTTGTATGTACTTTGTTGTAATTCGCTGTTCTGATTGTACTCATATATGCCACCTAACCCTGTGAGGTAGATCTTCAACAAGGAAAATAACCTGAAGAAAAAACAAGGGGAATGCAATGATCATAGCCATAGAACTGACCTTCAAAATATCTAAGCTGTACCCTTTTCATATCAGCTATTTAGTCCAGTCTTATATTCAGTGAATTGCTCTTGACCATATTTCTCAATTAACTGAATAAAAAATCCTACTTAGAATATATATATGACACAGTGCTACGAAACAAGTTGGTGCTATAGAAATACATGTTAATAATAATAATAATAATATATTTTTAAAAATTTGGTTTGTAGGATAATCCAATCTTTGTGTCAGGAAAGTTCTATGTTTACACATGTATAAACCAGAAACAGCTACAAAATAATGTCCAACTGTTTAGATGATTCATTGAGCACTAATAGTTGAGCTATCAGAAAGTGGAAACTCCATCAAACCACCCAGGCACTGACTAGAAATTTCTCAATGTAATTTTTTTTTCCAATAACCTCACATAAAAACTATGCATTGGAATTAAAATTTTAATAGAGGACAATATTTCAGTGTAGGATAGTAATGAAAGAATGTGTTCCAGTTTGTTTTGCACAAAAATTTGCGAAACTGTGGAAAAATTAATGAAGCAATGAAAGATTTCCGAAGCTCATTGAAGTTGATGGACTTTTTTGCTGTTGTTTTTTCTGTGTAAAATGCATTGTCTACTGCCATTTTCTTGTGGCTTATTGCACACAAAGGGGCAGATTTACTAATGGTCGAATCTTGAAGAAAAAAAAATCGAAATTCGATCATGGGAATAATGAGGAAGTAAAATCCTTCGAATTCGACCATTGAATTCGAAGGATTTTACCACAATTCGATCGATCGAACCATCGAATATAAAAAATCCGATCGATCGAATTCGATTCGAATATTCGAACGATTTTAAGCGATCGAACAAATTTTTTATATTCGATCAAAGATAATGATTCCCAATTCGGTAGCATTGATCTGGCGAAGTAGGTGGTCGAATTATTTAAAGGGGAAGTTATTCGACCATCAAATATTTGAATATTCAAATAAAATTTTATTTGAATATTCAAATCATTCGAATTCGAATATTCAATGGTCGAATTTGCCTAATTTGCATATTCAAAGATTCAAATTCGAATTTAATACAAATTCGATCGAACTTCGAATTATTCACGTGAATTTCATGTGAATTTTGTACATTTGCTCCAAAATGTATTGAAGTGAATGGGAATTCTTACTAGGCATTGTTGTGGTTTCATAAAAAAGGCAATGGCAAAATGCTGATTTTTGCATTGAATCCATGCCCGTGGAATAATATTGCTCATCATAAGAATTAGTCTGTATAGTTTTTAAAGGAACTGAATATATTATACCTGCACACATACTTTGGGTTTTTTCGATGGCAAAAAGACAACCACAGTTGAAGTTAACATTTAAAATATAGTAAGCACTATTTTCACCCTTCATGAACTACTCTCTTAAAATTACTATACTAGTGAATAGTATGGTAAAGTTTCCCTCAAACAAACTGTGATAAACTGTAGTCTCACTCTTTAATAAATATCTTTCTATGAGGTGCACAATAAACAGATTACAAACAACTTGACATAGCATACAAATACAAAAGTACAGATGCAGTCACTTGGATTTGTAAGTTAAATGCTAATTGAAGAAACTGTATTATCCAAAGTTATCTTAACTCATTTAATGCATTTAACCTTTTCATTAGCATACCAAAGCACCATTGTTTTCAATGGTGAACTCTTTAATTAGATGGGATGCTGTGACACAATATTCTGTGCTAAGTGGGATAAATGGGATAGATGAGTTAAGTCACAACGCATTTAACACACAATCCAAAGTGACTGCATCTGTATAATATTAAAACTCATCTCTGAAAAACTTGACACCAAAGAATTTGTCACTATAGAATACAAATGTCTGTACTCATGTTGAGGAAGATATGTTCTTTGTATTCATTTGTCTGTGAGTTGATACTTTCTAACTTAAAGGTGTAACAAGAAGTGGACTGCCCATAAACATGGAGGAGTGTTGCCACAATGGGGTCTAGTGGGCATGCATAATAGTTAACTGGTTTCTATTTGTCCCCATGCTTTTGAGTGAGCATGCTGGTGGCACAGCCATTGTGTTCATGAACAAAAAATGGAGAAAGGCTTGCATAATTAGGAAGTGATAGGACTGGGGCAAACAAAAGGTCTTCCTTGAATGCATTGAAAGTGTTTGTGAAAAATTTGTGGCAACGGCAATTATTTTCTCAAGGGTTTTAAGCTTCCAGTCAGGAATGTATTTCTGATTAGTTTGTCTTTAAGGTCATCCTATAAACCAGTCCAAATGCAGTGACAATTACAGCTCTCTTTCCTTCTTTCTGAGAGGGTAGTAGTCCACCGCAGGCAATGATGTTGTTTTTTAATCTAGCTGCATACTGGATAACTGATACTTGGGTACCTTATTTTTACCAAGAGGCTTTTGGAAAAATACTGCCTATTTTTAAGTGCAGTTCAGTGATTCTTCAACTATTCAGGTTCTGTGGGATCAGTAGTCCAATTAATTTTCACTATAAGGTGTTGGTAACCCTCTGAACCACAAACACGTTTAAGTACAGCTAGCATATTCGTCCAGTTGGGACAGAAAGTGTCTGTTTTTGGACATTGGCGCCCATAAGTTCCAATCATGTCAATATCATCTACAAGTTTTACCTAAAATTTTACCATTTCTCATATAATACAATCATAACCAGTGATGGGCGAATCGGCAGCATTGCGTTTCGCGAAACTTTCGCCATTTCGATAATTTCGCTAAAACTTCGGCGAAGCGAAACACCACTGATTCACCCATCACTAGTTATGATTACAGTATATTGTATGTGAAATGGTCAAATTTTAGGTAAAACTTGTACAGTAGGTGATATTGACATGATTGGAACTTAAAAAGCTACTATTTCGGAAAGACAAAAAAATAGTTAACCATAGCTTATTTACAGATGTCAACCCAGTATTGTCTCTGCCCTTACACAATAATATTGTCTGCATTGCTTGTATCAATTTTAACTACTGTATAAAAATACCAACCAAGTTTAGGATTTTTTTCTGATCCAAAGAGGCAAGCAGACCTACATTGCAGTCAGCAAAACTGCAATATATGAAATGTTGCTATGACTGGCTGTTTAAGACTGCAATATTAAATTTGTATTTCAAAAGTATACTATAGCTAGGTGTGACTATGTGTGTAGAAATCTGACATAAGATATGACATTGACAACGTCATTGCCAGTGCAGTTACTCATTCTAGGAAATAAATGCATGGCTAGTGCAGCAAGCTAAAAGCCTTTTTGTGTAGATACAATATCAATATGGCATTTGGATACAAAGTATATGTTCTAATATCAGCGCTGTGCAATATGTTGATACTCTAAAAATACATGTTATTAATAATAATAATAATAATAATAATAAAAATAATACGTGCCAGCAGAATTTCACATGGTTACGTGAAATGCAATTTGTTTTGCAAACCTTTGTGCTCTCTCACTTTAGGGGCATTTTCTGAGGGGAAACCCATAGTTTACCTAGGAAAACTATACATTTTTTTTTTTTCTGGAGTAACTGAGCTTTCTAAATCTGCCTGAGTTTTCATGTATTTCCACTTCTGCAAAAAGATTTATAGCTCTAAATATAAAAAAAATTTAAATTTCATATTTTTCACAATATATGAATTTATACCAGAAAAATGTTTAATCTTACGCATGAAAATCCAACTGATTTGGAAAGCCTCATGTCCCTCGAATGGGCCAATACCAGATATGTATAGGTTTAGGACTTCTGTAAAGCAAAAACTCCCGGCAGTATATTACTGAATTTTGAAAGCACTAAGGCAGCAAACAGCATACTTTAGATTACAAAAAATCCTGAAACAGTAGGTTTATCCCAGAAAACCAAATGTTTTTGAAAATTACACACTCTGATCATTCCAAAATGGGTAACTATGTCTATCTACTCCAAACTACCAAACATAAAAGCTTGTCTGAACCTAGCGGTGTTAATCAAACATCAAAATACAGAAAAATATCTTCAAAGGTTTTATTTTACTGCTCCACATATCCCACACTGTATTTGGAACCAAGAAAAAGCACATAGAATATAATTTCCAGTGGTCCACTAAACAGTTTGATGCCCATTGTGCATAGGTTTACCAAAGTACCTGGCATTTAGAGACCCCAATATGAAGTTAGCACATTTAAATTGTCCATGACTTTACTTCAGATATTGAAAAATCAACACATTGGCTGCGTTTTTCTGGGGTAAAAACACAGAACTATAGGTTTACCACCAAAAACCATATTTGGAATGTACACATTCTACCAAATCTAAAATGGGTACCCATGCCTTTCTACTCCAAACTACTACATTGCAAGGGTTTCCCAAAATTGTCGTTTTTGGTGAAATATCTGAAAATTGCCTCAAAGCTTCAACTTTCAACGTATTGTCCATGTATTATTACCAGAATAAAGCATCGTAAATTTGAACAGAAGGGTCTACTAAACAGTTTGATACCCAATATGTATAGATTTACCAAACTAGGTAGCATATAGTGACCCCAACTCCAAATAGTGCATATGAATCTTCACATATGACACTCTGGCTACCACAATATAAGCACCTTGTACGTATAATGTACCATGAGACCCCCTAACAGTATGGAGACCCTAGAAAACCACATATTTTCTGAAAGTACATATTCTGACAAATATAAAGCAGTTATTATATCTTTTTACTACAAACTACTAAAAAGCAAAGCTATGCTAAACATAATGTTTTTTTTAAATTTCTGAAAATAGTCACAAAGCTTGCATTTTACCCCAATGTATACCCCACATTTTGTAATGTACCAGCAAAAGGCATCCCAAATATACAGTATATGCCAGGGGAGACCCTAGTAAACCATATATTTAAACAGCTAATTACATCTTTCTACTGCAAACTACCAAACTTCAAAGCTACAGTATGCTAAACATAACGTTTTTTATAAAATTTCTGAAAATCGTCACAAAGCTTGCATACACCATTATATACACCTCACATTTTGTAACATACCAGCAAAAGACATCCTAAATATGAATGCCAGGGGTCTATTAAACAGGTTGATGTCCAATATGCATAGATAAACCAAACACAGAGACCCCCAAATGTATACATAGCAGACATGGGCAAAATGAAGTAACAAAGAACAAAGCAAAATGGTATAAAATCACTAAAATCCAACAAAACCACAAAAAGCGATGTTTTTTTTTCCACTTAGGGTAATCACCCGTCAGAATCAAAGTTGGAATATTTTAGCATGGCCAAAAGGTTTTACAGACAGAAATAATCGAACGACACCCATGCAAAGCTGAAAATACAATAAAAGGGCTAAACATGCAATAAAATGGATAAAAATGCACCAAAATTACTGAAATTGAAATATAATCACCAAAATAACATACAAAAGGTATTGCGCAGTGGCAATAAAACATTTTTTTCAGAGAAAACACAATACATGATACAGAAAGAATTTGTGAAACCCCCCTCATCCCCCAAAAATGTATGTGATTGTGTGCAAGTGTAAATGTAACTGTGTCATAGTGTAAAATGTGTGTTTGTGTATTTGTGTGCATGTATTATACTAACCTGAGGTACTCCCTGGTGGGCCCCGGTACAGGATGGGCACCTGGGCCCCCCTGACCGGTCCTTACCTCTACAAATTCCATGCTGGAGTTTTGATCAGTAGCGTAACTACTCCCTCGTGGGCCCCGGCAAAGGATGGGAACCTGGGCTCCCCTGTGGGGCACTTACTTTTATAAATCAAATTCTGGAGTTTTGATGGTATGTGTGATGTATAATCTCACCCTAGATACCTCCGTCCCATAACCCTTTTTGTTGGCTCCGATAGGCCCCAAGGGAATGGGGCCCTGGTGCATTTGCACCCTCCGCACCCCTGGTAGTTACGCCACTGGTTTTGATAGCATGTGTGGTCTAAATCTCCCCCTAGATAACCATTATCATGGCTCTGATGGGCCCCAAGGGGGTGGGGGTCCTAGTGCAATTGCACCCTCTGCACCCATGGAAGTTACGCCACTTGTCTTATGATTGTGCCATTAATTTAATACCGTGTTCTTCTCCTACTAAGGGTAGCACTAATCCTTTGTCTGCCTGAAACCCAGACTATGGAAGAATTTATTAAGGAGAACCTGGAAAAGGCTTCATAAGGCCATCTTTCACTCCTACAGGGGCTGTCTTCTTATTTGTTGAGAAAAAAGATAGGGGGCTTAAGCCCTGTATTGATTATAGGGGTCTTAATAAAGTTACAATTGAGAATTGTTACCCCTTTCCCTTAATTTCTGAACTGTTCGACAGAATTAAGGGCATCACTATTTTTTCCAAGCTCAATCTTAGGGGCACCTATAATGTAATTTGAATAAGGGAAGGGGACGATATTAATGTTTTTGGCTTATGTAATACCCCTGCCATTTCCAGGAGCTTGTTAAAAATATTATTGGTGACCTTCTGAGCCGATATGTGGTGGTGGTGTATTTGGATGATTTCCTGATATTCTAGTCTAATTTCCCTGATTACAATGCTCATGTCCAGGAGGTATTACATAGGCAAAATCTCCTTTATGCTAAACTATATAAATGTGTCTTCGAGGTTCCCTCCACGCACATTCTAGGGTATACAGTATTTTGTCTCAAGAGGGTTTAAAGATGGAGCCAGCCAAAGTCTATGCTACCCTGATTGGGCTACAGCCCAGACCAATTCTCCCTCTAATGTGCCTCCAGGCAAACTTTTTGTTACCAGAAAGTCTTTGTGAAGCAGTCTTATGGGAGACACATGACTCTAAGGTAGCTTGACATCAAGGTCACAGTAAAACCTGTTCTCTTCTGTCTCGCACACTGTGGTGGCCAACCTTAAGACAGGATATTGGTAATTATACTGATACTGTATATGTCCAATTTGTCAATGTTCTAAACCCTCTAGGTGTTTATAACAGGGGTTGTTACAATCACTCCCCAGTCCTAAGAAACCATGGACGCACATATCCATGGATGGATGGTAGTGGATTGTTTTAGTAAAATGTTCCATTTAATTCTCCTTTCCACCCTCCCCTCAAATCTCTTGCTGAGCTTTTCCTATTTAATATACTTAAGTTCATGGGGCCCCAGTGAACATTATTTCTGATAGGGGGGTTCAGTTTATATCTAAGTTTTGGTGGGTCTTTTGTTTTCTCATGGTGACTGATTTGTCTTTCTCATCTGCATATCATCCACAAACCAATGGTCAGACAGAAAGAACAAATCAGTCTTTAGAACAGTATCTCAAGTGTTATGTTTCTGGTAATCAGTCACTGGGCAAATTTTCTTCCATGGGCTGAGTTTGCGTTCAATAATGCCACTTATTTGTCCACTGGAGAATCTCCATTTTGTATTGTTTTTGGTAATAATCCCAGAGTCTTTTCTTTCTCAGGTCAGTCCTCAGAGGTTCCTGCTGTGAAGTATCTGGTTGATCACTTCTCTAAGATCAATACCATCTGCAGTAGCCACTCGAAAGAGGGTTTCTGACCGGCATCGTACTGAATCTCCAGAGTATCAGGTTGGTGATAAAGTCTGGTTATCAGCCAAAAATATTCCTTTGAAAGTCCTTCTACTCCTCCTCCAGTTTCTGTCGAGGTTCAGCCAGAGTTTTTGGTACAAAGGTTGGTGGATTTCCGTATCTCCAGGGGTAGGGTAAAGTATTTGGTCCATTGGAAGGGTTATAGACCTGAGGAGAGGTCTTGGGTAGCAGCCTTGTATGTTCATGTTGACATCTCAAGCAGCAGGATCATGCCAGGTTCCCTGGTAAGCCTAGGGGCCTGGTGGCCCTCTCTAGAGGGGTAGTGATGTAAGAAACACTGGTAGTCTAGTGGGGTGGTGGGATGCCCATAGTCTTGAGGCTTGCACACCGATGCACGCTGTCCCTTTCCCTGTGCAAGAGCCAGCCACTTCCAAATTTGACACACGGCGGCGTCATGACATCATTGTGCCTGGCACAAACTTTGAAAATTTAAAGGGGCCCTGGGCAGTTTCTCATTGCCCAATGTAGGTATATTTTCAGTAGTAAAGAGATTCTTGTTTGTTAAAGCCATGTTTGATCCTACTCTGTACTGTGATATTGGTGTGTTTTCACCTGGCCAGTGACCCCGACTACTCTTACATCTCCTGTACCTGTACTGCCTGTTATTGTTTGGTATTGACCCAGCATATCCCATGACCAAGCCCCATAGGCTTCTTTTGCTAAGTCCTGCTCGAATACCATTCGAACTATCGAACGCCTCGTTTTCTTTTCCGGAAAAAGTACAATTTTTTCGTGAAATCGAATGATCGGTATTCGATCATACGATTTCATCGAGAAATCGAATATCAAGCAAAAAGATAGCCTAAAACTATTCGATAAGCATTGGATAGTCGAATGCTTATCGAATATCGAGGGAATTCGAGGGATTTGCCCCTAACTGTAACACATTTAAGCCTTCTAGTGCACCTTTTCCCATTTATTTAAATTATGTTTAAATCTAGCTGAACTATGTAGAAGTTCCTCACTATACCTTTGGTTTAGTTTGTGATATATTCTAATCAATTCCCCTTGGGATGTACTGGGGAAAAAATTGCTTTTATTTTTAATGTGGGGAGAATGTGTGTATTCATCAATTGTAGTGCATCAAATGTCATCTGAATCTATTCTGTCGGTATTGTGCAACAAATAGTGACCCACCCATCTTGAGTGTGTTTACCATTGCTTTACCCTTTCTTATGCAAGCATATCTCCTCTACATGTTTCTTATAAAATGACTATTTGTATGTAACTGCTCCCTTTGCAATTCATAAAATAAAGCAAGTGTCAATATGTCAATATGGTCCTGTAAATAAAGCAACAAATGGAAGGCCCATTATTTTAATTGTATAATAATCTAGATCAGCTCTGGAAAATATTATTTTTTATATTTTTTTTATATTTATATATTATTTATATTATATTTATATTATTAAAAATTAATTATATGTATATAGGTTGTAAGAGTTTTTTTTCACAAATTATAAAAATGCACCTTTAGGCCTTCAGCTTCTGTTTTCCATTGTTTTTTTTTCAGTATAGTACTCTGATCTAACATCATCAAAGAGGTTACTCAAGAACAATGATGTTGCTAAAATTAAAATAAATTATAAAAATAAATTATAAAAATATCTGTTGAGAATGGAGTATATGTAAAGAATAGCATAATCAAGCATTTAGCCATATCTTTCACAAAATTTGGAGTTTTCCATTTCCACCAATTTCTTGAGTTCAGAGCACATTATCAGATATGTTTCTAAACAGAACACGGCTTTGCTTGTTAAATGTTTATTGTTGATAAGAAAATGACATCAAAGTTTGCTGAATGATTAATATTGTAATTTGAAAGAGCTAAAAGTTCCTGCATATTAGTGTCAAGAACTGGTATAGCAGTAGCATCTTTTGTTAATATTCAGTTCAGAGAGTTGCAGACATTGATTGAAGGGATTGGCAAATCAGAACTGAACAGATTCACTCAAGCAATTTTTGTAGCATACCAAAGTGCTTTTCTAAAAAGCTCCATAGGTTGCAATAGAAAAGGTCCTACTGACAGCAATTTTAAGCTGGAATTAATAGCATATGTCATATATTATAATTGAGCTATCACTTTTTCATCTGCATAAATGAAACAATGTGATTTAACAGGCTATGAATTTGTACTTTTGGGGGCAGATTTACTAAGGTTCGAATTGATTCGAAGTGAAAATTTTAATCAAATTTTTTTTTTATAATTCTTTATTTTAAGTATTTTCAAAATCAAGGGGTAGAGGGGGTACAGAATAGAGAGAGGGGAGGGGGGGAGGATTATGCATCTTTTATATGAACATATATTTAACAGATACTGACAACCTGTAATACCTAATTACAGCAATT
>CM044446.1:40568448-40587992 GCA_024363595.1 Xenopus borealis | reverse complement strand
TGTTCGCGCGAACAGCCGATGTTCGCGCGTACAAGTTCGCCGGCGAACAGTCCGCGACATCCCTATACAGAAACACCAGAACTTATTAACACAACACAAAATAATGGGAGGAGACTTCAACTTAACTTTCTCTCAAGATAAGGATAGATCTTACCCCTCTCCAGACAAAACTTCTATCCACCATTCTAAGTGCTTCAGGCAACTAATGAGGCAATATATTTTACAAGATGCTTAGAGAATTAACCAGGGATAGACAATTTACCTTCTATTCTAACCCACACCAAGGGGCAGATTTACTAAATTTGTGTGAATGATACGACCATCGAATTTTCAGTATTCGATCAAATCGAATGATTCGAATAGATTGAATAAAAATCTATTCAACCATTTGATGGTCGAATTACTTGCCCTTTAGATTTTTATTCAATGGCCTAGTTCGCCAGATTAAACCTACTGAATAAAAAAATTTGATGGAATGGTTAAAATCGTTCGATTCAAACAATTTTATCAATTGATCGAATTTTTTTATTTGATCATTCGATTAATTGAATATCGTTAAAACCCTTCAAATTCGACTATCGAATTCGAAGGGTTAAAATTCAATAAAAATTTGATGGTTGAATTTGAGGGTTTTTTAACCCTCGAATTTGACCCTTAGGGGCAAATTTACTATTATTCCCTAAAATTTGCTCGACCAAATTCGAAATTCGATAAGCATTCGACTATCGAATGCTTATCGAATAGTTTTAGGCTATCATTTCGCTCGATATTCGATTTCTGGATGAATTTGTACGATCGGATACCGATCGTTCAATTTCACGAAAACATTGTAAAATTTCATTTGAGCGTCCGAAAAATTCATACGATTCGAACGATCGAACACTTCGATCGTACGAATGGTATTCGAGCAGGAAGCTTCCCATAGGCTTCTATTCAATTTGGTAGGTTCAATCTGCCAAAGTAGGCAGTCGAATAACTTTAAAAATTTTTATTCCTTCGATCATCGAATGATCGAATTATCGAATATCCGATCATTCGATCTATTCGATCTATTCGATATTTGATGATCGAAGAGGCCAAAATTCACTTTGCGATTTCACGAGAACTTTGATCTATTCACGTGAATTTCATAAATTGGCCCCTTAGTAAATATGCCCCTAAGTGTATCTAAGACTCGACTATTTTTTCCTCTCCCATACCTGCCTTAATGGGAATTTTTCATCTAAAATATTACCAATCACATGGTCTGAGCATGCCCCTGTCCTGTGGAATATTACATTCAGATTACATTCAGCCCAACATTACACAGGCCAACCCATTGGAGAATGAATGAAGCCATATAAAATACATTATAGCATTATAGCAGATACAAAAAAAATCAAGGAAACTCTTAAGGAATATTTTCCCTCAATGCTCCCTCACCCCCCTCACTGCCGGTTCTGTGGTAAGCCCATAAGGCAACAATTAGGGGGACTTTAATTGCTATAACTTCAGCTCAGAAACAGAAATCTATAAATGTAGTAACAAAACTGACAGAAACATTGGAGAATTCACAACGCTTACATCAACTAGCCAATACCCCAGAAACTTGGTGAAAACTTATACAAGCTAGGCAAGAACTCCATGCTTACAGACTTAAAGAAATCAACAAGACAAAATCAACAGTGGTCCCGCCAAACCTACTATGAACAAGGAGATAAAGCCCTAACTTTCCTAGCAAATAAACTGAGGGAACGGAAAGCCCAGGCCACCATAACTAAAATAAAATCCCCTCAGGGCATATGCACACATAACCTAGACGAGATAGCAGATCACTCCCGCCAATATTATAGCAATTTGTATAACCTGGCAGATGACCCAGCCTCCACAACAACTACTTCATCAAGCTCACTTCAAGACTTTTTACACTCAGCTGGCAACACCCTGAAGGCTTAGAAATCCTTAACTCAGAAATCTCACCAGAAGAGATTTTGGCTACCTTGAAATCTCTCCCAAATAAAAAGACCCCAGGCCCAGATGGGTTAATGCTTGCCTCCTACTCAACTCTTTTACATAAAGAGGGGAAAGACCCATCTCTATGTAGTAGTTATAGACCTATAGCACTTCATAACTCTGACCTAAAATTGTTCACTAAGATCTTAGCAAATAGACTAGCCACCTTAGTTCCTGCTTTAATCCATCCAGACCAAGTTGGTTTTATCAAAGGGAGGCAAGCAGGTGAAATTATCAGACAGACTATTTCCTTACTGGAAGCAATCTAAGGAGGGAGCAAACTAGCCCTATTATTAGGACTCGACGCGGAGAAGGCCTTTGACTGGTTTAGCTGGCCTTTTCTATTCACTTTTTTAACACACATGGGATTCAAAGGACCATTTCTCACAGCGCTTAGGGCTCTATATAGCTTACCTAGCGCTAAACTCCCAGGCGACACAGGGAAACCTATCAAGGTCAGCAATGGAACCAAGCAAGGTTGTCCCTTATCACCTCTACTGTATTTTATAAGCATAGAACTCTTAGGGGCATACATTAGGAATCATCCTGACATTAAGGCCATTAAGATTGCCATAAGATAGCATTATTTGCGGACAGCGTCCTGCTGTCCCTTGCTAATCCCCATATATCCTTACAATCTCTACATAAAGCATTATATTTGTGTAGCCACCTGTCTGGGTACATAATTAACTGGCAAAAGTCAGAGGCACTTCCATTATCCATGCAGGACACCTCCCTACAGCACTATAAAATTAACTGCCGTTATAAATGGAAGACAGACTCGTACTTACCTAGGGACAAAGATAACACCACTATACAGCAGCCTGTTTAAAAGCAACTTCCAACCACAGATCCAACAAAGTAAACAGCTACTACAGAAGTGGTTAGATTACCCACTTTCATGGTTTGGCCGTATAGTGGCATTGAAGATGAGCATTCTACCCACATTTCTGTATTTGTTCAAAACTCCTCCAGTATTGGATCAAATACAGAACATTTCTTTATAGCTCCAACACACATGGTAGCGCTTCTCTGGAATGCAGGTCCACACCTAGCACTCCCAAAAGCCATACTCGAAACCACCAAAGCGGTTCTTACTGTATGGTATCGAACCAAAGATATATTACATTTAATTTAATATTACATTTAATGACTCCATTTCTCAAAAACCCCAGGTTTCAACCAGGGACACAAGTATCCTTGTATGGCAACTGGGGTGCAAAAAGCTTGTTTCATATACTTGATGTACTCACCACTGACTCTTCCCAGATGCTCCAATTCGGAGACCTACTTGCAAAACTTCCAGAAATCCCAATAAGGTTTTATAAATACAGTACCTTCAAAAAGATATTTCATTCAACCTTTCCTTACAGCTAAACCTACAATAATTCTTACCCCTTTCGAGAATATCATGAGGGGCAGCTGGCCACAAAAAGCCCTTTTATCAAATATATATAACATTTTAATCTCTCTACCAAACAATAGGTTCCCAAAACACAGGTACATGATGTACTGGGAACAAGAACTAGAGGGTCCCTTGGAATTGGAGGACTGGGAGGCTATATGGCGTTATGCGAAATCAGGAGTGACATGTGTGAAAAAATGTATATAAAGTTATGATGCTTTGGTATATGACCCCTCAAAATCTGAACAAAATTAATCAAGCTATTCCAGACCAGTGCTGGAAGGGCTGCCCCAACATAGGATCATTATACCACCTACTATGGGAGTGTCCAGTGATCACTGGATATTGGGAGGAAGTCCATAGATTGATATTGAAAGTTACTTGCAATCAGATGGACAAAAACCCGATAACTCATTTCTTGGGTAAGCCTATACAGGAAATCTCAAGTACTTCCCAGAAGCTGGTTAACCACATATTGACGGCAGCATATATTGCACTAGCAGCCAAATGGAAATCATCAGTCATTCCTTCAATAATAGAAATCCATAGGAAACTTGTTGCAAATATGCATTTCGAGAGTATGATTGCCCATATTCAAAATAGAACCCTTAAATTCCTAGACATATGGGCCCCTTGCTAACTTCTTGGGAAGCTGGCTGACTATAGCTGACTATAACTTAAGTTGCCAGATCAAAACCCAACCAGAGACCAAGTAAAATGCTTAACTTACTGCTTAAACTAACCAACTGGGTGGACGAGGATACCTCAATAGAAAACATTTAAGAATAAATAAAGGTAGACAAGTTAGTTTTATATTTAAACTTTTCTTTCTGTTTATTTGATCATGCATTATGCAATGATACTGAAAAAAGGATAACAAACTACACTGTATAATACTCACACTCACTGTGTGAAAGGGACACTGCATGTACCCACACAATACAATGTTACAGAAAAAAAAAAGATAATTCCATGTGCCATTCACTCAATCGGGGTATTCTTGCAATTAAAAATTCATATGCATACTAGAAAACATGGCAACACTGTAATATTTTCATGCAAGGAGTGTGGGCAAGTGTGGGCTAGTGTAATAAATTACTTATTTAAAAATAGCATCTCATGAATATCTAGAATCAGTGCATTAGGCACCCTTGTGGCAGGTTGATACACAATTAAAACTTGGTTTTAAAGTGTTATGGTTTAGTGGTTAGTGGTGTAAATAAAATTACATTTTTGAAAGGTGCGCCCAGTAAAATGTGCACTTTATTCCCTCTGAAACTCTTTGCACAAAACTCTGCTAACAGATTCTAAACACATCTCATTGTTCTCCTTTCAATATCAAAGATACAGAATTAGGGTAGAGCCTACTAAATATGTTACAATAGACATATGACAGAAGCAAAACATGGCAACCCACTACTGGAACTAATCAATTAGCTTGCTATGTTTAAAATACAAAACATTATTAATCAGGTAGGTTACATGTAGGTTAGTGCCTTACACTTAAAGAGAACAACTTCCTAAGTAAACAAAATATGAATTTATTATTCCATAATAATGTACATGATTATCCCCCTATCATTTTGTTATTAGGTTTTATCTGATTTAAAAATGATAAAATGCCAGCTCATCACTTCCATAAATTTTTATGGCAGTTATTTCCTTGTAGTGGTCACTCAAAAATATGATGTAGCATAAGCATTCCTTGAATTACTTATCCGGATTTAACTGAAATTCCTCTACCCACTCTTCCCCTTTATAACTTATAAATAAATAATGTTTCAAAAATAAAGTTTGGTACTGTGCAGGATATTGCCTCTATTATACATGTAAATATTTGATGAACAACTGATATTTGATTTGATCGTAGAGCATGAAAATTAAACAGACTGGGTACATTCAGCAAAATCTCTTTTGCAAGCATGCTACACC
This sequence comes from Xenopus borealis, assembly GCA_024363595.1. Taxonomy (NCBI): domain Eukaryota; kingdom Metazoa; phylum Chordata; class Amphibia; order Anura; family Pipidae; genus Xenopus; species Xenopus borealis. Next base: position 40,582,663 of record CM044446.1, on the reverse strand, counting down.
AGTTCATGTCTGACTGTATGAGGATTTTTAGTGAAGACTGTTAAAATGTGGGTGCATTCGCTATGTCTGCCACACAAAATGTCTCAGTGTTTTTTTAATGGGATCACACAGGCAGCAATGTTATTCATATTCTGTTGAAAATGAATACAATTCTGTGGATTCCTCCAGGAGCCCACCTGATTTGTATGAATTCTGTTCTCAAGTTAACCTTGGTACTACTACATTGACCTTGAGGAAGAACCATCCCATTGGGCATTTAAGTAGTACTTTGTTTTGCTGTGCTCTCGCTAGGGTGGCTTAAAAAGAGCTATAGAACTGGGATAAAGTAAGGTTGGGAGAGGTATCATCTCTATGCATTATGCAAACAGTCAACCGATGCGCTAATCAGACAAAGCTATGAGGTGTCATACACAGTATCACCCCATTTCTACTGTTCCAGTTATTAGGCAGACAGCAGTGGAGCTGTGGTTCCTCTTCATGCTGCTGCACCATATAATCGGCAATAACAGGTATCAGCAGGTATCAGCAGATTTTCAACCAGACCCAATCTCTTAACAGACAAATATTCATAGTCCATGGATATTAGTCTGGATTGGCAGACCACCACACACATAGAAAGTCAAACAAAGCTTTTTTTTGTGCAATTTTATTTACAGTATGTGTGTATGGTCAGCCTAAGGTGCAAGGCAGACATTGCTTTATGCAGTACATATTTGGTTTAGTTTATGCTAAACCAAATATTTCTGTGAATAGCAAGTTGAACTTTCATGTGTAAATCTGTGGAGCAACAATGGAGTTCACTTGTCGAGGGAACATGTACCAGGAGGGCATATAACTAGAAATAAGCAAACTAATACCAATAAATTATTATTCTTATAAATACGGACAATTCCAAGCTGAGATTAAACCATAATCACAATACTCCAGGGACATATATTCAGGACCTGATGGTTGCCTTATGATTTCACTAGAAAGGAAACTAACATGTGAATGAGTCAATCCAGCATGCTGTCAGGAATTGGATCAGGAAGGAGAATGGACTGGAAGATCTACCCCTAATGCTGGCCATACACGGGAAGATAAAGCTGCCGATATAGGTTGTTTAGACCAATTTAACAGCTTATCCGACGGACCTCCCCGACTGATATCTGGACACAATATCGATCGGGAAGGTTGGATTTTCTTCTGACCGACCCATCAGAAGTCCATTGCGCTAGTTGTAATTCAATTGTTCGGCCATAGGGCCGAATGTCCGGATTACCCCGATATAGCCCTGCCAGTTAGTGGCATATCGGGGAAAGATCCGCTCCGAGTGGATCTTTGCATCTATGGCCAGCTTAAGACTGGAAGCTAAAGCCTCAGTTACCAGTTGAGAAACCATTGTAGCTCTTAACCAGGAGAAATGAAAGAAAAAGTCACTTGGTGATCTTTTCATAAAGACAGAATTTGAAAAAACCACAGCTCAGTGAGTAAAAACCATTGAAAGTTGTTCCTATATAACACTGGTAGGTAAGCAATAACAAAGACCCTAGTTTCAGGCCACGCCGATCTGACACCCTAGGCAACATGGTCTGGCCACCGATCTCCCCTCTGAGCATAAGCAGAACGCCGGAGGGGAGGGAGCTAGGCTGGAGCCGGAGGGGAGGTGAGAATGTGGAGGAGAGGTTGGCAGGGAGGTTGGAGAACGTTACATAGTTACATTGGGTTGAAAAAAGACTAACTCCATCATTTTCAACCCCTCCAAATTAAAACCCAGCATACACACACACCCCTCCACTCTTTCAGACAAACCATATATGCCCATAGCTATACTAACTGTAGAGTTTAGTATCAAAATAGCCTTTGATATTTTATCTGTCGAAAAAATCATCCAAGCCCCTTTTACAAGCATCAAAAGAATCAGCCATCACAACATCACCCGGCAGTGCATTCCACAACCTCACTGTCCTTACTGTGAAGAACCATCTACACTGCTTCAAATGAAAGTCCATTTCTTCTAGTCTGAAGGGGTGGCCTCTGGTGCGGTGATCCTCTTTATGGGTTAAAAGGTACCCTGATATTTGTCTATAATGTCCTCTAATGTATTTGTAAAGTGTAATCATGTCCCCTTGCAAGCGCCTTTTTTCCAGAGAAAACAACCCCATCCTGGACAGTCTACCCTCGTAATTGAATCTTCCATCCCTCTAGCCAGTTTAGTTGCACGTCTCTGCACTCTCTCCAGCTCATTTACATCCATCCTAAGACTGGAGTCCAAAACTGCACTGCATATTCCAGATGAGGTCTTAATAGGGATCTTTTCATCCCTTGAGTTTATGCTACAGAATGACACTGCCCAGAATTAGACAACTTCTTATCTATAAAAACCCGAAGATGCTTCTCACTTAAGGAAGCTCCCATGCCCCCTTCTGTTGTGCCTAGGCAGGTGCCTCTTCTGCCCTGAAAGACCCTTTCCTTTATTCACAGGAAAGGACCCACTGACACAGAGCATTTTTGCAAGAACAGCAGTCTCCACACCAGATCAATTGGACTGTTCCAAGTTGAGGCTGGTAACTAATAATATAACAGACTGAGTCAATTCAGCCACCACCAGAGTAAGAGACAATAATCAACAGCAGACAAGTTATAGTCACAATTGCCCAGAAATAACTTGCTGAATGTGATAAAAATGATGGTGCAACAGTATGTCTATTCCCTGGACTAGTGAATAACCCTTCCTCTGTGCCATTCAGCAGCAGCACTCAAGTATTACATGTATATGAATATGTATTACCCATACGTGTTTCACACATGAAAAGTAATTATTTGGGCAATTATTGCATGATATAATGATTTCTGTTCTAGTATAGAAAATAGTTATATCCAAACAGGTCAGTTTCACCTAGTGGTAACTAGGGTTACTACTCAATGTAATTATGCATAATGATAAAACAGCCAGCCAACATTTCTACACCATAATTGTCATAGTATGATAATTTTCAAAACAATGTCTTTAAGGTTTTATTTGGACTTTTCAGGAAAGAATGGATGACCTCCCTAATGCCATATGAAAAGAATGGCCATGTACAAAGTAAAATAATTTTAATAGGTTTCAAACACTGGATTTAGTGTATTGCTAATAAAGCTGTTCTAATGCATACAAAGGTTTTGTACAATGTAACAGTTCAGAAATCACTCAGTTCCTAAAGTGAAAGAGCAACTTGCCATACTCAGGAATTGGAACCATAATTACAACGCATGCCTTTGTGCACAGAAGCAAATGGATGTTAATGTAAGGGTTGTGTTCTACATTTGACTGTAATAAGTGCACCTTATGGGCATAGAATATATTTTTCTTCCTTTTGTTCACCTCAAATAATAAATATTTAATTGCCTCATTTACGGAGAGGGGCCTTAAAAGAATTGTTCTCAGAAAGGATGGGATTGGACTCAGAAAATTGATGCCTGGCATTTAGAACATTCATTCAGCCTGGGTTGTGTGTCCTTGCTATTCTGAAACTGGCTGAAGAGTTTGGTTCAAATCCATCATTGTTCAAAGTCACCTTATTTACTGTCTGTCTGTCTGTCTGTCTGATTTAATGCTCTGTATTTCCAACTTGGAAACAGTAAATGCTGAATGGGTTATTAACTTTTCTTTCTGCTTCATGTAATTATAGTCATCCTGCATACCTATTTTATTTAATGCATAATTATTGTCTTTAAGCAAAAAAGAAGATTATGATTATTATGAATACACCATTCTAATTTTACACCTACAGTTTTTTGTTTTTTTTTTAATTATGATTACAGGGCTTAAATCTGATAAATTTATATACTACAACAGCCACATTAATTATTTTATCACACATTATATACTATTTTTGATTTTAATGGGAACATACATAGACCAGGATTTTCTAAATAACTAAATGTAACTTACGCTTAAGTGAAACCAATAAAACCTTAATTTGGAATTTTTCACATTAGCTCCATAGTGGTTAATTTTATCATACTGTACATTTTAATCACATAATTATGAATAAAATCCATCAAGCACACTTGTTGCTCGGTGCACAGTTCTTCATGCAAACATACAATTATTCAAACCAAAAGAGGCACTGGATTAAAAAGTAAAAGCATCCCCCTTTGTAGACATTCATATAGCAATTCTTTGAAGGCCTGCCTGCATTCTGCACCTTTTATCTATAGAGCTGTCCCATGCAATGTTTGATAGTGGCCTTACTAACAGGGGAACAGATTAATTGATTTCATAAAGGTTATAAAATTGGGTTTACAGGTTTACCCTTTAAAAGCATTGCCTTTACTACTTGTTTAAATCAGGCCTAATCTAATCTTAAAAATATATTATTTCAAATCAGTATAAATAATAACTAATAAAAGATTCAGCTGGCTTTAAGCTAGAAAATGTTAAGCAAGATCTTGAGCTGGTAGCAAAGTTCAGGGAGATCAGATAATTATTTCAGCAGCAAGCAGCACAGCTGGAGCTTGAGAAATGACCAGTTTCCATTTTCTTGTTCAGGAAAATAAGAAGGTTATTAGAGGCAAATTAAAGATTATAGGTATGGCGTGCAACTGTAGTTATTTTGAAACTGTAATAACAGTCAGAATTTCTTGAAGGTGACGAGAAGGTGTCATTTACAGCCCATGAAGATTTATAGAAAAGTGCTACTGGATGCCAAATACATAATGGTTTATTTTTATCCAGGTGAGTTTGATGCAAATTTCCAGGACCATGTTTAATCTGCTAGGATACAAAGTACAGTACGTTACATTGGCTTAGTCTCATAAAACATAATGTCATTTTAACTTTCTATGTGAGATGCCTCTCCAGTCCAATGGAGTAAGTATAAGGACTCATATGTAGTTTTTGCAGTTTGGGTCTATAGGGGATGAAACATTTGTGTCCAACTGAATAAATTATTCAGGCAAAAGTGATGACTGGTAAATAACATGGTTTATTTGCTTAATTCTAGCTTAGTGTGTTAACTTCATTTGCATTCAATTTCTAAAAGACTATTCACAACTTTGACAATTTTCATAATTTTACAATTTAGGCCAAATATTACAAAATGCATTGTGGAAATGCTATGTATAACACAAGGTTGGGTTACACCTCTCCTCTCCTCTAACTGAAATAGTCTAAACCAATAAAAAATGTACTTTAAACCACTGCAGTCTTTGAAAGCTATATTCCAGAAAAGGCATGTTCTTCAAAGCAGCCAAAAAACTACCTTAACATACTTTTCGAGGTGCCATAAGTGGGTTGGCAGCAACCTTCCTTGCCTTTATCCATAGCCTCATATTATTTTATAATCAGCTTTCAGGGGCTATGATCTCACATAATCTGGAGCATAGTCAACCAAAGTTAATATTTCCTAGGAGAAATACTAGATAGACATATCTCTTTTACTAAGCACAATTCAGCAGCCTTAGGGCAATACTTTGTTCAACTCAATAAAAATGTGGAATGTCTCAATACGTACAAACAATATCACAGGTTTTACTTATGTATAAAGTCATGTATATATAGGGAATTATGCATAGTGAAAGAAACAAAAGCAAACCCTACACATAGAATATACTGTGGTTCCCTGGGATCGATTTTACCAATTAGTATCAGGCTAACAAGAAAGCAGATTAAGCACAGAGTACTTTAAAAATAAATGCATTTGCATGCATGTTGCATCTCTAATATAACAGAAGAATAGCAGAGTTATTGGAGTGAATGTAAAAGTAAAAATGGAACCATAAAACACAAATGGGATTATTTATTAAAGTCCGTTTTTTTCTGGTCTGATTTTTAAAGGGAAAAAACAAACTTTATCCTGATTTATTAAACTTGGTGTTAAAAGTCCAAACAAAAAAGTACTGCAACTCAGACCTGCCTAGTTCATGTAGAAGCCAATGACAAATATCATGTTGACATTTTGAAGATATTGTGATATGCGCTGGGTATCTTTCAATAATCCAAAGATTTTGTGGTTTTCGAGGGATAAAAACATGTGGTTCAGATTTTTTCATGCACAATAAATTTTTGTGAAAATGTATTGATAAATTGGGGGCAGAAGTCCATGCGGATTAGGTCGGAATGGTTTTGAGGAAATAGTGAGAAAATTTAGGATTTTGACAAATAACCCCGAAAATGTTTCCACTCTGCAGCAAAATTAAATGGACAAGCAGGTACTAGGTTCAGAAACGCTGACAACTTTGTCATTAGGTGAGCACTGAAATTACCTTGGGCACCTATATAAAATATACGGAACACATACAGTGTACAGTGTAGAATGTATCACAAATTGATGGTGTGTTAGGTCAGTTCGGCTGACACTACTTGTCACCTCTAAAGTGTACAGATGTATAAACCGTTGTACAACTTTTTCCTTAAAGAAATGGAATGCTTTGTTAACACAGGTTGCTTCTCTCGGTACATTAGGCATATTAATGTGCCACAGGTGTGGAACAGTTGTTACTGTTGTAAGAGGTGATCATGCATTCAATTAAACAGCAAATTTGGCACAGATTTCCAAATAGCATTAGACAGTACTGATCCAAATGGTCAATAACCTTTCAAGTAACATCCCACTAATTTTGTAGTTCTATATCTAAAATTTGTATTAAAAGAAATACCAAGGTTTTCAAGTTGTTCTTTGTGACAAAGAGTTTGAAACATTTTATGCATGTGATAATTTGTGTGAAACAAATGTTCTACTGACCAAATAAATGTAAACAGGGGTTTGCAAGTATACTTAATGCAAAGTATCTTGGCTACATCACAAAAGCCTTTAGTTAAATTAGCATGATTATCCCTTGGTCATTACAGAAGCTGTTGAATTACATCTTCCAGTTAATAAAGAGAAAGTCAACTACAACATACTCATAAGGCACATGTGGAGGCACTGTAATACAAGTTGTTGAGTTTGCTGGATGCAATGAGGCTGTGACCACAACATTCACTCTGCACTCAACCCATTATCAATATATTTAGGACACTGAAAGATGTTGTGCCTTGAGCTATTAAAAATGCCTTCCCCTTTAAACAAAACAGGGATTGTTTGTCCATATATTGCAATATATTTGAGCTGGCCAACTACATCAAGTCATCCCCAATATGGCCAGTCCTACACTCAACTTTCATCTGTTTCATTAAGAATTCAATTGCTTCATTATACATTTTACAAAGGGACTAAGTTTTACCTGCAATTTACTTGCTGCTTTCAAGGTAAAACTCCCAAACTTGGTTGCCCTTTTAGTAGCCACCTGTGGGATCAACTGACTATATCTGGAAGGGGTGGGAGCTACAACAAGGAGCTGGCCACTGCACCTATATGAACTATAACAAACAAGGGAAAGTTGTGTTGGCCAACTATATCAAAGTCATCCCTGGTATGGCCAGTCCTACACTAAACTTTCATATGATTAATTAAAAATTAAATTACTTAATTATACAGTTTGCAATGGGACCTGTTTTACAGAATGATTAGGAATTGTGGTTTTCTAAATAAGAGGCTTATTTATTAAAGGTTTTTGAAACCACAACTAAACGCACATATCTTACAGCCACAAATTGAATTGAATTTATTAAAACATCTGAATATGAAAAGGACAAACACAAAAAAGCATGAATGTCTTGAAAACCTCTTAAAATTTTACTTTTCTGAGAAAATCTAGTGAAGAAAAAATCCAAAAACTTCTTAAGGTCTGAATTGATATTAAGCAGTACAATTTTTGCCATAAGTAGAATTTTTTATGCACAAATTAATATTATATTTTCAAAAACTGGAACGTTTGGTATTTATTAAGCACAAAAGACTTGAAAAACTTGAATGTAAAACTTTAGCATCTAAAAGGTTGCAAGTTCATGCAGAAGTCAATGGGAATAAAAGCCATTTTTTTTATTTGAGATTTTAGGGTTTTTTTAAGCTTCTAAAATCACAAATTCAAGTGCTTTGAGATTATAAACACATAAACACATTATAAACTCACAAATTCAAGGTATTCAAGTTTTTTCACAATTTTATTAAATTGAATTTTGTAGCCAACGGGGTTAATCACCAGCTAGTAAACTAGAGCATGGGTTACACTTATGGCAGGGCCTTTGCAAAGTAGAAGAAATAAAGGTACGGTGTAGTGCAATCACAACTCCCACAGGCTACTGTGCTTTTACCAGTAAAGAAATGGGCACAAAAAATAAATAAAACAGAACAAACTTTCCTCATCAGCCTCCTCTTTATATCATGGACTCCTACTGCCTCCATAGGTTGAGTATCATAATGATGCCTCAAGAGGAAGTTAACCACATATTTGGCCTCTTCAGCATTGAGCCCACTTATGCCTGCCATTTCTCATGTGCAAATGAAGATATACACGCAGCACGCATGTACAAGTGACATCTTTGTGACAAAATATTCACGTACAAGACCGTTATGAGAATAGTCACTACACAATGTTTGTGGTTTGTCTCTAAAGTGTGGTCATATATAGTGATGGGCGAATCTCACCCGTTTCGCTTCGCCGAAAAATTAGCGAATTTCCTGCGAAATTCGGCACGTCGCCTCATTTTCGACGTCGTTTCGACGCACGACTCGTTTTTTTTTGGCCACATTTTTGCTGGCCAATTTTTGCTGGCGTTTCGCGAATCACGGGAATTCGCCGCGAATTCGCCCCTGGCGAATAAATTCGCCCATCACTAGTCATATATGTTGTGTATAAACTGCTGATAATTGTCTTCAAATAATACTTGTGATTAGTCTACTAACACATTTTGCAACAAAGCACAGCATATTCATACATTCATATATTATTATAATTATATATATACATTCATAAACATATATGCATGTACTTTAACATGCAATGGGTATGCGGTTTGTGATGATGCATACATGTTTGATTGGGTAAAATGTGTTTACTGTGTTGATAGTATCTTCACAATCACTTAATAAAGTTTAGCAATTTGAAGATGCATATCTGGCCATAAATGTGCCAGTAAAAAATGCCATAATAAACGCAATAAAACAAGACTATTTTATATCATAAATATTTGGGAACTTAATTTGTCACCAGAAAATTCACAGCTCGCAGAAATTACCACTAACGGAAGCTGGTTCGTTAACGTAGTTACCGCCAGTGATCGCTATGACTTCTGAGAGCATCACAGTTTAGTAAACTTAGTCACTTCAAATAATTTGGTGGAAACACATTTGCAGCGATAACGTGCAGAAAATTATAGTCACATTTGCTGCGCTTTAGTAAATGGATGCCTTAAAGCCATGGGGCACATTAACCCTAGGGGTCCCTACATATATGAGGATTTTTTTTTTATAAATAAGCAAACATTCACATTTTTTTAATTGTGGCTTTATTCTAAAACACTTCTAAAACCTCTCAAGTTCAACTTTTGATAAATAAACCCATACATAAACGCAATAAGATTGTTTTGTTTTCCAAAAAAAGATTAATGATATCATAGTTGGGACAAGGTACTGTTTTAGAATTAAAGTGAAAAGGGAAATATGCTTTTGGATTTTTGTGGATAATGGATGCCATACATGCACATTAAATTAATATTTGATTGAGAGAATATAAATAAAAACAAAAAGCCAGCAGTTGTGCCTGAAGTAGAAGGTTTGTTTGAAATGATATGCATACTATTATAAAATAATCGCACAGGAAAGGTTGCATTATGTGAATGTCAGTTGCTGTGCCTCTTTTTTAAAAAAATTCATGTGTGCTAAATAGTAACTAAGAAAATTCACCATTTGATGCTGTTCCTAAAAAAGTACAGGTATGGGACTTATTATCCAGAATCATCGGGACCTGGGGGCACCTTAAGACTACTAGAAAATCATGTAAACATTGAATAAACTCAATAGGCAGGTTTTACTTCCAATAAGGATTAATTACAGTATATCTTGGTTGGGATCAAGTACAAGCTACTGTTTTATTATTACAGAGAAAAGGGAAATCATTTTTAAAATTTTGGATTATAGAATTATAATGGAGTCTATGGGAGACAGCCTTTCTGTAATTTGGAACTTTCTGGATAACAGGTTTCCAGATAATGGATCCCATACCTGTACCAAAGAATAGCAACCAATAAGCAGTTAGATTTGACCAGCTTAATACAAATTACAACATAACAACACAGATGTAATTTAATTGGTAAATTAACCCAAGTGTTTAGCATTTTAAAAAAAGCTGTTTTTTTCTATTCATACTGTGTTGTACAAACAAGTCTTTCACAAACATGATTTTTATTTATCATTCAATTCTGTTTCCCATCACAGATGACACATTTCATGCACTCTTCCATTAGAAAGACATGTTGTGCTTCTTAAATAATTTGAGAACATACAAGAGTGGTTTATAAAGCTCCACTGTTTTCTTTTCATTTGAACAATTGTGCACAATGAACATCAAACACTGATGATCAAGGCAAGACTCTTGAACCCAACTGGTCTTGCCTTGACAACCACCTTAAGAGCAATAAGGAATGTGTCTTTATAATGCAGCTAATAATTTTGGAAGCATTTCAAACAAACCTCAACACAATAATATGTGTTAATTGAAACCAGATGAAGTCAGGGTACATGAGCATCGGTTATTTTTTTCAGCTTCACAACATTTCAAATGATTACATTAACCACTGTTCCATTTCAATCCTCTAAAACATGAAATGCTGTAAAGCAAGTAACTACCAAGTGTTAAAATGATCAAATCAATCTTGCAATATCAACAAACAAAGGAACTGAGAATTTAAAAAACTAATAGCCTCTATTTTAATGACTATTTTTACTGTTTAAATACAGTAGTATGAGCAAACCCCATTAAATGGAAAATCATGCAAATTTCAGATTTGGCCTGCAATTTGTGGTACAGGTATTGGATCCATTATCCAAAAAATTGTTATCTGTAAACTGTACCTTGTACTTGATCTAAACTAAGATATAATTAATCCTAATTGGAAGCATTGGGTGTATTTAATTTTACATGATTTTCTAGTAGACATACGAACATCCGTTAAGATGGAAAACCTCAGGCTCCAAGCATTCTGAATAAAAGATAACATACCTTTACATCAAAGGATATGCAATTTAGCTATCATTTTGATAAACTTATTTATAGAATAAAAGTTTCAATAGTTTATTTAATGTATAAATGATTTTTTTAGCAAACAGCATATAGTGATCAAAATTATAGAAAGATCCCTTATCAGGAAAACCCAAGGTTATCTTTTCCACTTAGATTTTAATCTCTAAGAGGCTGGGTCTTTCTTCCAACTGTGTCTCTTACCACATGGTAGCAAATCTCTGCATATTTATACTTATCTATGTTTTATTATTTATTTATGTTTGTCTTCCCTGTGTGTATACATTTCTTTTTTGTAATATTGCACATGGCTGGATGTATTCTTGTAGTGCTTTATAAATAAGTTTAGGCATCATGTTCCATGGCGACCACACAGAGCACTAATCAAACCTAGCACTTACTGGACCATTTCCAACACTAATTGGACCCTGTTTGGATATTTCCTGTTAACAGTTTTTTTTTTATAAAAGTGGATATGGTCCAATAGGAAGTGAATTCACCAAAAAAATTCAAAATGGAAATCTTAACAGATTGTTCCTGAAAATTTATTAGTTTTACATCAATGACTTTAAAAATACAAGCGACAGGAAGAAAAATTATATTTTCCTTTAAAAAAAAAAAAACTGTTTTGCAGTCTCCAATTGAAAATAACTAATTAATAACTAATCTAAAGGCCCACCTAATGAACTGTGCCTTTTTTTAGGCGAGAATTAATTGTAATGCTCTGCCCAATATGCCATTTACATCAGCAGCAAATCTTTGCATTTGGAGCAAGACAATAGGCCATTTGCAGGCTGTTTTGGAACTTGCTCATTTTACTATTTTCATAAATTGAGTGTATGTTCATTATGGTTTCAAATGAGGGGAACATAATTGCAAAGTACTTAATATATTTTTGTCATAAATACTGCCATCAGGTTTTCCACTGTTTTAGAACATAGTCGCAGAGCCACACATAAATAAAAGGTTCCTGCCAAAATGTTAAATAAATTGAACATAAGTTGATTGTCTCCGAATAGCACAGGAGGTTGGCAGAAAAGTTTAAAAGTTCTTGGAAACACTCAACACCAGCTGTACATTGCTAGTGTGTATCAGTTGAACCATTAAGTGTTGTCACAACAGCAGGTCAGTCCAAACAAATCAGCGACATGGTTGAAATAGAATTCAGTAGCACAGCTCACATTAAGCAAAGGCAAAATCACATCAATCAATACCCACATCTCACTCCATGAATCTTATCAAGTTCAACGCAATTGGAAAGGCATACGTCTCTGCTCAGTTTGAAGAATTCACTGAGGTTTTAAAAATATTCCATCACAGTTCTGTAGACAGTTTATTCAAGAGCAAAATGATTTGCTTGGCACTATACACCAAAAGATACTATTTTCCATGTAGCAGTGATAGATTATTCCAAACAAATTACCCAGTCAAAATAAGACTCTATCATCACACATAGGGACACTGTCTTAGTTGAAAAAAGGCTGGTTGTTATCTTATGCCGTATGAATAAACCATATTCGTTATCTATTAAAGGACAAGGAAAGGCAAAAAAATAAAATCCAATTTTTACTTTCTTTAATGAAAAGGAAATCTATCTCCAATATACCTTAATTAAAAAATATGTACTGTCAAGAAACCTGACTGTATTCAGTGAAATTCTCCCATCATTTACTGCTTTGAATAGGAATTGTAAGACAGTCCCTAAATGCTGGGCAGGGAAACAATCATACTTATTAACAGCAGGGGGAGCCCCTGCCTTACTTCCCAGCCATGCAGAACTCCAGCAGCTTGCAGTTGACAACTGTGTAGAGATTTGTATTGGATTTTATTTCTGCCTTTATATCCCTTTTAATATTTCCAACTCCAGCTGCAGGGAAAAAGATCATGGAGCCAGATTTAAACAGATTCTATTCTATTTGGAGGATTATTTTGCTGCTGGTTCTGCAGAGTTGGAGAACATTTGTATTAAACAATACAAACACTATAAAATCCACATTAGATTACATGACAACACAGGACCCAGTGCAGTCTGTATATTCTGGTTATTAATCAGTCTTGCTGTATCGGCTTCTGGCAGACATTATTTTTGCTGTTTTGATCATTTATGACTATCCCTAAGCAGCCCAGATCACACTGAGCATGTGCACATGGCCAACTTTGAAAGCATAAATCATTTGTTTGATTAGGCTTGTGGTGCAGTAAGTTCATGTTTATGTTTAGTATACAAAATACAGCATTTCTAGCCTTATTCTATTTTAGACTTGTCCTTTAATAACAAATCATGAAACATATAAAAGTACAATGGCGTAGCCTATTCATAAGTATTTCTATTATTTAGTATTTATTAGTATTTCTAAATACAAAAAGTGTACACCAAAGAAATGGACTATATATTAACCTTCCAATTTAAATTTTTCTCTCAAATCTATAAAACTTAAAAAATTTGAGATCTATTGAGTAAAAAGCACAACAAACTGTTATAAATAAATTCACCAAGTAAAAACTGGTGAGGTCCTAAAGAAGCCAATGGTAGCTGTGTTGATTCTATTGGACCATTTTGAAGAAATTCAGACTTTTTTCAAGGTATTTGTTTTTTTAGAGAAATTGTTCAGCTTTTTTTCATTCATGCTTTCTATATTCAGATCTTTTGATAGATCTTTTAATAACTTTCATTGTAATCGTTATTTTAGAGAAAAGTCATGAAGTTAATCATGGCTTTAAATAATTCTAAAACCGCTAAAATAAGACTGTTGATTAATAAGCCTCCCCATGTCATTTAATAGTGAATTGAAAATATGTTGCACTATTGCAGTGTGGTATAAAATGCAAGCATCCGTGTTTTTAATTTCTGCTCCCCTTGTATCTGTGTAAAATATGTGGCTGTCACATCTTACCTTTCCAGCAATCACGCTGTATCCAAGATGGCGGGGCTCTTCAGGGTAGCTGTGCTTGAGCTGTGATGCCGGCTTCGGAACACCGGCACGATGACACCACGAACCAGTGCCAGATTCAAATAAAAGAACACCCAGGACAATGGTTCAATGCCAAAGTATATTTTTCATAATTTTTTTTATTTTCTCCTATTTTTATAGGAACGTGTCACTTTAACCCCTGACAGAGGCCACAACCA
>CM044446.1:40555158-40568438 GCA_024363595.1 Xenopus borealis | reverse complement strand
CAGCATGGCTTTGGCGCTCGCAAGGGGGGGCCAGACGCAGCACTGCCGGGCCCCCATTCAGCACCGGGCCTGGGACACTTGTCCTACCCTTTCCTCCCCATTATGGCAGCCCTATATGTAACATAGTACATAACAATACCACTCACACAAATTGCTTTCATAATATTTGATAAAGATGTAATGTAAAAGTTTTCCTGTGCACTCCACTAAAATGAATTTACAAATACATTTTTTATGTCCCCAATTTAACATTAGCAGTCGAAAGCATCTGCAAATAATAAGTTCATATTCAGTCTGAAAGAATACAAAGCAGCGGAAGATGGTACCTGGAAGCAATGCTGCACTGCTCTGCATTTTAGAGTTTGCACTAGAAAGCAAACATGTAAAAAAAAATGTCAGCAACTGTTTTCCTATGCTATGCCCAGAGGTATATTGTAATTGGTCACCAAAGTCTTTTATGCAACCCTAGGAATGGACTTTACTGGTAATTCATGCATGGATAAGTACCTTTTAGAGTCCATAAAAAACCAACAGAACTCCACCCTACTGTCTTCACTCTAAAATCTCTGTGTACACCGGTCTCTCACCAGATTTGTATTTGCTAATTATATGCTAATTAGGTAGGACTACCCAGGGGAATTAACCCTTTCAGAACCACTATACATGAGGGAGTATGAGGCACAGATCTCACAGGTTACATCTTTTAAACATTGATGTGACACAGAGTTGAGGAACAAGAGACAGGCTATACTGGTTTTTATCTAATTTGTTTGGTCAGTCCTTTTATATAATGATTATGTCGCAAATAGGACTAGTGCCACTGATGGATAGTGCAGCAGGATATGTACCCATAGGGCTATCCTTTTAAGGCACATCACACTGGCCAATTATAGTGTATGGAAGCAACAGAAGTTGGCTTATCTTGCAGAGTGCAACAAGAGTACTGCCATAATTGGCTCTGGAGGAATGAGTGATAGGTCTATCTGACCTGTCACTTTATCTTCTGCTATCTCATGACAGGAAGCTATTAATGTGATCCCATTGCAAGGTGTGAAATATAAAAAGTGGAGAAAAGAGCAAAACCTATATAATATTGTGATAGAAAATACGTTTATGTGATTTTATATATATATATATACATATATATAAATGAACATCAATATGCGTTTTTAAACAAACAAAGCATTGGCATTACCCTTCAGATTAACTTAACCATAGAGTCCAGTTGTATAATACTGTATATCTTGGAAAATATGTAAATAGAATTAAAGGAGAACTAAGCCCCCTACCAAAAGCCCCCTCCCAATTTTGCAGTCATTGCCCCATCTCCTCTGCCTACCCATGATGTGCTTTAGTGTTAGAAGAAAAAAAAACCTTTAAAAAATTGTGACCCTTAAATGCAGAGAAGTGCAGCATATATATACATTTATATATACAATCTGCTTAGCTGGTGCACTCTAACAATCCACAGCTGCCTGGGTGCTGGTCAACACATTAGTATGCAGTGAACAAACAAGCCACACTCCAGGGACTTCATTTTAAAATATAAAAGTGAGGTTTTATTCTCAACGTTTCGCCTCCTTAACTGGGGCCGTCTTCAATATATATATATATATATATATATATATATATATATATTGATTATTGATATATAATATTTATTTTCCAATTTACCCAATTATATTATTTCTCGTCAGCAATGTATGCTATTTCTAGAAGGCCCAACATATATGCTGTATATCAGCAGCTGGCAGTGGCTAAAAAGCTGACTCTACAAGTGAAACTGAACAGTTTCATCCAGGAGAAAAAAAATTATATTTTAATAATTCAAAACAACATTTATTTACTTAGCCCTGACTGTGGTGCATGTGATTCAAGTCATGATCCCATTAACTCTTTTTTCTGGTCCCCTAAAAAATGTAACAACTGTGTGCTGTCTGTATATGTATTCAGTTATCACACAATTATTATTTATTGGAGTCTTCTTTTGGAGCAATAACAATTTTAAGACTGTTTGGGTATGTACCCAAGGCGTATTTATCAATGGGTGAAGTGAAAGTTCACCCTTTGATGAATACGCCTTTAAAAATCCCATAGAAATTAATTGAGAGCTGTGGAATTTCCCTCTAGTGGCGGAACTTCACTCTTAACTTCACTGTTTGATGAATCTACCCCTTTGTCATATTTTAACACACAATCTTAGCTAGGTCACATTCATAATATCTGGCAAATTACAGATGTGCTTTCACTTTGCTATTTTTGAGTTGTGGTTTCTTTTGTGCCACCCTCCGATACAGCCCAGGCTTACATGGAACTCTGGCAATGGCTGACAGATGCATGTTTATTCCATTCTCAGATACTAAACTCTGTAGCTTCATTAATTCTTATTATAGTCTTATTAGACTTTATTTGCACTCAACCCGTTATCAATATATTTAAGACATTGAGATATTTTGTGCATACAGCTACTTAAACAAGACCTTACTCTTTAAACAAAACAGGGATTGATTGTCCAAATATTGCAATATATTTAAGCTGGCCAACTATGTCAGTCATCCCATATTTGGCCAGTTCTACTCTCAATTTTCACCTGATTCATTAAGAATACTTTCCCTTGTTTGTTATAGAAACTGACAATATGTCTACTGTCTAGCCCCATGTCAGAATTCGAAATTAAATAGAAAAAAAAATAGTTTTTTTGAGAAATGGATTTCAGTGCAGAATTCTGCTGGAGCTTCACTATTAACTAATGCATTTTGAGAAAATGAAAAACATTTTTCCCATGACAGTATCCCTTTATGGAGCTGTTTCAGGGAAATGCAAAATAATTATAAACATACACATCTGAATAATATCTAAAATAATTAAGTTTTTTTCTGCAAGACATTTAGCTTATTTGCTTTAATAGACACAGAGAGACACTGCCCAGAATTATATCTACAAAAATCCCTAGATCCTTCTCAATTAAGAAAACACACTGTCATTTAGTGTATAACATGCATTTATATTATTTCTGCTAAAGTGCATAACCTTGCATTTAACAACATTGAACCTAATTTTCCAGATTGCTGCCCAGTTTTCTAATTTAGCCTAATCACTCTGCAAAGTGGCAGCATCCTGCATGGAACCTATAGTTCTGCACAATTTTATATCATCTGCAAAAATAGAAACCGTACTTTCAATGCCCCACTACAGGTCATTAATAAACAAGTTGAAAAGCAAAGGACCAATTACATATACCTGGGATAATCCACTGACCACACTGGTCCATTTAGAAAATGTTCCAGTTACCATCACTCTTTGTAATATATATATTTTAGCCAGTTCTCCGTCCAAGTATAAATACTATGTTCCAAGCCAATATTCTTAATTTGATACTGACACTAAAAAATTACTTTTTAACATATGAATGTACATTAAATGTTGCCTGTAGGTCATGTTGATAATTTTTTGCAGAGAAGTTTGTTTTTGTATATAATTGTTAGTTGAAGTTCCTAAGCCTGACTCTCTGACACTCTGACTTTTGCCAACATGACTGTCCCATCTCAGCCTGTTAGTTACAGTTTCTAATGCTAACGGACTCCTTCTGCAAACTTTCAAAGCTAATATTATAATTAATGTAAAAAAGAGTTTAATTTCAGGTGTCAATATCTCTTTAATTTAACCATTGCAAAGTCGAGGTTCCTGCTCACCTCCTCATAAAAAGCAATTATATTTGTGTGGCATGATCGGTTTAGTCATAAAACCTTGCTGGCATATACTCATAGTATGATTTATAAGGTAGTATTTTATCCCTTAATAAGCTTTAGAAAAACTTTCCCCTGTCAGACTATGAGGCTGTCAATGTACAGTATAAGCATGTGCTTATGGGATTATGCTCAAATAACATCCAAACATTATATATACACAGTTATAAACACTGAGCAAATCTGCACCTGGACAGTACCCCTAGCAACAAATCAGATACTTCCTTTTAATGTTCATCCTGAAGCTGCCTGAAAAAAAGCCAAGCATTGATTGGTTGCTGTGGGTTTTTGCCATGTGCAAATTTGTCTGTTTGTTTTTAAATGAACTCCAGTGATGTCCCCAGTAGAAAACAAGATATGATTGACATTAAACTTAACTACTATTAACCTACTGTTCTGATATTTACCGTGACAACAGTAGAGCAAATTCTCTACATCTCTTTCAAAGCCATAGTATTTACAGTGCTGCTAAGAATGGCAAACATAAGTGATAGACAGTCAGCAAGTAAAATGATCTACCAAGAAGATGGATTGCTGAGCTACTGGTTGGATTTGCTGATATTTCCACAATATATGTACCTGTAGAGATAAACACTCAAAGCCTACCTTGTTTCCACCAGTTCCATTTACTGAATGAGTAATGCATATTATGCAAAACAGGCATACACTCATTGAATGATTGAATGAGCCACACAATGATTTGCTGTTCTCCTGCATCATAGATCTTCTGTGTCTTTTATTTTCCTCTTGCAAATCTTTGTTTGCTTTTGAATCTGAGATGAATGCTAAGGATCAATTGCAAACTCACTGAACAGTTATATCCCATGTGGCCCCCCCTTAAAGTCGCTGACTAACTAAGAGTGAGAGACTGAACAGCAGGAAGTAGTGTTCTGCTGTATTAGTCACTCCAGTCTTTATAGATTACATTTTTGGCTAACTGACTGTAGGGATCTATATAGGTTTTACCAGCACCTTAGTTAAATACCTACTTTCCTTAGTTGCCAGTCAAACGCCTGTGTTATAATTTAAGTATTTGCATACCTGCAGTTATTGGCCAGGTGGCGCTGTGACCACATCCTGCCTTACACTGTATAGTGCTGGGAAGGCAGCTTCCTCTTTGGCCTCTGGATGCTGATCCAGCAGGGTGTGCTCAGGGGGGACCTGGGCACAGAAAGGCCTTGGCTCTGAAGAGGTAACTCCAAAGGGACTGGACACCTTTGGTGGGTAAGTCGGGGACCAGGTAACCCTGTGAATAAGGGTTAGCAAGAACAGGTTAGCTCTGTATGAGTCTCTCTAGGAGAGAAAGCCAGAGAGAGCATGTGTAGCATGAGCAGCTCAGCTCCAACAAGGAATTGCAGGAGGGAGTAGCTTCCCACAGGTTTTAAAATACCTGAGTGCAGGGGCCTCAGTGATTAGGGACTGCAGGGTAGAGGCTGCTTCCTGAGACAACATTTCAGCTGATGCTGTTACCTGTTCTCAATAAGATGTGATTGATTGTTAACCCTATTCAACATGTGAGTAAACCTGGGGACATTGTCTTCAGACTAATTATAAAAGTTTGTTTGAGTTTGCACCAAGAACCTCCTGGCTCCCATCCTTTTTGTAAGTTGCACGCACAGTGTCTGGGTGTTGTAGTTGCTCTACACTGTAGAGGGAATGCTTCCACTTAGTGAAGGCCTGGGATCCTGAAGAGAGAGTCCAATGTAACCAATGCTTATACCAATAGCTGGACATTTTTACTTTCTGTGGTCTAGATAGCCCAGATTAGCGTTACATAATTATATAGAAACCTTATTTTATTATGCACAGATTATCTATTTACCTAGTTTATATTTTTATACTGAACTGTTTATTTAAGGGATTGTTTTGTAGTGAATGTAGTGAAAGTCTCAAGTATCCACAAGGGTTAGAATGCATTTGAATATTTGATTCACAGTTTTTACTATGAATACTACTTCTGACATTTTGTAACTTTTGCCGATCCGCCAAAACAAATGTGTTCTGAGTCATTATGTGAGTCATATCAAAACTTTTATGTTAACACAGAATCTGGGATAAGCTTTTAACATTATACCTGATCTGTTCTGGGAAATTGATTGACTGTATGTAGATTATCTTAAGTGTCCATAAAGAAAGAATTTATTGTGCTGTAATTTCACTGTGACACCTCTGAGGCTATCGTAATATTCTGTTCTTCTTATTTTACAATGAATAGATTTAGTGATGTGAGACAGCAAATATACAATAAAGCCATGAGAAACTTGACATTTCCTGCATGAAAAGCCTAAAACCAGTCAGGATATCTAAAGGGAATTACAGTGTGGTACAAGTGTCACTACTAGGTATTAGACATTTAAAAAAAAATATTAAAAGATAAATGTAGGTAAAATACAGTAATCTTTTGTCAAAAAGTTTATTAGAGGAACACTAAATAGAATTAATTTACAAAATATACAGGTAAAAAAGATATTTATCTGCACTCCAATGCAAATGCAATGCAAAATTTGTATATAAAAATGGGGGTGCACATTTATCATTAATATCTATCCATGAATTTTCAAAACTGGCACACCCATGTAAAAATCTTTTATCACATCTTTTTAAGACTCTAATATTATAGGGCAGATTTATAAAGGGTTGCATTTCGAAGTGAAAATACTTCGAAATTCGACCGTTGAATATTAGTATACAGGGCACATTTACTAAAGGTTGAAGTGAAAATTTTAACAAAATTAGAATTTTTTTAATTCGAATTTCTAAGTAATTTTGGGCTGCTTCGACTATCAAAGAGCCCAAATTTCAAAGTACTTGCTCTTTAAGAATCCTTTGACTATTCGCCAGCTTAAAGCTGCCAAATTGCCATTCTAGTTCCAAGAATTCGAAGGATTTTGCGGAAAATCATTCCAATTGTTCGGTTGAATCGAACAATTTCAACGATTTTTTATGCGATTGAAAATGGAGCAATTCTATCAAAATAGATAAGCCCTTTAAAAATACATTGAGGGTCAAATTTAGAAGTTAGTAAATCTGCCCCTCAGTGTTTTTTTATCGAATAGGTAAATTTTGGATCAAATGCAAATCATTTGAATCGTTCAATTGAATCATTCGGTTTGAATGATTTACTTAAAAAAAATTTGATTTTATCAAAATTTGTTAAAAGTCTCCATAAAGGTTTTAGGAGGTCCCTCATAGGCTAAAACAGCAAATCGGCAGGTTGAAGGTGGCAAAAGGTCGAATTCGAATTTATCTACAGTACTTCGCTTTTCGAATGCTCAAATTTTTCAATCCAAATTGAATTTTTCCTATTCAAATCAAATTTTGACCTATACGATAGGCCAATTCGATAGTCGAAGTACCCAAAAATTACTTTGAAAATCGAATTTTTAAAATTTGAATTTTCACTATGACCCTTGATAAACCTGCCCCGATGTGTTAAAATAAAAAGGTGAACATGGGTGTGCCGGTTTTGAAAATTCGTGGATATGTATTATATATTATTAATATAAGCCCAGACTGTAAAAAAAAGAGCAAATGTAACTAAAGAGAACCAATAACAAAAAAAAATAATAATTTACTCATATGAGTATAATAATGGTGCAAAATTTTATATTTGTACTGGAAAGCAGCATGAGTATGTCTGCAACTATTCGGCAATTAGCTCTGAGCAGTCTGTGTTCATAAATCAACCTTCTATATGTCAAGGTCCATGGTATACTAGATATTTGCTTCACTGACATTTTTTCTGTCACTTTTTTGACGTGCATCGCGCGTCAATTGTGACACGTCGCTTTCGGCGCGCGACACATTTTTTTTTTACGTCAGCGAATTTGCCGCGAATTCGTGCCTGCCCAGTACATTTGTCCATCACTATTGATAGTCATATCATATATTCAATACTTGGGAATATTGTCTTATACCAGTCATATACCTTTAAGAGGCAGCTGCAGATGGCATCAAGGCAATGAATTTTCCCCATAGCATAGAGTAAAATGTGAAAAAACAGTATGTAGGGCTCATGTCATCTTAGTCCTTTATAACAAGCGGTGCGGATTTTACTATCTGCATCAGACAAGTGGTTAAACCAGTATTGTTTTCACTTTAACATATTGGAGTACCACACTAGAAAAGCACAGTTTGCTATTTAAATAGAAAGCAGCTCTGAAACCTCCCACTGACGGCCATATAAATATGTATATACCTTTAAGTAAAGCTGTATGTGCAGAATAACCCTTAACAATCTTGCAGAGTAAGAAAAAAAATGCAAAATCTAACAACAGATCATTTTGTCCCCTATAAAGTTTCTAATCTCCTTGTGTACAGCACAAAAGTCAAATGATTTATATTTCTACACAATGGAAATAGATTGAAATATCTTAATGCAGCAGTGTAATGGATAATGCAGAAGAAAATATTGATTAGATTATTTGTTTAACCTTAAGTGTAGGTTATACTTGTCACACATGTAGTTGTTTTTGCTTTGTTTTTTTGTAAAAATTATTAATTTTATTAATATTGTATTTATGCCAGTAATGTTATATTGCTCGTTGCTGTCATGTGGTAATTTTTCCAGGAAACTTTGTCTGGGTTAGAAAAGGAAGTTACATGGGGTGTAATTATATAAATCAATAGCAGAGACTGGGGTAGTTCACCATATGGATGTATCAGTTTTTCGTGTCTCTTGCCCCATTGATCTCCAATTATTATCTGTCCAATAGGATAGAGATCAAATGCAATAAAGCAGAGAAATGTGCTTATTTGGCATGGCGTAGTTAATAACGCTGCATCAGTAATTTACATGGGCAATGAATAGATCTGTTGTTCTGATATAGATATATTAAGATTATTTTACATTGAAAGGATAAAATGCTGCCAATGTTATCCTGGGCCAATATCTTAATAGGATCCTGCCAAGCCCTGCTACAAACTGCTGGTATCAAGAAGAATGAGCTGTGTGTGCCAAAGAACAGCAGGAGAGAGCATTAAACCTCCCTCTGGGTTTTAAACCATGAACTATTGCAAGGGAACATTTATAGGCAGTTCTAAGGTCTGGATAGGTTGTTTGGCTTTGTAGAATTAAAGAAAATATCTGTGCATTCATACAAGTTGCAGCTAAAATATATTTGCCCCTCCCCAAATGAATATTCAGAGGGAACTGCCAGCATTGATGAAAACCAAGAATTGTAGTGAACAGCATTTTGCAGCTTAGTTATATGCTGTATGTGAATCTGCCTTTTCCATAAGTCGATCCATTTAAATCCAAACATATCAACATTAAAAGCTATTAAAGGGGTGGTTCACCTTCAGGTTAACTTTTAGTATGCTATAGAGTGGCCAAACTTTTCAACTGGTCTTCATTATTTATTTTTTATAGTTTATGAATTATTTTCCTTCTCCTCCTGACTCTTTCTAGCTTTCAAAAGGGGGACACTGACCCTGTCTAAAACCAAATGCTCTTTAAAGCTACAAATTTATTGTTATTGCTACTTTTTATTACTCATCTTTTTTCCAACCCTCCCCTCTTAATATTCCATATTCTCCTTCAAATTAGTGCATGGTTGCTGGGGTCATTTGGACCCCAGCGACCAGATTGCTGACACTGCAAACCGGAGAGCTGCTGAATAAAGCTAAATTGTCTCATGCTGAGCGAGTAAATACACATGCAATATACTGGACTTATATATGTTTTTGTGAGTTCAAACATCTCTTTATTCTATGGTTTTATAAACTCACATCAAGAACAAAAAAACACAAATATGACAAGAATATTACCATATCACCCATATCTATATCACGGATATAATACCTGACTATAAATCCCAACATGGTATAATTTACAGAATTGCAGCTTTGAAAATCTTAACTTGGATATTAGAACTGGAAATAAAAAAATGGATCCCAGGTTTAACAGCTATTCTCTCATTATTGGTTATTATTATTATTATTATTATTATTATTAATAATAATAATAATAACATGTATTTACCCAGAATAAAGAGTCAACAACTGTATTAGTACCTGTTGTTAACAATTACTATGAGCATTC
The DNA here is from genome assembly GCA_024363595.1 of Xenopus borealis. Taxonomy (NCBI): domain Eukaryota; kingdom Metazoa; phylum Chordata; class Amphibia; order Anura; family Pipidae; genus Xenopus; species Xenopus borealis. Next base: position 40,558,649 of record CM044446.1, on the reverse strand, counting down.
TGTTTATCATTATTTATTACTGTTAAGTGTTCAGCATAATATTCTATGTTAAGCATCTTATTTATCTGTATATGTGTATGGATTAATGAGAATAGGCTGCTGCTCACGAGAGCAATCATTTAGGGGCAGGTTTGTTAAAGGTTAATTTCAAATTTATGTGATTTTTTTTTTAACTCTAATAAATTCCAATATACTCGCAACTCGAAAGGGTGGTTACTTAAAGGGGAAACAAGTGCTGCTCCAGTAGACTTCTGCACTGAAATCCATTTCTCAAAAGAGCAAATAGATTTTTTTATATTCAGTTTTGAAATCTGACTAGTTACATAGTTACATAGTTAAATTGGGTTGAAAAAAGACCGAGTCCATCAAGTTCAACCCCTCCAAATTAAAAACCCAGCATACACACACACACACACACACACACATCTCCACTCTTTCACACAAACTATATATGCCCATAGCTATACTAACTGTAGAGTTTAGTATCAAAATAGCTTTTGATATTATGTCTGTCCAAAAAATCATCCAAACCCCTCTTAAAAGCATCAACAGAATAAGCCATCACAACATCACCCGGCAGTGCATTCCACAACCTCACCATCCTGACTGTGAAGAACCATCTACGATGCTTCAAATGAACGTCCCTTTCTTCTAGTCTAAAGGGGTGGCCTCTGGTGCGGTGAACCTCTTTATGGGTCTAGCCATTTTGTCAATTTTCCAGCTGCCCCTGGTCATGTGACTTGTGCTAGCACATTAGGAGGGGACTGCTTTCTGGCAGGCTGTTGTTTTTCCTTCTCAATGTAACTGAATAGTACGCAGTGGGACATGGGTTTTACTATTGAATGCTGTTCTTAGATCTACCAGGCAGCTGTTATCTTGTGTTAGGGAGCTGTTATCTGGTTACCTTCCCATTGTTATTTTGTTAGGCTGCTGGGTGGGGGAAAGGGAGGGGGTGATATCATTCTAACTTGCAGTACAGCAGTAAAGAGTAATTGAAGTTTATCAGAGCCCAAGTCACATGACCAGGGGCAGCTGGGCAATTGACAAAATGTCTAATTCTGTAAAATCTGTTTGCTCTTTTGAGAAATGGATTTCAGTGCAGAATTCTTCTGGAACAGCACTATTAACTGATGCATTTTGAAAAAACATTTTTTTCCTATGACAGGATCCCTTTAAGAAAAATCTTGAATGTCTAAAACTCAAGCTAGTATTCCCGACCTGAAAACTCGAATTGAATTTGCAGCCAATTTGACTAAATTTGAATCAAGTTTTTTCTCCAAAAAAACAATGAATTTCAGGAAGGTTATTAATATCTTCAAATGGGTCACTGGACCTCTACCATTGACTTCTACATGAACTCGGCAGGTTTTAGGTGGCTAATAATCAAATTTCAGTTGTTTATGAAAAATCTCGATTTTGGATTATTCCTAACTTGTGAGTTTTGACCAAAAATCCCACTTGAAAATTCAAATTTACAATAAATCTGCTCCTTAAAGGTGAACCATTGGCCATTGGCTATGTTTCCAGGTTGATTTCCCAGTTTTAGAGCTGTACCATTGTCATATTATTATACTTAAATCAAGTCTATTTTTTAACCATATTAAACAGGCTGACTGTACTCTGCACAGTATACTGTAAATGTGCTAAATGCTGGCAGTCGTTAATTATGTTTTTTTCTATGCCCAGTTAAACATAACAGGAAATCTGGTTCCCTGATAACTCCCTTTCTACCTAAAAAACAGCAAAAGAAGATTCAAATGAAATATGATATACTCTATAGCTGTGTTAGAAGATATATACCTTGCATAAGTGTTGCTGATGCTACATTGTCAAGGTTTAAAGAATGATGGGAGCTGTAGTCAAGCAAAAAGCAATACTGCACCATAAAACTTATTTTATCAAGCCCAGTAAGAACCAAGGTTTCTTATAATTGTTGTCAAAGACATTGAATACATTTTTATAAGCTCTTAACTAGTGCCACAGATGGCAGTGCCAAACAAGTTACTAGGGGTGGAAAAAAAACTTTCTTCTCAACGTTAAAGGGATTGTTTACCTTCAACTACTTTTTGCAGTTCAATTGGCTTCAGAATGATCACCAGAAATAAAGACTTTTTCCAATTACTTTCTATTAGTGAGAACTTTTCTAATATTAAAGTGTAACATTTCATCTATGCAATAGTTCTAAATTGATACATTTAGTTTAAATGTTTGTTGTCTTTGTCCCTGCTGAGTAGAAGTTTCATTAAAGACACAGCTGTTATAATTGATACAATAGTTGCTAATATCCTCCAGCTGCTGCAGAGAAATGTATCAACTAACTGTATCAGCTAAATATAGCAAATTGTAACAGTTCAGATGCTCCTGGATCACTGAGCTGCCAGACTGAAACACCAGAGAAAGGACGTTACATTTTAAGCTTCAGTTTTGGGAAAACGGTAAAAAAAAAAAAAAGTAATTGAAAAACAGGCTTTGTTTATTGTGAACATTTTGAAAACAACTGAACTGAAAAAAGTATTTGGAAGGTGAAGACTTTAATGCTCAAGTTTCCATTTTTTTAAACTGGAAATTTGGCTCTTCTAGTGCAGAAAACTATTGGGTTCTCTGTACTAGGGATGCTGGGGGGGGTAAGGGGGGCAGTATCACAGGAACCACCTCAGGGAGGCAAAGTGTCTAGGGTGCTTATTTTCGAGAACTAGAGGGAGCCAATCAGCTCAAAGGAAGGTAAACTTCCCCTTTAAAATTATTTAACACTATTTCATTTAAGACCTGTTAGATTTTCTCTATAAGTGCATTTTACATTTCGTCTCTGTTAAGCAATATACATAATTAACCACTAGGTTTTATGTGTACATCCTTCTATTGTACAACTCTGTGGATTATCATTATTATTATCATGTATTTCAATAGCGCCAACACATTGAGTAGCGCTTTAAAATGTTTGCATTATAACTACTTAACAATAAAATGTTGTATTGTCCCTGTTTACTGCATGTTTTCAGAAAGTAAAATATGGCAATAATATAATGAAATGCCAAGAAATTTGCCAAATGCATTGAAGACCATGGGCGACAATTTTTTTTCGACGTGTAACAAAATCTTTTTTTTTACACTCAACAATTATTTTCACCCATTGGACTCTATGGGCATCTTTTTCATGGCGAAACCTGGCAAAAAATTTCGCTCATCACTTCACTCAGAATAATGGCAGTTTATGATTTTTAGTCAAGTTGCCATGCTGCATATCCAACAATACTGAATCCCAGTTAATTGCCTCATTGTTTAATTGAGGAAATAAAAAAACGTGAGTTTGTTTTGCTGAAAATATTACCTGGAAGAACTGGAAGGTGTGCCCTCTTCTGGACACCACAGAAAGTGTAGGATGTGAGAATTTAGGCTTGGATTGACAGCACGGGGAAAAGGGATTCTAAACAAGCTGACAATATCTACACAGATTAATGTTTAACGTGTAGGGATGTCGCGGACTGTTCGCC
>CM044446.1:40534039-40550270 GCA_024363595.1 Xenopus borealis | reverse complement strand
GAGGGAGGTGTATGCAGACCGAGCGCATGAATTTATAGGTAGAAGGCGGCGGCGGTGCATGAGATGGGCTGAATGTCTATGTAGAAGGGTGGAAGATAGAGCAAAGCGTGTGCGTGTTGGCAGCCGGTTACAAACAGGATAAGTGTGATTTAGTCGGAGCTGTGCTGCCAGTCTGATACACCTAATCTAATCCCAGCTCGCCCAGCAACTCCAAAACTCATAATAAAAACCCTGCCCGAGGCGCTTCCTCCCATCACCCTCATCGAAAACCCCACACGGTCCTCTTCAAGTACCAGCCACACTGCCCCAGACTTCCCATCAGTGTGTTGCTGTCGTGGGAGTTGCAATCGCCTCAGCCCCGTATCCTGCTACACAGCGCTCTGCTTCAGCTGCCAATGGCCGGCCTTCCCGTGCTCGGCGCGTTCCCTTGTTAGAGACACAGCAGGGATTCCCGGCTCACCCCAGCGCTGCTCAGCTCCGCTCCCCAGGGAATGTGCGGGAAGCAGCCCGGCTCCACCGCTCTCTCCTGTGCCTCAGACATTGTGAACAATCTGTCCAGCTACTGTTGCACTGCAACTCCCAGCAACCACTGACAGCCAGGGAGTAGAAGCGTCACAGCAGCCACACTTGATATTTTTTCTATTTTCCAGCTAACGGCTCCCCAGCTACCCCCCATACAAGGACAATTCTACTTTATTCCCGACTCTATAGATTCCCAGGCTCAAGTACAGTGCCTGAACACAACGGCCACTGCAGCTCCAGCTGAGCCCACTCCCTGCAAGCGGGACTGAATTAGGGAGCCAGTAGCTTAGACACCTTTTAAGATTGAGGCTCGGTGATTTGCATGCGAAGCCCCGCCCCGCGCTGATGTCAGAGTAGGAGAGAGATGCTGCTGGCAGGAGCAGAGCTGAGTTCAGACAGCAGGGTTAGAGCTGCTCAGCGCTTGTACTCAGAGACCTCCGCTCAGCCGTCTCCGATGACCTGTACACACAGCCGACAAGGATCTGTCTCTTGGGTCTCCTGATCAGCGCAAGAGCATCGCAGCCAATTGCTCTTCCCTCCTCTCACTCGCCATAGGATAGAGGGCTGCCAGCCAAACTTGTTATTAGACTCTAACACCTGCGTGGAATTACCGTCCTGAGAGCCCAGCGACTCCTCCAGAACTTTGGATACTCATTGAGTCAGTAGTACCGGGAGCCAGCTGTGGACTTTGCGTGGTAGAAATATTTGGCATGCAGGATATTAGCTTTCAATTCTTCAACTTCCAATTGCTGAGACAGCCATCCTTACTGTAGATGATGCTGACGAGCTGCTGCAGAGCTGAACACCAGTTTGTGGCACCCAGGAGCTGAAAGGTAAGGACTGAATGGTACAGGCAGCACCCAGTGCCCAGGCTAGAGTCAGCCCTAGTGGACATTTCCACTGACTGGTGACTGAATTAGGATTCCATGAGCAATCCAGGCAAGTCAGATGAAAGTGCTCATTGTTAGAAAGTGCCTTCAGATGCAAATGCAAGTTGCTGCTGCTACTGAAGAGACTTTGATTCAGGGATTGCCCAGCTCCACATACATGTTTCTGCTGATGGAAGGTGCAGTTCCTGCAGGTGTTTTACAGGCTTTGAAGGGATGCCACATAACTACCCCCCCCCCCCATCCTAAGCATTTAAATCTTTCATATGAAGACATGTGTCATCATCTGCCTTGGCAAACCCAGCCCAGTCTATAATATAGCTTTAAAGAGCTACTTTTCTTATTAAAAGCCTGCAGCATTAGCAGTTGTTTATTTGCATCTGCACATGATCATGAATCTGATCAAGGTGTGCTTTCCATTTCAGCTTCTCACTGTCCGCTTTAATACGTAGGTAATAGGTACTGTAGGTGCATTGGATAGCAATGAAAAAATAAAGTCGTGCTCCAGTCGGGAAATGATGAGCAGGATTGCAGAGATGGGCTGCAGTTGGAGATCGACCAAGCAGGATCGCTTGGCTGCATTATTGACTGCTTGGGAGAGAACAGTGCAAAGGACTCAAGCAGGGACCCTCACACCCCCTTCTGTTGCCTGGTGCCATGGGTGTGAAATGCAAATGATTGACACTGTATGGCAACTGCTAGGGATACAGGGAATGAAGTGACCTGATGCTGTAGGTCTTCTGCAGAGCAAGCTCACTTCAGTAGGAAAGCTGCATAGATCACCCAGCTGCTTTGACACCTTGTATACTTGAATGAACCGATATATTGTATGTTACAGTACAGTAAGTAGCTGAGCCAAATTAAAAACCAGAACCTTTTGGTAGTGACAGGAAGCTCTGGCATTTGATTTTAGGTTTATCCCAGTATTGCAAAGATGAACTGAAATAGTGAATATTTATGAGCAATGTTATTCATTTAACAAGCCAAGCCAGTTGCAGGGATGCAGCGTTTCACAGGCACAACACTCTCTGGGTAGCTAAATGGATGGATTCTACCTGAGATTTATCTCCGCCATCAGCATTAGTTTAATCATCTGTATATTGGTAGTGAAGCACAGAGGGGAAGAGGTAAAAAAGTCTTCATTCCCAGTAAGCAACAAATGCGTGCAGCGAAAATGAACAACAAATAAATCATTAATCTGTGAACTGACAGTAATATATGAACATGACATGAATGTATCATATTTAAACTCAGATAAATATAAAGCATTCACAGATACTCAACCCCCACCCATTAAAACATGATACATTAAAGTTGACTTCTCTTCTCTCTGCAGGGTGATATTGATTAATGTCTGTGCTTTGTGTATATGCAATGCACAAGTATTGCCCAGGTTGACTCAATCTGCTCCATTCACTTGTACCATGCAGACCAATACTCTGCTTCAGGCTTTGAGTGAGGCTATATATATCATAGTGCAGTGGAACAATAAAACACACAAATTGCTGCAATAAATGGCACTGAATTGCCACACATATATCTATCTTCCCATTTGTAAGGTTTACATCATTCTTTCTATGCAGAATTCATTTCACCGAAGTATCCAATGCTTGATATGAAATATTAGTGTACAGTAGCCTCCCAAACCCACAACGATGTAATTAGAGGGTTCCCATGGAATGTTACATTCCAGTACCAGTACTTGCTTAAATAGTAATTTCGTCTCCCAATGTCCATTATCATTTGTATAGTAGAGGTATGGACACTTTAGAATTATTTGGAAATTCTCATTAGAACGTTTGTTTTTGAGACTTAGGGTGAATTGTTATATTAGGGATAGTGCTGAAAGTCCTTTCTTATGCAGGTAGAGAAGTACACAAAAGTCTACTTAGATTTAGGTATGCAATTCATTTTGCAGTCCCTTTGAAAATATACCCCTTGGCACCAGTTGAAATAAATTGCCTGACTGGTGGAATGCTGGGCTAGAGTCAAAATACATTCACTTTTTATGTACCATGTGGAGAAGAGACCAAAGAGCAGGGGGCATGGAAAAAGGTCCAATGCGCCTTTTATCTCATGCCACTATACGGCATCTGCTCCACTGGAGATTTTCTTGGCTGAGTATCTTCAACCAACCATCCTATTTCAGCGTAGTCTTGAGAAAGACATCCCATTGCTGGAGGGTAATTTATATGCAATGTAGTGCAGTCTGTTCAGTGAAATTGGTTTTCAACCGCACAGCTTCTGCAATAGGTGAGATCAAAGATGTGAACCTGTGGTCTAGTCATGAATTTGTATTCTACATAGATCAAGGTAATAAAGAAGTTCACGAAGAAGACCTGGTGCATTCTGTTTAAACGCTTTCATCTAAAGGTCTTGGGTGTTGCTGATAGATTACAATATTATCTCTATATGTAGGTGTAATTACTGGGGCAAATCCATTTTGTAACTCTTCTCTCTGTGAGTTGCCAAGAGAAACTGAGAGCAGATACATATACAGATCTGTAATCCAGAACTGCGTTCTTTTATATTGGAGCTATATACACACACACACACACACACATATACATATATATATATGTAGGTGTTGTAATCACTGGGGCAAGTACAATTTGTAACTTATCTCTATGAGTTGTTAAGAGAAACTGAGAGCAGATGCATATACAGATCCATAATCCAGAACTGTGCTCTTTATGTTGGAGCGATAAATGTACTTTTCCTAACATTTTAATATGAGTTATTTGAGTTATTTGAGAAGGCACTGAACAGACTGAACCGCAGACTTTTGTTTTCAGTTGAAGGTTTAGAATTAACACAATAACTTGCCAGAAGCCATAAAAGCTGCTGCTTGCTTTTTTGCGCCTTCAAAAGCTTCTCTGTTCAAGGATTTAAACTGTCCTTGTAATTGTCTCTAATGTGTTATGCAGCAAATAAGAGCCGGATTAGCAGGGTATAAATTCTCAGACTGCTTCTTACAATGGTTGCATTTGCCGTCTTTAGCACAAATCTCAATGTAGCATTTCTGTTGTTCAGGATGCTACAGATTTTTAAAGACTTAATCATAATCCACTAGAATTTTTTTTTCTCCTCCCTACTGTACCATCTTATTTCTTTGAGATGTGTGTACAGATGTAAATATAATCCAAACATATATATACACTTTTGCTGTCAGTCGTCAAGATATTGGGTCACAAGACATGAAATATTACAGCAGATAAAATAGCAGCAAGCGCTGACATTTATTGATAGGCCATTATGCCATCACTTAATTAGCATGCATCTGGATTGTTAGCAGAAAGTGGTGAGATTTTTTTTCTAAATTATTTCTCACTTGAAGAAGCTACAAAAGAAATATTGGCAGCTTAGTGTCTATCTCCTAGGTTTTTTTTTTGTTCACAAATGTAAAAGAAAAACAAATGGTGTCATCTCCTCTGAATGTAAAGTCTGTTAGCAGTTCTGATATGTTCCTCACATTTTATTCTGAGATATCTTAAAATTGTATCCTTCAATCGTGCTGTATTCAGACCAGATTTATGAGATTCTGGCTGCTGCCAAAGGTGGTCAGTTCTACTTCCAATGTATAAATTGAGGAGAAAAGTTTTCAAATTGTTTAGGAAAAAAAACAAAACATAAAGTTTGTGTTCATTTTATTTCTAGCTGTGTATAATTTTATAGCATTCAACACAACCGCCATGCGCAACTTGGCTGTAAATTATACCGGGTTTCACTTTATATCGGAAAGGACCACCTATAGAGAAAGAAAATAAGTAGAAAAAACACATGGATGGCACTTGAGCTTTTAAGGGTTGTTTTTCTTAAGTGGTATGATCCTTGGAGTGGCAAGGTGTGTATCTGTGTAGCCTGAATGTGCTCAGGGTAAGCCTGAGGGATGCTGCCTTTGTATGTTCTATCATTAAGCTGCTTAATGAGCAATTATCTGACACATATGCAGTGCTGTTAACTGATGGGAAAGTGCAGAGCTATCGGCAGATGTCAATATGGATGCTCGATCCTAGATCCACTTCTCTTTGATGTCCCTACATTGTGGATAGCCTGATTATTTCAGAGCTCAGAATGAGAAATGTCATTGTGCTCTGCTAATGGAATATCTAAAAGCCACAGCAACTTTTTATTTGTATTTGTATCTCAACACCAGATTTCATACAGTTCATTAACAGTTGCCTTGCTGTTGTATTGTTTTGTAATGCCGAATACATTGTAATGCTTAGCTGCAGAAACTGCACCATAACGGCTTATTTCCTCTGTGTCCACTATGCTGTGGAGCACCGTCTTATAGCATCATAGCATCATCCTTTCGCTCACTCGCCATTGGTGGGATGGTGATTAAGACTTTCTGTAATATCACCAAGGCTTTACCGCAGACTCTGCAAAGCACTTTCAAAATCATTTTGCCTACAAATCCTAAGTTTTGCTGGAGCTTCAGTTTCATATAAAAAAAATTGTATGACGTTAAAAAAAACTTTGACAATGAATAATGATGATGAAGATGATTTTTGTTTCTGGATAATGTAGGAGAAAATGGCATCTCTGCTTTAAATAAATGTATAATGTAATGAATGTTCCACTTCTAATTGTCTGTGCGTGCCTGTAATTGTTAACAAAAGCGATGTTGCAGTTACTATTGACAGAATATTCAGTCCTTGAAACAGAACAATAATCAGTGCTACATTGTGTACAATAGAAAAGAAAGAACAGTTGTTTTTATGCTTCACATAAAGATGACCCCGTAATACTGTTCCGTAACTACTCACATTTTGTAATCTTATTTTGTTAATACACACCGATTCTTCCACCCACAATAGTCAACCACTCCAAGTAAAAAACAAAACATTTTCTTCTATCAATAAGATGTTCCTGAGTCTGATCAGTCCTCATGAGACCAGAGAAATGAATGGATGCTCAGTAAGTTATTCACTGTGCAACTTTTAAAGAAGATGTTTTTTCCACAGATTCCATATTACTTTATCTTCTCATGCAGCAGTTGTTTGCATGAATGGCTTTGCTTTAGAATCAGTTTTGCTTTATGTAGAAGTGAAGCATCTCCTCTTCTTAAAAATGTGTGGCTCCTATAATATTGCTACAATATTATAATTATCTTCATATATAGTGTGTATAGTAATACACACTAAGTTAATGCTGAGAGCTTAGATGCATTGGTTCACTTTGCGGCACAACATTCAACCACACCTAATAAACACAACAAGGTTAAATCAAATAAGTATTTACAACAAAAGTAACCCTTACTGTTATCATGTCCAGGTGCTGAATTGTGCCTCCAGAGGAGATACAAGAAATACGAGTAGTGTGTGCTTCAACCACCTTCCAAACCCTTGCAGCCAGAGTGCAAACACAGCTTAGAAGCCCTTGCCGGGGTCAAAACATGTAATAAAAAAAAATAGGCCGAATAAACACAACTTTCACTTATGTGCTGCAGTAATATTTTTCCAGAGGAGATCCAAAACTGCCTTTATGGAACCTGGGTATTAGACATTGGGACTGGCCTGTTTAGAACACATGCCTATACGCACAATGTTAATTACTGAAGAGGTTATTTAGAAAATCTCTGTTTTACATATGTGAGAGAAAGTCAAAGGGGCACAAGGGTTTTTTTTTACCTCTAATTCTGAATAAAGAGTTTTTGTGGCTCTGTGATTATATTTAAAGGAGAACTAAACCCCCAATTAGAAAATCCCTTGCCTACCCTAGGTAGTCCCATTTCCCTGCTCCCCTGCATAGTTAGTTACCCCTGAAATTTCCCTTAAGAGTTTGCTAAAGTATTGGTGGAGTAAATGCAGAGGAGGTCATGGGCACCATCTTCCAGAGGAACTTCATCAGGTCCTCTTCCTGTCGCCAATTTCTGGCACTTTTGGTGCATACGCTGTTGCTGTGTACTGAAACATTGCTCCAACTGCGTGTGTCAGAGAGCCGAAAGATGGCACCCATGAAGTCTGCTGTGCTTACTCTGCACCGATACGTGAGCAAACTCTTAGAGGTAATTGGGGTAATCAACTATGTGGGGGGGGGAGCAGGGAGGGGGCACTACCCATGGTATTAGGTAGAGGATTTTCTTATTGGGGTTTAGTTCTCCTTTAAAGTTCCTTATATTACTGTTGCTTTACCCTTCTAAAACAGACCAAACGAATAACAGTTCAAACTCCTTTTGTCACGCTAAATCAATTTTGTCAGTAACAAAATGCATTTGCACTGAAGTTTTACTGTGAGCAAGCCGATAAATAGCAGGGCAAAGCTTTAATAAGTTGGAGTTACTGTTAAATTAAATGTCAGCAAAAGTAACACTGAATAAAAGTGACATGTCGTGTGTGTCCTCGAGTCATCAGTATCCTAACCCTGAATAAAAATGAGCTGCCGAGCTGCAAAGAATTTACTAGAGTCTAACAGGCCATAGATAAGGTCATTCAGTGACCTATATTCCAGGTTTTAATTGTGCAGGATAAACCAGAGCTTGCACATTTCTTTGTGCTGTAGTCACATGTTGTGTCCCTTTCTTGGATGTGCTTCCAGAAAAATAGTAAACTGACAGATGTGGCAAATGTAAAAAACAAAACTATAACTATTTAAAAAATTGTATGCTGCGATATATCATCAAGGTGCCTTACTTACGAGAGTGTTGTAAGTGCAATGCAAGAGCTAGAAAGGAATATCCTTATATGTGCCCTGTGTGTTCACCTTACAGAGTATAGGCCGAGGCACTTATTGGGGGGCTGCGAGTGGTATTTCCCAAGCAACACAAATTAGTTGACTTTGAATATTACTGTCATGCCTAACTTTGTATGCCATAGTTCTGAGCATTTGTCAGCACAGATTTCAACAGAGCTTGCCAACTGGTACGCTCAACAGATAAAGGAATATCAGGGACACAACACCAGGTGACCTAGTCTCTCATGTTTCCAGCCCTTGGGAAACAGAAAAAAAGCTGTTTTATATGTATCTGTCAGTTCTAGACAGGTGGTTGGCACATTAGAGCACAAATTCATTTGACTAAGCACAGTAGAAGCTAGTGTTATACTAAAGAAACAAATTAGATGTTGTGGGTATGAATCCACAATTAGTGTACGAACTAGAAGAACCGTGAGTCAACTGATTTCAACAATATAAGGCTGCATTTATTGCTGTAGATGAAGCAGATAATTGGCACTTTTATAGTAAGATAGAGAGAGTGCTTTTTTCACATCCGTCACTTCATCCCTCACTAGGAATGCCATTCGTTCTTATTATTTGAGCCAACAAAGATTAAACAACCGTAGAATAAATCCAAGGAAAACCAAGTTATGTGTGGCTGATTTGGCATTGGCAGCAATGATAACGTTTTTGCTTGAACAAGATGCAGAGGGCAGCAGTGAACAGTTAATGGTTTATTTAGAATTGCTCAGATGGAGAATAATAGGAATGAAAAATTAAGCAGAGGATAGTAACATAATTATGAGAAGCAATAAGATAAAGAGAATGCAATTAGATCTTTTTATTAAATAATTGGTACTGCTGAGAACCATCCATTGTTTTCAACACACACATTCTTGAAAACATCAGTGGTTTGTATATTTGAGTGGACATAAACCTTCTATAAAAGAGTCGCTCCACCCCTCTGTTGCTGCCGTGCATCATAAAGGATACTTTAATCAAGACATTCATTACTTTTCCCTTCTCTCCAATGCCTTACCTAAAACAATCATTTACAGATAATCAGTTCTAGTGTGTACCACTAGATTCAAAATCTTGGTAGGCATTGAATATATTTTATCTAGCATCAAGAAGACTGAAGGAAACACAATTTAAATAATTTACATAATGTAAGTAAAGTTTACTTGGCTTAACGAACACCATACATTTTTTTTTAACTATTTATAAAGGTAACAGGTCTCCTTTAAGCTAAGTGACAACGCATTTATGGTAGAGAATCCTCTTGCCTCTATACTTTTATTAAAAAAAAAAGTGGACAGATATATTAAGGGTCAAATAGTAAATTCAAATTTCACTTTTTTTGGTCAAAACTCTCAAATTCAAATTGGGAATAATCCAAACTCTATTTGAATTTTAATTAAAATTTGAAAATTTCAAAATTTATCAAACCTTTACCCTTGGAACAATTCAAATTCAACTATCCGTCACCTAAAACCTGCCAACTTCATGTATAAGTCAATGGGAAATTTCCAGTTACCAATTTGAAGATGTTAATAGCCTTCCTGACATTCAAATTTTTTTTCAGAGAAAAAACTCAATTAGAGTTTACTCGAATTCTATTCGGATTTGAGTTTTCGAGTCGGTAATATTCATTTGTGTTTTAAACGTTCAAAGTTTTTCTTAAATAACCTCCAAATCGAATTTCGAGTATATTCGCAATAAAAAAAAAATCACATGAATTCGAAATTCGACCATTGATGAATAGGCCTTTAAAAGTCAGTTCTAGTAGATAAATGGGGTGTATATGCAGTGGTCACCACTGGACAAACTAGACAAATTCAGATAACCCACCAATTTTTTAAATGATTCCTTGGTCTAAGCCCCTGTTTTGCTAAAGAGTTTTGTAAGAAGATTCTTTGGGGTGCTGTCCAAATTTGTACAGTTTGCCCAGTAGAAAATTGTTGAAAATTTGTACAGTTTGACCAATTGTCTACCAGTCATCATAAATTCTACAGCAATGGCTGCTAGAGACCTGACCCATATATTAAACTTTTCTACGTTACCCTTTAATATATGGTGCACATCTGGCAAGATTAACCAACCCTGGCAAGCAACAGATAAAGGATGGTAATAGACTATTTGAAACTAATGACATTTCACTAGTTGGAATGTTCTGTGGGGACACATTAAGTTGCTAACATCTCTCTGGTGTGCAGTCAATAATACTAGATAGAGTAGAGAATGTATTTAGCTATAAATATCACTGAGAGCATGGTTTCTCTTTGGAAGCCCTGTATGATTGGCATTGAATAGTGGTACTGTGGGATTGTGAGCTTGTGAGCTTGAGATAAATGCAGTCAATCGAATATCAGTGTTAGGGCTGTTATAGTATAGATAAAAGGATTAAAGCACATGTACAGGTCAGATTAATGCATTGTTTTTATGATCAGCACCGTGTTTACATCTGAGAAGATTACCTTTTTTCTTTGATTAGAGAATTGGCAAAGCTTACAAACTATGAAGTTCATTATATTAACCTGATTATGGTAAAACAAATTAAACTTGTTCCCATGGAAGATTGTAACCAGCAGTTGTTGTAGCGTACTGTGCTTCTTACTCTTTGATGTCAACATTACTAGATTTGTAAATGGATTGCGGCTCTATGAACGCTTTAAAAAAAGTGATTGTTGTTTTTTCTGGATAGTAACGCTTATGGCTATATTTATCATGATAAAATTGCCTGGAGCAATTCTTTGCCAAATTGATTGTTTCATATTTATCATTGTAAAGCATTGAGCAAAAATCAATTGCATGTTCTCTGTTGATAAGTAGCAATCACTTTGCCCCAGGATTGCTATGGTATTGTCTTGATAAATATTGCCCATTAAGTTATTATGAACGATCTCATCTCTGTCTGTTGCTGGTCACACATTTTTTCTAGGAGTAAATAAATGAGCTATCTTAGAAAGAAAACAAGCTTTCTATTAATGGAAAACATTAAGGCAGTCTGGCAGGAGCAGTTGCTGACAGATTCTCAATGCAATAAACTATCAGTTTTAGAAAGAGCCGCCATCATCACACTTGGTTAGGCCTTAAACCTGTACTTCTGCTCTGTGTGTTATATAAAATATTTGGTAGATGTCTCTTTGTTTTGTATTGTTGGAAGTGTTTTTAACATATGTACTGAGTTCTGGGGAAAAAATACTGGCATTCCAGAATCTCTAATTCCAAGCACCATTATTACCAGTTAAACTGGTGGCAACCCTATACGCATTTCAGTATAATTTTGCGTCACTTTTTCTTTTGCCATATAAATCACGATTTTCTTTTTATGCACTGCTGCACTATATGGGGGTTATTTATTAACACACAATAATTTTGCCGCCTCTGTTTTTTTACGCCAAAAACCAGGAAAAAATATTCATTTATTATGCCTGAAGCTGTTCCAAGTCCGAATCTAAAAATTTGCCGTCTAAAACATGCCAAATTCATATAAAAATCAATGGCAGACGCCCCCTTAGCTATCTGAAGATGTTTTAATGCTCACAAAATGTTTTTGGGGTTTGACGCTGCTTTTTCCATGAAAACAAAAAATTGTCAAAGTTTTAAGGCATCAAATATTCAGGTTTTTCACGTGACAGTTCGAAAAAGTTGCATTTTTTTCCGATCTGATTTTTTTATTTTGATAACTAACCCCCAAAGTGCTTTGAGTGTGCTGTGAACTTTGTGTGCATTATTGGTCATGCAGTGAGTATATTGTGTGGCACTATTTATATGTCAAGGATTGGTGAAGCTCCTCTTAGCGCCCCTACTCCGCATTCATAGACTTTCCTGATCAGCTACCTTAATTGATTTAATTTAAAAGTTTGGACAACCTGATTATCCAAGTAACTTATTTAATTAATCAATGAATTCATTTGACAAGGTTGCTGTATATGGCAAGTAGAAACAAAAAACAATTGTTGTTGTGGTAAAACTGTGGCTTTATCAAGTAGATATCTAGGGATAAAATATGGGTTGCAAAGAGTGCATGCAAAAAACATCCTACATTACTCCTTATCTAACCACCTTTAACTGTTTCACAAAGATGCATGCCATTCATTGTTTTTATTGGTAAATTAATTTTGAATATTAAAAGAAGGAACTTCGTAAGTTGCATGCATTTTATAAAAGGGTGCTCAGTGTATTCCTTTGTTTATGCCAGGAGAGGTTTATCATGCTCTGCTCATCCCCGAAGAAGCAAGATAGATGTTCATTTCCAAACATCTATCATCTTTACGGTACTTTTCTTGTAAATGGTAGGGCAGTTATTAAAAATGCATACTTACATCTAATAAAAGACATGCCATGTGCTCAGTATAGTTTCCACAAAGCAGTAAATGCCCATAAATATAGTATGGGTTAACATAAAAAATACAAAACTAATCTTAATCTGTAATTGAAGAAACAGAACAAAGGCAAAAGGTCACCCAGCATTATAGAGAGTTTCCCGCCATAAAGTAAAGCCAGCGGCCCTGCTAACTTTTGCTATAGAGCATTTTAGCATATATAAATACTATGCACTTGCATTTCTACATTGTAAGTTCAAAGGAAAACTTATTCGTAAAGAGGAAATGCTCACACAGTGCATTTTATTCCAACACTATTTATTACATTCTCCCATGAGGCTTAGATCATGCAGATTCATAAGTAGTTGAAACTTTAGCTGGCGTCAAATTGATTTCTTGGTTTTCTTTGGGGCAGCATATTGTATTCCCAAAAGTGATCTTTTGTAGACACTTTTTTGTTCTCTCATCCCTGTCAATACTACATTGTATTTGTTCATGTAAAATATTGTGTGTTACTATGTTGTGTATACTATTGTCATAACCTGCATAAGAACACAGCTTAGCGTACATTATTGAATGTATAGTAAGCTTTGTCTTTTCCTATTTGAATTAATCTCAGTGTGAACGGCTTTCTATGGTAAGACCTTTGGGCTGCTTAACTCTACAGATTTCAGTGGAAATGTACTGGCTTATTATCAACACTAGGTGGCAATATTATATTGAAATCATGGGGGAATGCCTCCTCCATTAAAAAAACAATTACCTGCCAAAGTCAATATAACCTGCAGTGCTGACTCATAATGACCTGAGTGCTGCAGATTATACTATATGTCAGCATTACATTTTATTCTAGGGGTAAAATGCTTTGCTAGCATCACTTCAAGATGTGTAATGACAGGTAGCTGAACTGCTAAACCTTTTTTATTTACATGTTAAATGTGTCTGGTGCCTCATGCTGTTTAATAAGTGTGAATGCAAAGGTAATTTACAATCATTTAAAAAAATGTGGCATATACTTGATAAAAGTGTGTTGTATCTTAAGCATATGTTTTACGTATGTATATTTAAAGGACTCCGTTCCCTAAAAATCTGCCTGATGAATTGCACTTAGTACAGGGGAATACTAGGTTTGACCAGTAATGTAACTAGAGGGGGGTGGGCCCTGGCATGGGACGTGCAGCTGGGCACCCTCGTCTGTACACGATTTTCCGGTTGGAATCTGTGATAATCAGGAGAGATGCCTGAGGGGCTGCGGGCCCTGGTCCAATCCCACCCTCTGCTCCCCTGGTAGTTACGCCACTGGGTTTGACAATATCTATTTGTAAGGTCAAAGAGAAAACTATTAATGGCTTATTTGATGCCCTATCAGGATTCCAATTGATGGGCCTTGGTTGCTAAGTCTTGTAGTAACCTTGGATAGGTTTTGTAAATATATAATTTATTTAGAAGCCATTTATACTTTATCTTCTCTCAAACCTTTAAGCTATGCCACACTATGAAAACTTTATGTTTTAATGTAACTTGATGTCTCCAGGTGTAGATAATGGTTCCTTCTCTCATCTGTGGTATGAGGGAAAATACAATATATTTACCTTGCAGGCTACAGTGCCTCAAGCAGATACTGACACTCTACATTCTTTTTTTTGTAGTTCTGTAATCCACCCATTATAACTGTGAGTATCTTCCCTACTTTAGTAAGATTATATTTCTCATAACAGCTGCATGTTAAGATTTCTCTTTGTTGTCCTTTTAAAGTGATCCTTTTGAAAAGCCCTTAATATATAAGTTGATTATTCATTATAATACTCTCATCTGTATTTGCTTAATGTATTGCTAAATAAGGGACATGAACAGAATAAAGAAATGGGATAGCTTAGTTACATGCGGAAGAAACGACTGTGAATGTATATTAATGTGTATGTTATGCTGGATGTTTGCCACTGAAATTGAAGCATTAATTAGATTAATTTTGTTACATGGTGTCTTTGTAAAAGATTAATATTAAGTGCCTCAGACTTAATGAGATTGATTTTCAATCTAGACAATGCAGCAATATTATAGAAACTACTTTATAGATTTGATAATAGAGTTATGTATTGATGTCCATAAACAATATTAAACAAAATGAATGTATTTGATAAAAACTGCATGCTAGACCAAAAAAAAAAGAAAAAAAAACACACTCAAAGGTTTGAGGTGGGTAATAGACACACACTATTTGTTTCCCTATGTAAAGCAAGTAAGAAAAGTTAACTGTCACCTAAGAAACAGCAAATATATATAGCATGACAGCAGGAAGCAGCAGGAAGTAGGCATCCTAAAGAGTAAAAGTAAGGGATATGACTGACAGGGTACTTGGAAAATCAAACACACATTTTTGTAAGGCTTTATCAAGTTATGCATTACATTGTATACTTTGCCATGTAAGATATTAGCTATGTTGTTGTACTTTGTGGTTAGGTAAAGAAATAATAATGGTTTAAATTAATTATCATTCTGTGCTGGCACATAATTAGTTATGTACAGTATTTATGCCCCTGATTCAGCTTGATTCTGTCCAGTCCATTGTCTTTTTACCTGGACCTTCATCTGCAATATAATCCTTATTATTTATTAATATAGAATATGTTGCTGTTTGATAGTTGCCTAGCAAGAATCCTGCAAATGCTGTAGTCAGTCAGCGTGTCAAACTGATGCTACATTCAGCTAAAATCACTGGGTTACAGCAAGGAACAAAAGGAATAATGAATAAGCCATAATATAAGAAGTTCCCAAAAGTCTAAGGGCTAGATTCATCAAAGAGTGAAGTTCCACCACCAGAGTGAAATTCTGCCACTCTCCATTCATTTCTATGGGATTTTTAAAGGCTTATTCATCAAAGGGTGAACTTTCACTTCACCCAGTGATGAATACGCCTTGCAAAATCCCATAGAAATTAATTGAGAGCTGCTGAATTTCCCTCTAGTGGCGGAACTTCACTCTTTGATGAATAGATAATAGTGAGAATAGATACTGAACATAATATGAAATGTTGGTGCTTAGTTTGCAATTAATAATGTGTGTGTGTGTGTGTGTGTATGATCATATGTCTCACAATATACATATATATATATAGTGATAATGATATATGTTCAAGATACTATGTAATTGACCATTTGCCTGTAAACTAGCACTAGAGTAATGGCTTGTCCCAGTGATAGATTATCCAGTCTGATGCAAAAGCCAGTTTTTTGTGATCACATGAACGCTTTATTAATGTTACAGCTAATACAGTTGAAATGCAACATTAAAATGGTCATGCAGATTTTAATAAGGAAAATTCCCTGCTTTAAAATGGGAAACAGATTTGACAGGCTTGGAAACTAAAAGCCTGCTATTATCAAAAGGTTAAAAGCACAGAAAGCTTCCTCTCCAGTGTGTCTCGCCACTAGGAGACACCATGTTAATGAGTCAAGCATTTTCACTTAGTGCTGCAGACATTTATCCTATGCTATCTTGAGTGACATAGCCATTTAGTTGGGACGCCATAGTTAATGATGTTTTTCTATTGCTTTTAGACCAGATTTCATTCATGGCAGTTGATTAAAATGACCACATTTTAAGAGTCTACTAAGTTATTTATTTTACTAAGTGTAAGCCAAAATATTGCTGTGGATAGAATAACAATTAGTTATACTAATTTACTCTTTGAAGTGTAGTTCTATGGTGTAGATCCAGTGTTCAAGTTAAATCGGAGAAAGAAAATTTGTTAGAAGCCAGATAAACTAAACTGTTACCAAAATGATTAAAATGTGTGTATATTAAATGTTCTCTCTCTCTTGCTATTTACAGTAT
>CM044446.1:40476618-40492038 GCA_024363595.1 Xenopus borealis | reverse complement strand
AAAAAAATAAGAGAGTAGCTTTAGGACATTTTTGTATCTTTTTGCAGTTTGCTAAACCAGTGTGCAGCTCCATGGAAAGCATATCATGGTAAATGTATTATATTATGCCACAACACAGAAACATATTAATGAAAGCCCATTTCATCTAAACTTGTCGGTTATCAACCAGTGCATAGATTGAAAATAGGACAGTATTTTGAAGAAATCCTCCATAGAATTTTACAGCCACTGGATGTACTTGAAAAATGTTATCTTCAGCTAACTACTTTGTTTATACATTCATTGGTCTGCTTGTAATCCCACATGTTCCGATCATTCAACCAATTAGTGATTGTGGGTGTAGATCCAGATGTATTATTATAATGTCAACTCAAAAGAGTTTTTTAATGACTGCATCACAGTGGAGTTTTGAGCACAATGCTGTAGGTATTGTTTTGTATCAACAACACAGCATTTTCCCCATGATTATATGGCATAATTGCAATACTTACATGTATTTCAAACCAATTCAGATGCAATTGAGCTGACATTTCATGTCCATCTGTTTAGCATAATTTCTGCTGCAACTACATTTCGCCCATTGATGCAGGCTACAGTAGGAACCCTAGAAATACAGCCTGGTTTGGAGGTGGTGGTAGTTTCAGGGTTCCTACAGTAGCCTGCACAAAAGCACATAGTTCAGAACACCACTACATACTGTATGCATTGTATTATCATTCCCAGGCTGCTCCACTCCAGTATTAGAAATATAGACTGTGATGGCAAGAGCCCACATAAAAAAAGTAGATAACTGGTTCCAAGTAATGCCTTTGTCGTGCCTCAGACTCTGCCTTTGTCCATGGAAAGCATATGTATTACTCTATGCGAAATAGAGCCAGGCACTTGCAGGTTAACTGCAAAAGTGTTTATTCACACTTTTGCAGTTAACCTGCGAGTGCCTGGCTCTATTTCACATAGACTTTCACATAAAGGAAGTTTGTGGTATCTTGCCTTCAGTGGCTGCATCCATGCCACATATGAAAAGGCAGGTCAAGCTGTGTCCTTGCACAATATAATATATTCAGAATGCAGTGTCAGTGATCACATTATCAAGGGAATGTTTTGTAATGGACTGTTAAGTACAAGCTCATTTATTGATCCATGTCAAGCGTTACTGGATTTGTTTCCTAATCAGGTTACCTACTGGTATGCATTTAAGACACCCACATATGTCTCGCTAAGTTACTGACTTACAGAAGAGCTCCTTAAAGTGATACTATTATGGGAAATGTTAATTGTGCTGCTCCAGCAGACTTCTGCACTGAAACCAGTTTCTCAAAAGAGCAAACTGATTTTCTTATATTTATTTTGAAATCTGACATGGGGCTGGAAAAATTGTCATTTTCCCAGCTGCACCCAGTCATCTGACTTGTGCTCTGATAAACTTCAATCACTCTTGACTGCTGCACTGCAAGCTGGAGTAATATCCCTTTCCCCCCAGCACCCTAACAACATAACAATGGGGAGGTAACCAGATAGAGGCTACCTGATACAAAATAGCAACTGCCTGGTAGATCTAAGAACAGCACTCAATAGTAAAATCCAGGTCCCACTGTGACTCCTTAAGTTACATTGATTAGGAGAAACTACAGCGGGACAGAAAACAGTTCCATCCTAAAGTGCTTGCTCTTTCTGAAAGCACATGCAAAATGACCTGAGATGGCTGCCTACACACCAATATCGCAACTAAAAAAATACACTTGCTGGTTCAGGAATTAAATTTTATAAGTAGAATGAATTATTTTCAGTGTGAACAGTGTAATTTAGAAATAAAAACTACACCATAAAAAGCATGACAGAATCCATTTAAAGGGATAGTTCATCAACATTTAGTATGATGTCGACAGTGATATTTTGAGAGAATTTGTGATTTGTCTCCATTTTTTCAAATTATTTAGCTTTTTATTCAGTAGCACTTAAGTATGTCATTGCATCAGCTATGGTTGCTAGGGTACAATTAACTCTAGCAACCAGGCCATGGTTTGAATGGGGGACTGGAATATAAATAGGAGAGAGCTGAGATAGAAGGCTAAGTAAGAATAATAAAATTGCACTCTCATAGAGAAATAGTTGTTTGTCTGCCTGGTTCAGTGACCCCTATTTAAAAGCTGGAAAGAGGAAGAAAAAGAGAGCAAATAAAAATACAAAAAAAAAAAGTCTGAGATATAGGTATATGTACATTACACATGTTATCAGAGTTATAGATATAGTATAGAGATATTATAGAGATATTTCCATTACAATAAGCTGAGTTTTTGCATACATGGCCCTAGACCAGGGTATGACATTTTTACTCATGAGTCTATTTTTGCTTTGGTCTCCGTAGCCAGTTTCTAGTCAGCAGTTAAGTCCCTTGCCTCACAGCCATGCGATGCAATGACTCTTTTCATGGCTCAATATGCTCCATTTAAAAAAAGCTGAATCCACAATCCACTGCTAACTTGCACAGTGTATGCCATTGGGTATAAAACAGCAGTATGGTTCCCCTTTATCTATTTCATTTGAACAATGCAGAATGGAAAACAAATGTTCCTAGAAACCATTTGAATATACATATACCTTCCACTTCAAAAGCAATGACCACATTTACTATAAAATGGTCAATTTAAGCATTCCTTAAAGGCATTAAAACTACGTCAGGGAAAGTAATGATTTCAGGGAGCAAGTCAGGCTAGAAATGTGTGCATCTGAATAATAAGCTAGCGTGCAAAGCACTGTAGCTGAAATGTTTATAAAATGTTAATACAATACTATCTGAAAATAACTTTGAGACATTTTCACTTAAGTCCTCAGACAGAGGAAATAAGGTAAAAAGTACAAGACTTATGAGTAAGCAATTCTTCGGGTATTTAGATAAGCTACTAGTAAAAAGAAAGGGGAAATAAAGTGCACCGATAAATAAAAAGTTTCCCTTAGAAAACAAATAAGTTATTAAAAGCAACAAATTATAACTCCTGTTGTCTCTTGTTTGTAATAGACAGTGCTGTTGGCTGACTTTAATTGTAAAAACCTGAAAGAAATTAAACTATTTTTGAAAATATTTGGTTATAAGCATGTTTCTAATCTTGGAGCCTTTAAGTTCAGATGCTTTAATTAGCCCCAAATACTGAGTAAAATGCTTGACCATAAATAATCAAGGGCCTCTTATAGGCGTGTAAATATGTAATGATCTTGTAAGATTTTTCCAACCAGCTTTTTATTATGGAAAACAGATTTCCCCTTCCATACAGTCCATCATTAAATTTATATATATATATTTTATCCGCAATGGTGCTCTGCCTTTTTATGTCAGGTACAGTGCATATGCCCAGTGTACTATGACTGTATTTTTACTGCATTAGGGCAGACCAACACATTCTTCATGATATGGGATTTTAACAGAATGGGGGTTGGACAAAGGCTAAAGACATTTATAGTGCTCGAGGTAACTGGAAACACTTGGAGGCATACAGCTTTCCAGTGTTCATTATAGTCTACATAGAATCAGTTTTTGAAGTTAAATGGTCACCAGTGTCATGGAAATTCAGCTACTGGAGTCCACTCGTTAAACTCGCCAAGAGTCAGGATGCTGGGAAATAATCACAGGGTATTTACAGTATATACTTTTCATGGTCAAAGACAAGCTTGTAAAAAAACTGCTCCCAGAATGTTACATTGCACTTCTGAATGTGGTTAAACTGAACCATGAAGATCTTGAGGCAGCACTGACAACTTAAGGGGGCAAAATTCTTCCAAGTAAATAGTAATGCACTGATCCATCGAGCTGATAGAGTTGGCTACTAATCAAATGACTGACCTGTTCAGATAATGGTTACTCTGGTTTGACTTGTTTGAAATAAGGCCAGGGTATTAAACAATTTACAGAACATTAAAATGAATTGTCAGTCATTCAGGTGTCATTAACTCATAATGCATTGTATTGTCATTAGTCCTTAAATTAAATTATGGTTGTGTCACATTTGAATTAGCATTTTAGTAAATTTTACAGTTGGATAATATCACATTTAGCCTTTCATGTAGCAACAACTGAAATAAATCTCATGGATTGATTCCTTATGTAGAAAAAGGGAATTGTATGCTACACATGTAAAATAGCAATGGGAATGCAGCCTCCTGACTTTAGAGGCATTTTATCTTATGAAGAGGTTATTTTGTCACTTATCACTGGTGACATCATCATGTATAAACTGATAATGTTAAAACTGACCATTGGTATGGCAGGGTTGTATTCAAATATTTGTTTCTAGAGAATAGTTCTCTCTATTAGGCAGGCCATGTATTATTGATAATTCTGACCCAGTGAAAAAGATCTTCTGGCACCTGTTACATTCCACAATTCTTCTGCATTTCTTGGTTTGGCCACAGAAACTGCATTTTTTATGTTACCCAAAATGTTTCTGTTGGATTAAGGTCCAGTGATTGGCCTCACCACTCCATAACATGAATCTTGTTGATCTTGAACGAAAACATCAGTTTCAAGAGTATTTCCTCTTGGGCATAAGGCAACATGACTTCTTCAAGTACTTTGATGTATTGAAACTGATCCATGATCCCTGGTATGTGATAAATAGGTCCAACACCATAGTATAAGAAACATCCCCATATCATGATTTAAATGCACTAAATCATTTTAGTAATTTTTAGTGATTTACAGTTTACAGTATTTTAAAGCTGTAATGAATGAATCACATGTGCTATTTTCAGTAATTTGTTATGCAAATCATGTTCACAGTTGGATGTTTTGTGGATGAACTGCCATCCCACCCATACTCACAACCAAAGAAACAGTGAATTTAAGTAGGCTTTTGCCAGGTTAAAGATATCATTTTTCTGCACTTGAACATTGTGAAAACTATGAACTAAAGTGTAATCAGACGTGTGACATTTCATGTACATACCAATGGTAGCTAATTGTGTGCTATTCACATAGTATTTGCAATGAGATATCACTGTCCATGCATACAAAAGGTATTCTTAGCTACAGGAGTGGGTGGAAGGGATGCACAGCTGGTTGATGATGAGTCAGCTGGCATGGTGCAGTACAGAAGTAAAAATGTCTATAGTCACTTGTTCCCAGCTTTAGATAAGACACAGGATAAGATAATCTACAAATGGAAGAGATGATTTAAACCTACTTGTAATGTTCTCTGTGAAAGTAGGACAAGCCATTTACATTGTCAATGTGTTTGCCTTGTGGAACAATGGCCTTTCTATTTGCAATTCTATATGTAGTAGTGATGGGCGAATCTCCCGAGATTCGCTTCGCCGAAAAATTTGCGAATTTCGAGAGAAATTCACGAATTGGCGAAAAATTCGCGAAACGAGTCGCGGGACACTTTTGACGCGCGTCGCGTTGTTTTTGGCGCGTCGCGTCATTTTTGGCGACTCGTTTTTCTGGCTAATTTTCGCAAAGCAAAATTTCGCTGGCGAATCGCGGGAATTCGCCGCAAATTCGCCCCTGGCGAATAAATTCGCCCATCACTAAAATGTAGTTGAACCGCACCTCTCACCTTTCGCTGATATCCTGACGAAGGGAGGGTTAATCCCCCCCGAAACGTTAATGCACAGGTGGTCACAATAAACAGGGGTTGCTCCCCACCTGCAATCTCATTTAGTTTCTACTTTCTATTTGCAAGTCATAGTATCCATGTATTTGGTTCAAAAGGGCTCTGTGTGAGTATTTATTCAAAGCAAATTTATCCACAGTGCATGTGATGCTTTTTACTAAAGGGCCTATGGTGAAATAGACCAGGGCTCATCAGTGCCGTTTCAAGGGTGGGTATACAGTTGGCCAGAGCATGCTGTGTTTAGCTCAATCTCTGATGCTAACAATATACCATGCTATGTCCTTGTTGACTTTCATAGTGTATCGCACACCAAATAGGAACAAAGTTGTTTCACCTGGATTTGTCTGAGATAATTTTTGTGCACTAAGATGACAATTGCATTCTGTTAAACTTTTGTCCACTTCTCCATCACTACAGCCTACTGTAAAGTGTATGGCTTTAGCACACCATCATTACAATATTAAGAACATCTAATGCACCTCATTACATGATTCAGTCCAATGCACATTATAGCTTCATCTATCTATAAACCTATAGAGAATGTTTAGCTTATGTACAAGTAGAACCTTGTGGATTGGTGGCAGCAGACTTTCAAGACTAACTTCAAGGCTCTACTTACTCTTGTTTGATTTGTTTTTAGTGCAGTGCAGTATAATGCATAAATGTACACTATAACTAAAAGAACAATATATAAAAGTATGCAATAAATATACACAATACACAGAGCTCATATAAGGACACACCACATACAGTATCACTTAAGCGCTAAGAGACACAGTGGGAAGGAGGTCCCTGCCTTGTACAGCTTAAAGTCTAATGTGGTGGCTAACATATAGGCACAAATTGGAGGAGAAAAAGTGCACAAGGTAAAGGTACCAGGACTAAACTAATGTTTTTGTGCGTCAGAAGGTAGACTTTTAGTTTGTTTTCTTGAAGAGATTGAGAGAGAACTCCGATGAAATTCCAGAAGTAAGGAGCAGCAAGATAGAAAGTTGAGAGGTGAGAGGTGGCAGTGGTTATAGATGTGTGAAAAGAAGGTGGCTCTGAAAGGAGCGGAGAAGATGACCAGAAATGTGCAAAGAGACAAGTGATGAAATGTTCTGAGGAGCAGAGGAGTGAAGGTGTTTGAATGTTAGCAGAAGGATTTTACATGCCATCTTTTGTTTAACAGGCAGCCATGCTAAGGATTTTAGTTGGAGGTTGAACAGATTCCCTCTTAGGAGAGAGCACACGGATCCTGGTAGTGGAGTTTAAGACTGATTGGAGGGGAGAGGAATGGGAGTCAGAAAGACCACTTAGTAGGAGACAATAGTCTAACAGGATTAGATAATGCCATGGATTAGTGTTTTGGCTGGGTCTGAACATCAAAGCGGGAAATGACTTATGACTGCCTGTTTTGCAGTTTAATAACTTAATTCTAGTAGGATTAGCTAATGGTAAAGCAAACCTGTAATACAAAGCAGATTCACTCTAAAACTTATCTGTGCCCTTTCTTTTGTTGGACAAGCCACATCTGTTCTGGTTAGACAGCTCTCTTTATATGCAAGGGCGGGTATTGCCAAATGGAAAGAATATCCCAATGATTTAGGGGAGCATAAGGTTTTTTCCTAAGTAATGTAGACATTCTACATTTCCAGGCATTTGCAGAAGCATTATAACAAAGGTTCAATCTTTGGCTTGGCAGCATTTTTACTTTGACCATAATTACTTTTAGCTTTACATTATATATTTGGGTAACTGGAATTTCTAAATATTGTATGAGAACCAGGTATATACCAGAACAGTTCAGATTGGGCTGGAAATCTATAATAACATGTAAGTACCTCCCAGCTATTAAAAATATCCACAGCCCAGTTTGTCTATCAACATTGCTTGAACTCCAGCCTATTACTGGTATCCTATAAACATTTTGCATACTCCAGATTTGATAAAACCTGGGAGGTATGCACACATCAGATAGCTGTTCAGTTTATACTAGCTTTTATCATTATAAAATAATAATAATGTTTTAAAAAGATATCAATAGATCTAGATTTTCATAGAGCATAAGGTATTTGAACCACAATGCATGGCTTTTTCAGCAGCTTTCAAATGTCTTTCTTAGGTCACATTGAGGCTGGTCATCCCACAATGGAGATATAGCATCTGCAGTTTCCAATACATTTAAATTATCAAGGTATGTACACTTCTTATATTTCTAATATTCATTCTATTTTTAAGATGTTGTTCCTGCTTGCATAATAATCACATTGTGTAAGGATCTATCTGGTAAAATAAAAAAAAGTACAATTAATTAACAATAAAGAGTTCAGGAAACCATAACACTTACTGTGAATATTAATAAGGAAGCCATCC
This sequence comes from Xenopus borealis, assembly GCA_024363595.1. Classification (NCBI taxonomy): domain Eukaryota; kingdom Metazoa; phylum Chordata; class Amphibia; order Anura; family Pipidae; genus Xenopus; species Xenopus borealis. The sequence goes on along the minus strand of CM044446.1, from coordinate 40,484,077 downwards.
TAATGAGTCTGAAATTTGTTTAGGTAAATATATATATATATTTTTTTTTTTCTGAAGTTTGATCTTAAATGAATGCCTTTGTAATGGCAGACAGTAGAGCTTTGATCTATTTATAATGAGTGTTGGAAAATTTTACTAATTATCTGAAACCTGTTGGAGGAAAACACTGTGGTCACCCCACACCCTCCCCCATCACTTTAAAGTATCCAAAATGTTTTGCTTTAAGGTTCAGGCTTGAATTTGTATATTAATGCTCTAAACCACCTCCCTTACAAAACTCGAACAAAACTAAATTAAATATCTTTGTTAGGATTCGAAACTCATGTATTTTTCAGTCTGATAATGAGTTTCTTTTGCACTACTCAAAAATCAACATTATTTCTCTGAAGTCTGAAAAAATACAGTGGAAATCATTCCAGCAGAGCAATACCAGCAGTTTTTGTTTTTATAAGAGATGGAGCTGGAAGTATTTTGTCATTAATATGCCAAGGTTTTCATACACTTCATCCAGTAATAAATTAGGTATTTCATCTGACTAGCAGCCCATTTCTTCTCGGTTCTCAGTCTCTTTCATACACCTTATGCCCATTGTGAGGATAAGATATGGACGGATAACACATAAATGAAAAATAATATGCAAACTGGAAAAACGATTCCAAGCAACATGCTAAGATAAAGCACTGAATAATATATAAGGAGATTAATGCAAAACATTAAGTTACTGAGTATGATTAGTAATAAACCGTTTGGTTTAATTAATGTTCACCATGCAGTTTGAGTGGTCCAAAAGGACCTTGTCCTGGGTCAAGGGTGATAGAGGGGTAAGGTTAATTTATAATGTAACTTTATTAGCTGGTGTTCACATAATTAGTTTTTATAACTCTGCACAAATCTTTTTTTTAACATGGGCTCCACCAACACAATTGATGGCTCTAGATGTGCACATTGATTTGTTTTCAGCACATGTTTGTCTTTAATATTAGTTCACAACAGCTCTTCTTACACATTTACCACCTGCTAATCATCTGTAGTGTATTCCATATCAAGTTCTGCTTTGAAAGGGGCCAATTGAAGAAATGCTTTGTGGCAGAGCACAGGACCTCTGAAGACAACACCTAATGCAACTTGCTTCGGGTTTACAGATATGATTAGGATTGTGGAACTGAAAAAAAAACTGAATAATATAATGATGATCATGTCTGAAGCACACCTTGTTAGTTTAGATTTGTAGTACAAAGATGTTGTGGTTTGCGGTGAGGAAGAGTGGCACTTTGCCCATACACAGGTGCTATTACCAGGATTTATATATGATAAAACTATATATCACTCTACTATGCAGCTCTGACCACCCACAATTAACTTTTTCCCTTTGAAGAAATATTGCAGGGGGAGGTTTTACACAGTAACATTGTAAGTTAGGGTGAAAACCTTTTAAGTCTATATATAACCTGCCTAACTGCTATTTGATCCACAGGAAGGCAAAAAAACACATTTGAAGCCTCTCCAATTTGCCTCAGAGGGGGAAAAACGGACGCCACCGTATTTTCCCTAGGCAAAATTTCACCCGCGTTTCGTGAATTCACCGGTGAATCGTGGGAATTTGCTGCAGGCAAATACATTCGACCATCACTATTTAATTGTAATGATCTGATATACATAGGATTCTATTGGTATTCGGTAGGTTCAAGCTGGCGAAGTAGGCATTCGAATACATTTTAAATTTAAAATCCTTCAATTGTCGAATGATTGAATTATCGAATATTCGATCATTTGATCTATTCGATAATTCGAATATTCGGTATTGATGATCGAAGATGCCAAATTTGCATATTCGATCCTCCAAAAAAATCGTACGATCGGTATTTGATCGAACTTCGATCCCTTCACACAAATTTTGTAAATTTACCCCTAAAACACTACTTTTTAAAATATGCATGTACATTAAGGGGCATATTTACAAAATTCACATGAATGGATCGAAGTTCGATCGAATTCCAGATTGTACAATTTATGGCTCGAATATGCAAATTTGGCCACTTCAATCATCGAATAGGCAAAATTCGAATGATCGAATAGATCGAAGGACTTTAAATTTAAAATTTTATTTGACTGCCTACTTGGCCAGATTGAACCTACCGGATTGCAATAGAAGCCTAAGGAAATCCCCCCCCCCTAGGCTTCTTTTTCAAACACCTGCTCGAATACCATTTGTACGATCGAACGCCTCGATCGTTCGAATCGTACAAATTTTTCAAGTGCTCGAAGGAAAATGTATGTTTTTTTCGGTATTCAATCGTACGATTTCATTGAGAAATGGAATATCGAGGAAAAAATTGCCTAAAACTATTTGATAAGCATTCGATAGTCGAATGCTTATCGAATTTCGCACAAAATCAAGGGATTTTTGGGTGAATAATAGTAAATTTGCCCCTAAAAGTCACCTATAGATCATGTTGATCGTTTTTGCGGAGAGCTTTGTTTTTGTAAGTAAATGTTAGTTGAAGTTTCTAAACCTGACTGTCCCATCTCAGCCTGTTTCTAATGCTAACAGACTCCTACTGTACAAATATGGCAGCCCCCTCATACAGGAACATGGAGCATCAGACAGGTAATGTAAAAGTATTGGGCAAATACTTTATGGCAAAGTTATAAGTTGCTTTCAAAGGCAATATTATAGCAGATGTAAAAAAAGAGTTTAATTTCTGGTGTCAGTATCTCTTTAAGACATGCTTAGAGCAAGTGCCTCTACTTATCTGACTGCGCCAAAATGGTTCTGTTTTAGGTATTTCACAAATGAGGGTCACATAAGTGAATTCTAGGGGATTAATAATTTTCTTAATATATGTGCCTAAATTTGGAGAGGATACATTAGTTAATATTTGTTGGATCATGGATAATGACATACTGTAGCCCTGGCTGCCCATAAGAATAGAATCCACTGAGGCTCACATGGTAAATATAAGAAACATATCAGGAGCTGATACTTGGAAAAAGTACACGTTTTAGATCTATAAAAAGCAAATAAAACTACCTGTATAGTGCAGCACTGAGCCATAGTGATTTCTAGGAAAAAAAGGTCAGTATATTTGAAATGCTAATCTTCGAGATAAAGCAATTTTCAGACCATGTTGGCTTTGCTGGATTGTAGACCATAAGAAAAGATTTTATTACCCACACATAAAAGTTCTTTTTAGATATAGGTGATAATTTGCTTGTATAGCAAAATATAAAGGAAATATAAGGAAATATGTTGACAAATACAAGTATCAGCATAGCTGACCACGTTAAAACTTGCAATAGTAGAGCGTTTTATATTGCGGTATTTTTGCCTTGCAATTTTTATATGGGAAAAAACTGCAACCCATTTTGCCACTTGTGGACATAGATATTCCACAAGTGGCAAAACTGTTGCTTATGCAAACCTAGCCTTAATCAGACCTGAGAAACCTATGGCCTTTGTCTATCTTCTTCTAGATGATGTAGAAATTCAGGCCCTGACTATGACTAGGTCAGACGATGACTTTCAGCATAAGCTCATAAAAATCAGGATTTTCCAGCATCACTGTCTCTAAAACAGTCACCCGTTAAAGAAAAATAAACTATTTCACTAGTTGGATATACAGCAGGAACCTGCGATCCATAATGGATATGAATGCGGCCCAGCTTGAAAAGCTTGGTTCCCAAGGAAACGTCATGTTGCAAAGGATATAGGAGTAGGCAAAAGGGGGGACTCTGCCCATTGACAAATTTGTAATAATAATAATAATAATATAATAATAAGTATTTAATACCCGGGTGTCCCATATTCCAGGTTATAGCTCCATCTGGTTATCCAATTTGTATTGTAGTTATTTTCTGTGCATTTTCTTTACTTCTGCAATACACATGTATTTCATGTGTGGCCCCAGAAATTTTTTCTTTTTCCATTGTGGCCCAGGGAAGCCAAAAGCTTGGGCACCCCTGAAATACAGAATTTAACCACAAGTTTAAGCCTTTTTCTGCAATACTTGACATGAGGTACTCAACTTGGACTGACACAATTGCAAGATGCAGCCCTTCCATCATGCTGAATTGAAGTTCATGGTAATGCATAGTCTGATGCCATAATCATACCAACTTCAGTATATAGTTGCATAGTTAAATTGGGTTGACAAAAGACAAAGTCCATTCAACCCCTCCAAATGAAAACCCAGCATCCATACACACACACCCCTCCATACCTTCACATAAATTATATATGCCCATATAGTATATTAACTATAGAGTTTAGTATCACAATAGCCTTTGATATTATGTCTGTCCAAGAAATCATCCAAGCCCCTCTTAAAAGCATTAACAGTATCAGCCATCACAAACTGTCTTCCAGAGAAAACAACCCCAAGCTGGAAGTCTACGCTCATAATTTAAGTCTTCCTTCACTCTAACCAGTTTGGTTGCATGTCTCTGCACTCTCTCCAGCTCATTTATATCTGTCTTAAGGTCTGGAGTCCAAAACTGCACTGCATACTTAAGATGATCCTTACTAGGGATCTATAAAGAGGCATAATTATGTTTTCATCCCTTGAGTTTATGCCCTTACTTATGCAAGACAGAACTTTATTTGCTTTTGTAGCTACAGCGACAATATACTGTAGATCAGTTCTACTCTTGTATTCCCAAGAGTCTGATCACACTGATTTTAACAACCCTTTATTCAGCAGTGATCAGACAGATTTCTGGTCTAAATGAGAAATAAATGCAAGTCAGCCTCAGAAACAAAAGAGAACAAAATTCTAACCAACTTTACAATATACAGTACTAGTACATTTTCAGTGCTTTAAAAGTTATTTGTAAAACCAATTGCTGTTGAAAGCAGCATTTGTTTTAACTCATTTTTTTTTTAAAGGAACAGTTCAGTGTAAAAATAAAGACTGGGTAAATATATTACAAATAAAAAATATTTCTAATATACTTTGCCAAAAATGTATTGTATAAAGGCTGGAGTGACTGGGTGTGTAACATAACAGAGCAAAACACAACATCCTGCTTTTCAGCTCTCTAGCTTTGAGTTAGTCAGCAACTTTAAGGGGGACCAAATGGGACATAACAGTTCAGTGAGTTTGCAAATGATCCTTAGCATGCAGCGGAGATTCAAAAGCAATAGTTATGATCCATGTGGCCTCCCTCAAGTCACTTATTGGTTACCAAGCAGTAACCAATCAGTGGAAAACAAAAGATTTGCAAAGCAAGAATTAGTGTTTGGCTAACAAACTATATTGAAAATATTTTGCACAGCCTATCTAATTATCCAGTTTTTATTTTTATACTGAACAATTCCTTTAAACAATGTTGCTAAAAGTCTAGTCTGTTTTACATTGTTTCAACAGTCTGAGACATCAGGGCAGAGAATAGATTTGGACAAATTCAATAGCAATACATTTACAAACAATTGAAAAACCATAATACCATTGTAATGATTGTATATTGCAAAGTTGCTCAGAATTAGGTTTTCTTTTATTAGGGAGAAAATATTGTGGGCTTGACATTCCATGGAAAAAAGAATTCTGATAAAATATTTACACATACATTATATTATACTTTTATTTTTCTTACCCATCTCATTAGCCACCAAGCTATAGAAGAAGTAAATTGATTAAAGACACATTACGCTGTATTGACTCTGTGCCACAGAGCGAGTTCCTTGTCATGTAAATGAAGTTAGCAGTGATCTTCATTTTTTCCTCTGAGTAATTACTTGTTATGAAAATGGTTAAAGACATACCTTTTGGGTTGCAACTTCTATATTTACATGTTGCCTAGAGATAATGCCGTAAGGTCCAACATAAATGTTATAATAAGCTTCCCTTTGATTTGGTGTCACCATAACACTGCAACTTCCAAAACAAGCTATTTGTGCTAATTAAAAAAAAACAGAGCCCAGCTGTGATTTTTACATACAGAAGACTTTAATCATTATCTTCTTTAATATCTTGTATATAATTGTGTTTAGTTTGTTAATAAAATCAGATTATAATTAAAAAATCCATCAAATGTATTTTACTGAACAGTTCTTTGCCCATGTCATGTCTGGGTAAACTGTAATTATCCGTAAACATAAATGCTTTTTATAGCAGTTTCAGTGTTACATACTGTATAAAGGTTAGATAAGGACATAGGTATTTGATTAACATATCCTTTATAAAAATACAATTGTCAAAATGGCATTAATATACTGTACTTTTTGTTTGCATTAAGTTCCTTTTATAATGGCATTTGTATAAACAATGCCTGGAGGTTGTAGTGATTGATTTAGACATTTTTACTACAGGTATGGGGACTATTATCTGGAATTTTTGGTTCATGGGGTTTTCTGGTATTGGTTCTTTCTGTAATTGTGACTAAAAATAATAAACATTGTTCAGTTATTTAGTAGTTTCCACTTGTTAGGGACCAGGGCTTATGGGTCTGACTTTTGGCCCGGCTGAGTTAATTAATTATACATATAGAGAATCTCCCAATAAGAACTATCCCTTCCAACCTTTCCATTAGATGACTTAATGCTTTGGTATTCCCATGCAATTGTTTACAATATTATACTGCAACTACTGAATGAAACCAAGATCAGAGATTCAAGTCAGCCAGGATTCTAACTTTAGAATATCTTTGTATCAGTTGGGCTGCTGCCCTGGGTGTCCACTACAAAGTGCTGCCTTTTCCTATGTGTCGTAGAAGGGAATGATGGCTGGTTATGCTCAGTGTTGCTCGCAGTTTGGGTAATCCTTGTATGAATTTACTAATAAAAGGGGAGAACACTGCATGTACACCCCAACAATGCCTTTCTGAACTATTCTATGAATTGTAATATCCATTGGACTTTATAATAGATAGACAGATGCCAGGTAAAATCTCATCACAGCTCACCATAACACTGGTATTCCAGATATTATGATAATTATGATTATGTGCATAGGTCTTATGTGATTGTGATGCGCAATGCTGCATACTTTTGTTACCTGTTTCTCTTCAATGCAAGGACAATGAGACCTTCACAAGCCACAGTCTGGATTTAGACTGATACAAAGTTGTACCATTTTACACAGAAATATGGCTCTCAAGACAAAAGTCATTAAGTTGCTTTCTACATAGTGTTGCACTTCCTAAATCCAAAAAGATTTAAGATGTTTTATGGTGTGTGTGTGTATATGCGGACACCTAGGGATCATGTGCCATTGATCAAAAATAGCTGTGAATGTGCCGTGTTATCTCTGCAAATAGACATTCCAGAACACAGGGGAGCTGCGCAGCAGGAGAAAGGCTGTTAACGACTCTGACTGTTGAACATTATTTATATCATGACTTTGTGTTTCTTGCAGTGTTTCATTTGGGCTAGGGCCTGCTACGACTATAGTCTGTTTTCTGACCAGATTTGTCAAAATCCAACAGAATGAACACCTGATCTGATTGACACATAAATCATGCA
>CM044446.1:40453855-40472119 GCA_024363595.1 Xenopus borealis | reverse complement strand
AAAAATGGATCATCATTTAGCATTGTACAAACCCACCTACCACTTCATGAACACGTTTGCACACCATCTTTTTTACATTCATTTTTCAAATTAATTTTGTATGAATAAACAACTGCTGATTTTTCACTGTAAGTGTTGCCCAAAGTCCCTCAAAGAAAGACCATAGAGAACCACTTTCTTCTCACCGTTGAAGGAGTTACCAAGCACAACATATTTTGGATCACCCAAGATCTTTCCTTAAGTTACGGTGTGTTTTAAAAAAAGTCAAAAGCATTTTCTGCTTCAACTAAGGTAAGAGGCTGTCTACCTGCAAGTTAAAGGAGAAACCTGAAAAATGAATATGGATATGGATATGAATAATATAAGCTGTTTCAACAAGGCTGATTATTACATTTTGATGCTAATTGCACTGGTTTATGTGCTGCCTTTTAGTAATTATCTGTTTTTCGTATCAATCAGCCTTATATTGTGATAGTTCTATTCTATATATACAGGATATTGGAAGTTGATCCCTAAGCTCAGGTAACTTACAGAGCATGTGTAGTGAATCAGCAGAAAAGAAGACAGAGAGTTACTGGGGAATCTTTGGAGGCACAGATCTTTACTACTAACGGGATGTGGTTGCCTTGAGCTGTCACATACGTCTAATACAAAGCTTAGGTTCTCCTTTAATAGAGTAATAGATGTGCAGCCTAGAGGGTCATTGCATGCTTTCCACTACTTGAATTTGCGTATATGGGATAATGACTTAGCAAACAATGAATAGAAATAACTATAGCAACAAGCGTATCATGTAAGTCAGAATGCTAGCTTAAGTCCACCCACACACTCTAGTTTTCAGATGTAAATACAATACTAAAAGCAGTGTCTATACCCAGGTAAATTTATTTTTATCAAAGCATAAACCTGATGCATTCATAGCCAGTGCATGCGATTTAAAAAAAAAAAAAAATTCTTTATAAGCAAAATTGTTTTATTCTAACTTGTATAGTTCTGATCCGATCTGGTCATTAATACAAACATCCCAAGTGTGATTTAATTGCTAAATTACTGTTCAGTAAGAGATGTATCTGAGACTCCCAATTAAAATCAGCAAACTATAAATTGCATATGCTTTCAGTGGAAAAAAATGTGTCCCCTTTCACAGTGTCTTTCTTGTCTTCAACATCACCATTTGTATGCAAAGTATTCGGTTGTGAAGGTGCATATATAGTCTTCTGAAACAGATAAGATCTGACCTTGTAAAGGACAGTTTTTGTCTGATCCTTTGCTCAGATATTTTTTATGTTCCAAAAAGATTGTATCATTTGATTGGAAAAAAAGGAGAATGCAGACTCATTAAGTTCTCTATTATTGTAGTTGTATAGTTACAGGGGAAATCAAGCATTTGACTACTACTGCATAGGGCTTCAGTAAAATTTACCATATATAGTAGCTTTAGGATGTTTCATTAACTGTATAATTCTCTGTACTTGCTCTCTCTAGCTTTTCAACACTCTCTTGGCCCTTGGCTTTTATACACTTGTGCATTCTGCCAGGGCATCTTCCTCACTGGTCTCTACCTACCAGCAGCTACTCTCACTTCAGTATCAGGAGTAAGGCATACCAGAAATAGCAGGAATGTAATATAAAGAGGTGGTTACACATGTTCTTTTACAGCAACCCAAGGTACAAGTTCATGTCTGCACAAGTTTTACTGGAACCTTTAGTCAAAAGTGCATTTACACACAAATATGTAGAAAACACAGATCCACAGATGATGGTTTGGGGAAATAAACAAATGAACAAAGACAAAATAAATAATTATGTAAGGTTTTGTATTGCCCAAATGACAAACACTAGCGCTTTACAAACGTGTGCCATTAGAAAGTATCATATTATTGTGTCTCAAACACATTGCAGGGGCAAAATGTATTCAGTTAAGATAGCCCTTTCTTTCACCAACAATTTAAACCTGCATAGCCAGGTGTCTTTAATAGTCAACAGGGTTAGGTTCGATGTAATATTACAAGTATGTAAAATGAGACTTTGTATAAAAATTTGTAAAACTAGCAACAGGTATCAAAAACATTTACAAAATGATTAAAGGGTCCTTTTGGTATTTAGTAAAAGTGTGTTTAAAAAAGTATATCAACAAAGGGATTCCCAGTGAAAACTGACAATTTCTGTAAATGTGAGAAATGTGTCAGTATCTGGGCAACATCACAGACAGTACATGTATCACCAGGCATTCTAAGCATTCTGGCTGCCATAAGTAAAGAATTTGCCAGAGACTAGTCAAGGTAGAAATGAAAACAATGATTAAGCCTGAGGAAACAAGCAAGCTGATCAGGAAACCAATACTGAGACCTGCTTACAAACAATGGCTCTGAAATAGCAGGGGACCAGGAGGTTTTTTGTTTTGGAGAATGGCTTGTCATTATTAAAAACACCAGAGAGTTACTTTTGTGATTTAGACTGTATTTCATGCAACAGATCTTGCAGGGAATGATAGTTTATCTTGTTTTGGCCTTAGCCTTTAAGCAATTTTAATATATCATGTGCTGCATATGTGTTGTTGTTGTTATTATTATAACGCCAAAATATTTTTCAGCCCTTTGCAAAGATTATTCATCCAGTCTAAGCTCCATTCACATCACTTCAGTAGAAAAATTGAGTATCCTGAAGAAACTCATGCAAATATAGGGAGAACATACAAATGTTGCAGATAAAACTATGACTGTAAAAGCTACAGTATGATCCCAATGTTGCAAGACAGTATTGCTAGCCATTGTACAACTATAAGAGTAGGAGCATTGAATTCATTGTAAAACAGCATTTATAGTGTATTGGACAAATGTTAATATTTTTAATCCAAAACATATACTGTAACTGCCATGTACTGTTATACTCTCATCATCCTCGGGTACCAAACACAACATGAATAACTTTAACAGTGAAGATCCCCCGTCTTCTTTTCCACTGATTTATAGCATGTGTTCTGGGCTGCTGTTAGTTGTCTAAGCTTAGGTGCCAATTCATAGTATACATTGGGAGTCTCTTAGATTTAGAACCAACCCTATAGTGTCAGTTTCTATAACAGACCAGCCTTATTTTAACATCCCATAAACAGACCAGACTTCGATGAGCAAATGAGGGTCACTGGCATACAAAAGATAAACTAAAAAGAGATGTTGAGTTTCTGTTTGTGATTTTGATGGCCTGAATTATATATTATCGAGCTGCTGATTTTCTTGATTTCAATAGTAAGTTTAGTATTTATATTAGGGCATTTCTAGCCATATTAATTGCCTTTAGTCTTCCATTAATGACACCTAAAGATATAACATAGAAGATTATTTCGGCATATTTGGGTATAATAAAACTTTGGCTACATGTATACATAAATATCCATTTTGAACAGAGATTGTGTTGTGCCTAAGATAAAACCTTAATCTAATTAAACCCATTTCTAGATTTAACCCACCTTAAAGGGATTCTGTCAGGATGCTTTGATGTTTTTGTTTCTAAATTACACTTGCTTATACTGCAAATAATTAATTCTACAATATAAAGTTTAATTCCTGAACCAGCAAGTGTATCTTTTTTAGTAGAAATATTGGTGTGTAGACAGGTATTGTTGCCTGGTCATGTGCTTTCAGAAAGAGCCAGCACTTTAGGATGGAACTGCTCCCTGGCAGGCTGTTGTTTCTCCTACTCAATGTAACTGAATGTGTTGCAGTGGGACCTGAGTGTTGTTCTTATATCTACCAGGCAGCTGTTATCTTGTGTTAGGGAGCTGTTATCTGGTTACCTTCCTATTGTTTTGTTGTTAGGCTGCTGGGGGGGAGGGAGTCGGTGACTGGGGGCAGCTGGGAAACCGACAATATGTATAGCCCCATGTCAAAATTAAATATAAAAAAAATCAGTTTGCTCTTGGAGAAACTAATTTCAGTGCAGAATTCTCCTGGAGCAGCACTTTTAACTGTTGCAGTTTTAAAAAAATAAATTTTTCCATGACAGTATCCCTTTAAACTAAAGCGTATTATGAAAAACCCACTGAACAATATTTCTGACTGGCTTATGAACCTGGCAATATTTGTTTAAGCCTCATTACAAATATAGTTAAGAGACACTGGCTGCTAAAATTGATTACACTTTGTTATTAGTTTTATGGTTGTGCATAAGATAGGCAGCATCTCATTTTTATTATATTGAAGATGGTATGGGAAAGCAAATTGAGTATCTCCACTTTTATTAGATAAGCTTTGGCAAAATGAAATAAAATAGCACAGCTGAATGCTCTTTCCATCAATTACCAGGGCAACACATTTCTGCTGTTATCACATATGAATATGTCTGCTCCTATCTATAGCCAGGAGTGACTCCACGTTGAACTTTAAATGACTACCTGTAAGTCAAAAAGAACACAGCATTGATTTTAAGAAAAATACCTTGATTAGTCCCTGAGATGTTTTGAGCTATTTCAAAGGTCAACAGTAAACACAGAAGACTTCCGAGAAATACTAGGCAGTAGAGTGAAGTGTCCATTGTGTAATCTCACTTATATTAGTCAAAAACAACATTCCATCACTATACTATTTTATTTCATTTTTCTGAAGTAGTCTGTCTTGTCAGTTACAAAGTTTCACTCTGTAAAAGAAAACTGGAGTGAAGACACATCCAGTCATCATTCACAAGTCCGAACCCTTATTACAATTATTATTGTTTTTATTTATTTATTTATATATTTTTTGCATTGTTAACCAACATTGAAGTAGGCTGGGCTCTAAATAATGTATGGCAAAACACAATAGTTTAATATTTATATAACATAAATACTGTATAGGCCAAAGCATGTCACTATAAAAAAAAAAGATGACATCAGTTAATTAGCTCTGCTAATAATTAAAAATATTTAACAAAGTGTATATTTTCTCTCGGCTAAAATTCCACTCTGTTCTCCAGATGTATTTTTAAGACGGACCTCATTTTTTATGAAAAACAAGTACACTGTTGCAACAAATGTGGTGAATTTTCATTTGGCATACATTGCATACAATTCTAATGGGGGAAATTCCCTTGAAAAATGTTGCCATAAAGAAATGCCACATGTGGAATATTATCATGCAGAAAAAAAGTAGACAATGAGATGCAAAAAGTGATGATGCTGTATTTATATGGTAGCTAGTCTTCTAAGTAAACTGGAGAAATTTTTTCTGGAGAAAAAAATGTTAATTTTTGCCAGTGGGAAGAGACGTTTCAATGCAAACTTAATTTGACTAAAACTTGTTCTCTTCCTTTAGTAAACTTGTGATTTTGTTTCGAATTTTCATTACTGGTGAAACTACTCACCCTTAAGTAAATATGATCCTTTGAGATGCTTTTTTATTTCTTTTTTCTCTGTAACAATAAAACAGTACCTTGTACTTGATCCCAACAAAGCTGTATGGATACAACGTTAAGGAGGTTATTTACATGAATTATGAAACCCTGAAGCTGTTAAAAGTCAGAATAAAAAGTACTCCATCTCAAACCTGGCAAGCTCATATACAAGTCAATGGCAGATGTCCCATCAACAATTGGAAGATATCATGATCTGCCCTGGGTTTCATACAATAATCCAATTTAATCTGAAAAAATCATGAGTCAAATCTGAATGATTTGAATTTTTTCACAATTTTATCCAGTCTTTTCCAGCACCAGATTTTTTTGAGTAAATGTACTGCTAAATACAGTAAAAATGTGCATGGCCATTTGGTCAAAGAGATTTTAAGAAAATAGTGAGATATTTTTGGATCTTAGTAAATTACCCCCTTAATGTGAATTAATATTTTGAAGTGCCAGTATTACTTTAAACAAGAAAGAACCCCCCCAAAGTTAAAAGCCCCATCCAGTACCCTCAATTCACCCCCTGCTTCCTCCTTGCTCTTTACTACAAAAAGTGTCCCTGGCAGTAATGCTGACCTGCCTACGCAAAGTAGCACAGCAGAACTCATTGATGCCATCTTTGGATCCACCTCATTCTCTTTAGTAGTTTACGGAGCTTTCCGGCACATGCACAGTTGCCACTACAGGCTTGCTCCATCTGTGCATGCATCCAAAAACTTAAGTGTCGGCTATCACTTTGTGAAGAAATCCGAAGATACCAAATATGGTGCCCATTAGCTCAGTTGCGCTACTCTGCATAAATAGTTCAGTGTTACTGCCAAGGACACTGTTTTTATTAAAGGACTATGCATAGAGGAAGTGGGGTGGGGGGGGTCAATGGAGGGTAGTGGATGGGCCTTTTAACTTTAGGGGGGTCTGATTCTACCTTAACCATGGCCATAACTATTGATTGCTTGAGTAATAACTGTCACCCTGAATGCTTTGCAGTTGGGAATCCAATTTTAAGGCGTGTGTCAACACAATTCTTGTGTGTGTTTGCCCAGTGTAATTTGGCCTTTTTCTTTATGCAAATTAAACATTTTCTTTCACTTTTACATACTGGTGGGAACTCTCATGTATTAAATTTAAAATAGAATCATAAAAGAAATACACAATATCATTAATTTTCTCCAGAAATGATTTCCCATATGGCCAAATGGGTACCATTCCATACAACACTTTTACTTGATTTTAGAGGTTGATATATAGAAACCATTATGTCTTCAAAAATTGGCATCCCAATTAAGAGGGCACTGAAATGATTGATACACAGCAGTCATGCTAAAAACACACTACTATTCCAAGAGATTTACATACTAAATAAACAAATATTTTTAATAAGTCGTGAATGAAACAATAGCTGTATTTTTTCAGTTTGTTCACTCCTCAGTTCTAGTTACTGGAAATATATGATTCTTGCCAGATTTTGCAATACTTAAGGACTAGGAATGGTACAGCAGGGTGCTTAGAAAGCAACAAGAAGGTCGGTGTAATATCCTGTTTGTTACTGCATGATAACATACATACTGTTCTGCTACATCAGAACAGATGATGTGAGGGTGTCGAAAGATGCATTATCATTTTATGATAGCCAAATATGTTAATATTTTCTAGATCAGGTCTAAGATCTTATTAAAAAAAAATAACGAAATTACAGATTTTAGTCTATAATCCACTGAAAGTGCTCCATACAGACTGCAATGTGATATCTGTGGGAAATGACTTTTTACATTTTAGTTCATCAAAGTAGGTGTGAAAAAGTTACGAAACTCACCACAGGACTGTACTAGAATTTCAAGTTGATTTGTTATACTGCAGACTGTATCTATATCTTCACAATCTAACATAAATGCAGAAGCATGAGTCCGCATAATTTTTTAAGGAATATGTGACCTTCCAAATGTTGCAGGTAGTTTTTACAGCATAGTTCTCTTTCTTTACATGTATACCAGAGAATGAATGACAAAAATGTCAGTAACTAGCACATCTTCAAGCTACAGCCCTGATGTCAATGTGAACTTCATGGTAGAGTCCTGCAGTGGGTGGGTGGGGTACCTGTGGTTTACCCGCAAAAAAAGAGTGGGTACCCTGTGGGATGAGGGTTGGATATTTGGGTGTGGGTATAGATGTGGGTCTGTGGGTTGCGGGTTGTGTTGCGAGTCTCCTCTAAATTTATTCCATCTATAATACAGCAATTACTTAATTACTAGTTCAGTTCAACAGACACACAGCTGAAACTCTAATGATCAAGGCCAGAAGCCTGATACATAGGGACAGATTCAAAGGTCAAATTCCGAAGTAAAAAAAAACGACAAAATTCGACCATCACATTTTTTAAAGGTATTTTTTGATCGACTAGGTCCATTTTTGATCAAATGAAAATCGTTCAATTTGGTTTTCAATTTTTTTTTCAAAAACAAAAAGGTTCTAAGAGGTAAGATAAGCTAAAAAAGGAATTCAGCAGGTTTAAGCTGGCAAATGGTTGAATTCAAATTTTTCAAAGAGAGAATACTGGTAATGGTTACTTGTAGAGAGTAATGGTTGAATTTTTCGACCCTTAGTAAATCTACCCGATATAAACTATTTAGTGATTGAGTGGTTATACAGCAATTCGGTAGGTTTATTCTGGCAAACTAGCCAATCGATGGTCGACGTACCCAAAAAAATTTATTCGAAATTCAAATTCAAATTAAATTAAATTCTAATTTTGAATCATTCATATGAATTTAGTAAATCTGCCCCTAAGTCACTGTTCCAGAATATCTAGAGCAGCAAATTAGTTTTCATCCAATTTCTCATCCTGACTGACCTTCAAGCTGGGCTTTCAGGTTTATCTAGGAGATACACATTCTCCCAAATCCTACCCTAACTGGACATCAGGGTGGGCACACCTGTCATCAACAAGAGTTTATGAAACTGGAAGATCACAAATACAGCATTTCTATATCAGAAGAAACTGTATGTTGACAGGACCAACTGTTGGAAATGTTATTTTTTATAATTCTTGAAGTTTTAAAATCTATTCATGTTTAAAAAATGATGTAATTATTTGAGTCATACCTACTAAAGTCAAAGGTATTCTCGATCTTATGGTTTATATTAATATGGTACATAAACTACAGGGAAGGCCCTCATTGTTCACATTTAGAGTGGGCCCTTCCTTGTCAACCCCAAATCATATGTCCCAAATGATCACCCATTTCTTATCACATCCCATGTATTTCACACTCTGTCATGCTCTGCATGTGAAAATGCAAATTGGCCCTTATTTATTTTGTGGACATACATAATCTGTATTTTACAGTAAGGCATATAAGGTGCATTGAATCACAGATATTACACATATTTATAGTTTCCACAATAAAAATAATTATTTTTTCTCATGCATATTATGTCCAAATAAAATTCAAAATGGATTCAAAGAACAGATTGTGGTAAAACTTCAAGAAATAGTATAGGCTACTCATTTTGTAGACTGTCATTTTAGCTATATCGGTGGAAAATATGTGGGAAAAGATTTTATTTTTCCCTCTAAGCAATAGATTGAAACATCTTATGAAATGACGGCAATTGAAACAATGAAAAGCTAAAGTGCTAGAAACCATTACATGCAATCTTTGTGTCATCAAAAATATATTGAGCTTGCAATTTTACCTCCTCACAGAAGTAGGCATCACCGTTTATATTATGTATAGCAAGGATCTTCAGTCTGTATCTTTCCAGCTGTTCTTGTTAAACTACAGCTAACATCATTCGTCTAGTAGCTAAAACTACATATAAAGAACCCTTTGAACTATGTAGTTTCTGCCAGATTCGTCCATTGCACACATACCTACAATGTATATTACTGTCTTTTTTAAGCCTTGAAATATGTTGACATTTTAGCCCTGACAGTGAAACCTAAGATAGTAATGGATATCACCATTTCCATGCTGCTGTAGCTTAGGGATCCTTAAGGTGAGAGGGTGAGCTGACTTACCTTATCCAACAAGGCACAATTAAGACTACTTTAGTGATATTACAGTTAAAGCGGCATCACATATCATATCACAGATCATAGATACTCAGGACAAACTCAAGACAAAGAATTACCTTGGTTCAAAAACCCGGAGAATGCAGCATTTTAAAACTTGTTCAAATCAGCAGGTCAACAATAGCCAAGATTCCAAGCACACATGACATTTCAAGAGATTGTTTTTAGCTGTAGAGACTGTTTTAATATTTCCAATATTCTGATCTATATTATGAGGCAGTAGACTTATTAACAAATATGGGGGTCCAGGTGCACATGCCCATACCCTCAGTTAGTAGGAGGTGCCAGAGACTTTACACATAAATGTTGATAGGGTGGCACAAACTGAATGGACATGTTCAAAATGGTGCATTTCGTAGCAGGAGGGCACTTAGTCAAAGGCCTATCTGCACTATTTTTTCTGCACTATTTTGAACGTCAGTTCAGCTTGTGCCAGTCTGAGAACATTTTCGAGATCTTCATTTATTCCTGGTATTTGTATTATTTGGAGAGATGCTACTAGCTTGAAGCAATGTGTTATATGCAGTGGTGTAACCACATGTAATTGGGCACCAAATTAAATTAAATTTAGGGGCCCAATATATTGGTATTTTGAGCTATCCCACCAGACACTCTACACTCCTGGGACCCATGTGATTGCAAGGTTTTCTTCCTCTGTAGTCATGCCTGTGGTTAAACGCATGACAACAGTTAGTAAGTGTGTTGCACTCCTTAATAATGAGATTGTGGATTTTGCAGCAGCAATTTATTTATTAAAATACAGTGCATGAAAGAAGCATGGCTCCTCTACCTGTGTAGCTGCCCCCACATATGTGCTTCTTTTTCTATAACAAACTTTATTAACATCAATAATTATCTACACAGTAAGTATATGTGTTTACTACTTAATTAATTATTTAGGGGCACATTGACTAAGCTCGGGTGAAGGATTTGAATGTAAAAACTAAGAATTTTCAAAAAAAAAATTTTGGTTACATCGAACATCGAATTTGCTAAATTCGATCAAATTGAATAACTCCAACAATTCGAATAAAAAAAAGTTCGATCACTTGATCATTTGGTGGTCGAAGTACTTTCCCTTAAAAAATTCCTTCGATTGCCTACTTAGCCAGATTAAACCTATATTGCTATATTTGCCTATGGGAAGCTCCCACAGGCTTTTTAAAAAAATGTTTTTTTTTTGATTGAATAGAAATCATTCGATCGAACGCTTAAAATCGATTTGTATGATTTTTTAGAGGAATCGGATGATTTCTATTTGATCGTTCGATATATCGAATAGCAGTAAAATCCTACAAATTCGATATTCGAATTCGGAGGATTTTAATTCGGGAAAAATTTGAGGGTCGAATTTCAGAGTTTTTAACCCTCGAAATTTGAACCTTGATAAATCTTCCCCTTAATGTCCATTTATTTTAGGCATTAAACTAACATGCATGGCAGCTTTCATAGGCATCAAGGTGACTGAGGCGCTAACATAAATTAGATGTGGAAGTAAAAATTTACTAAATGCTAGTCTGAGACATATAAAATCTGACACATGGTTAACCATAGAGTACAGAATTGTGTCTGACTTCCAGGTGCACATATTGGAATAAATATGATAAGCACCCACCTCCCAATTTACTTGATTTCAAGTAAGATTGAAGTTGATGGATGAAGATGAAGTGTTTGTTTGGTATATTATTTACTGAAAAATAGGGCAGAACATTTCTTTGTGATCCTTAACTCTCTAAACAAATTGGAGACATGCATTTAAATGTAAAAAATGCTGGGGTTGGGTGCATTTTGAAGTAGCGAAAGGTTAAATTGGGGACAATTTTCATGGTAATTTGCTGTTCTGTCTAACAAAGAGGAAAATTCTGTGCTCATTTGAAAGCTATGATGATTACAAAATTTCAAAAATAACTTGTAATATAGATGCACTTAATAATTCAGGCTTCACACTGTTTCCTTATATAAAAATTGTTGTTCACCTAATAAACATTTGCTTCCTGTAGGGATAATCACCAGCAGTTAAAATGCATTTATAATTATTCCCAGTTGTATTTATTGTTTCTTTGTAGTTAATAAATAAATATTTGTTTTATTTTTAATTAATTTTTTTATATTTCTTTGCTGATACAGATAGTTCCGCAGCTTTTGCATCCTAATGTGCATGTTTTTAACATAAGAGCCATATGCAACAGGCAAAATAATTCATTATTTTCACTTGAACAGGTTTTTAGAGCTCTCCATGGCAGAAGGTGACAAAGGGTCTGTTCACCCTTTCATAAGTATGACCTACTTGTGATCTTATTTACTAGTTTCCTACACTGAAGTAATGTAGGGGGGATTTTTTGTGATACATTCTTACAATTGCAAAGAATGATTCCTCAGTAGTGACGGGCACATGGGGCCTAAAGCTGTACATCACAACTGCAGTTCTTTAATCAATGAATGCAAAGAGGAACTTTGGTTTGAGAATTTATAGGAATGCAGATCTGTATTTTTTTGCACAGTTTATGGATCAAGCCAACTCAGTGGTCTGAAAATATATTTTGAATACACAATGCAGTCTGATGTGGTTATGTCCATTTTAATTATTATGGTTGTGGGAATCAGTCTCCTGTGTTAATCTACAAAGGTGTTTTTTTTGCATGCAGGCATACTCACTTATATGTATTGAACATACTATATATTACATTGTACGTGTTTAAAAGTTGTGTACACTAATTCAATGAACCTCAATAAACTGCTATGTTGATGACCTACAGATGAAGCCACTTTGGATTGTGTATTTGACACAGAATAACTTAATTTAGATTTCCCATTTTTCCCACTTAACACAGAATATTGTGTCACAGCATCCCATCCAATTAAAGAGTTCACCATTGAAAACAATGGTGCTTTGGTATGCTAATGAAAAGGTTAAATGCATTAAATGAGTTAAGATGACTTTAGATAACACAGTTTCCTGAGTCACGACGCATTTAACACACAAATCCAAGTGGCTTCATCTGTAAGTGTCTTTGTTGACTACACTTTCAGCCAGAAGCTACAAAAAAAGGCCATGGACAAAGTGGCATTAGCATGCAGTACAAAAATGCATGTTTTATACACCCAAGACATCCAATGAAATATGATGCTTTTTAGGATCACTTAGCTTTTTGAAGAAGCACCTGAACTACTGGCACACTGTCATTGATTCCAGCAAGGGTGAAGTCATTCATACAGGGAATAGAACCTTGGCACGAGTACTGTTTCAAAACATGAAGAGAAAATACCAGTGCTGTCATTTGGTATTCTGCCCAAGTACCGGCATTCTGAAACAAATTGTGCTTTGGCTTCTAAGTGATTTTGCTTCCCTCTGCACTTTAAATAAATTTACCAGCAAGTCTTACAGCTTGCTACATAGCATAGATAACAGAGGAAAATTAAGTGCCATTGGCCCCTTTTAACCAATTATAATAGACTCCACTAAAGAGATCAGTAGTTGTGGTTTTAAGTTTAAGTTCCATTGAAACAGATTTCTTATGCTCTACAGTAACAGCAAGCAATATCAATTTTCAGCTCTCCCATTTCATCTAGAATTTTGCCTTGCATCTATATTCATTGGTGTCTCTCAGTGGTTCTGGGTTTTAAAATACATGCAGAAATCACAAAAGAGGTTTCACTTACACAAGCTTAGCAAAGTAGTACGTTTAATCAGAAAATTAGGGTGACTATAACATACTCCACTAAATAAGCTGCATAACATATTCTGTATAGTTTTGCAAAATTTGTTCGGCTATACTACACTGATATTGATGTAGTAGAGATCCATTTCTGTAGCTGGTAAATGAAGACATCATTACAACACAACTTATCTTGCAGAGTTTTATAGTCAAGAATTTGGATTACATTTTAGTTCATTAATTCTAACAGAAGAACCGTTCTGTCCATTAAACAAACAATGTGTTTAAGATGTACCTTATCCCCCTGTGTAATTTCTGGGCAGAGCTTGGGGACAATAAATACAATCAAACTGTTGACTGACAGGGTTAAGCCATGAAGAAATACATTATTTTCTCTTCAGTTCTCTTCTTTTTTTCTATATCACTAATCTATAAAAATTGGCTTCATCACTTTATGTCAAGTAGATACTCATTTAGTAACCTGTACTTTTGTACCTATTGTGTGTGTGTGTGAGAGAGATAGAGATGACATTTATAAATGTTTGCAAAATCTAGGGTACAAACTTTTAATATTTTTCCTCTTTTTGGGCCCTTAAATTTCTGAATTGTCTAGTTGACGTCTATATCTGAGTGGCCATAGGTTAAAATATAACTTCACATTTTACTTACTCAGCTATGAATCTTTCAATTTTCATTAGCTTCACTGGTTTAAAAAAGCATGGTTAATATGACATGAACTTAACTTGCCTATCCCTTATAATGAATTAATTAAATCTTGTTGAAATCTTCATTAAACCTCAGTTAAAAGAGTCAACAATAGTTCCATGAAAAAATTTGCTTACGGCAAAACTCAAGGATTCTGTGAGAGTTACTTACCCCGGTGGTCTAGTGGTGCAACGCGGTGCGCACTTCCGCATTTTAAAGGCGCCAAAATTCAAATATTTATAGGGACATTCTGAATTTACATGTTGCCTGTAATAGGTTTAATCCTGGTGCCTTGTACCTGTGCTGTTAAGCTTCTGTTTGTCCTGAATACCTGTTTGACCCTGCCTGGCTTTGACTACTCTGATTATTCTGTATCCTGACCTGTGCCTGTTATTTGACTATCGATTCTGCCTCATCCTCGTCTGATTGATTACCCGGGTTGACCCTTTGCCTGTCTGACGTTCCTTGCTGTCTGCCTGCCTCGACCCAGCCTGTCTGACCACTAACCTGCTTATCCCGCCTGTACCGTGACCTTTGGCCTTTAAAGACTTTAACTTCAGTCGTGTCCCATTGCTGGCCAGAACTCCTGCTCTGCACCTCTCGTTTAAGTCCAGGTGGCATCTGAGTAGCTGGTGAAGCATGAGCCTAGACCAGGGTGCTTGGCATTTGTTCTGGTATTGGGTGCCGACCGTGACAGATTCGCTGCAAATCTGACCATGGTGAATTTTTTCACCCATCACTAGTCAACAAGGGTCAAAATCTGATTTCTTTACACAAGATACTTTTTTGAAACTACGTTTGAACTTAGACAGATAAGTTCTAGGTTAAACCACATTCAGAGGGATGGATGACTTAATTCCCATTTTGTTAAACCTATTTACCCCCCCAAAATGTTTCCTGTAGGTTAAAGCACCCTGGTCACTATGTGAATTGTTTCTTTAATAGAAAAACTAATTATGCAGTATATTGAGAAAGCACAACATTGCTTCAAACCATTATTGAAAAGTATAAAAAATCCCCTTAATAAATGATCCTATCTAAAATTATTTTAATCATTATTAAAGCAAAATTCACTTACCATTTCCTCAATATGAGAATGGAATTGGAGAAATGTTAAGAAGTTTTTTTTTCTTTGCTGAATATCATCAATTAAGATCTAACATTTAATTTCAAAGGGCCAAAAAAAAAGCCTTGGATTTCAGAATGCAAATAATTTACATTTCCTTCTGAGAACAATTCAGCCAGCTTCATGCATATGAATGGAAAGAAATGCTGGAAGAAAGAACAGGTATTTAGTTGTCGTCGTGCATGAACTGATATTGTTTCAAGGTTTATCCTGCTTGGCTGTGTATAGAAACATTACAATTTGAAACCTTGACATGACTGCTTAGACAATGTCACTGGAAACAGAGTTTAATTACCTTTATTTCCAATGCAATTTTCTGCATAGTTTAGAGGTTCTGAATATGTATGTATGCAAGGAAGACAAGTTACTGGCATAGAGAATGTTTTTTTTCAACTTTAGTAGCTTTGATACAAATCCTTTATACAAATGTCTAGTCACTTGTTTCCAATGGTATACTTCCCGGCGATAGAGCTGAGAGCAGGCAAGGGTTATGGTAATGTGTAGGGATGAGCAAGTTAATTTGACAGCTATGGATTTGTGGTGATTTTCTGAAATTCACCATGTGCAAATGTTGAATGGGTGAAAATGGGTAAATTTGCTGCAAAAAATGCCAATAACAAAAAATGCCCTTTTACCACCACCACAACCATTGACTTTAATGCATTAGAATTAAAAAAAAAAGTCACCATAACAAAAAACCCGCTTTGACTTGAATGCATTAGGACTTCAATGAATTTTGTGCAATTTCACCATTTAGCTTATTTTTTAATCATTTTGCTAATTTTTCAGTGAAGCAAAAAAGGACAGATTCGCTCATCACTAGTAATGAGGAAAGACTGAGTTATAACTTTAACATTTTTATTATGCAGCACCCCAGTCATATTAGGCAGGACCAGCCAAAAGCCCTCTAGTTTGTTTTAAAGCTTTTTGCCTCTCTATTTTTCTTTCTTCTCATGCTAATGTATACTACAGTATATATGTTTTGTTTTTATATTTAGATTTCAGACAACACACCATCTTTTGTCAATGCTCAGGTGCAAGGTAACAGTAGAGATCAGTAACACCAAGATTTCTCTTTTCATCAGTATATTAAAGGTCTATTTACACCTCTGGATCAACTAGCAGGCAGTATTTATCAAAGGTCAAAGTTATTTGAAGTTTTTTACTTGAATAAATGTATTGTCAACAGATTATTTAAAAAAAAACCTTGAACCTCTAACATTCAGTCGAATAGGAATGACCCAAAAATCCAAATCGAGTTTTCCTCTGAAAAAAAACAACTTGAATGTCAGGAAGTTCAGGACTTCTACATGAACTCGGCAGGTTTCAGGTGGCGAAGTATCTAATTAGAATGGTTTCCAGGGTCACAACTGGAATGGGAGGTTACAGTCATATCAAAAAATTGTGAACCCCCTCTTAATTTTTTGGTGTTTTGTTTATCATTGGCTGAGCTTTCAAAGTAGCAACTTCGTTTGAATATAAATATAACATGCCTTATGGAAACCGTAACATTTCAACAGTGACATACATTTTTGGATTAACAGAAAATATGCAATGTGTATCATAACAAAATTAGAAAGGTGCATAAATTTGGGCACCACAACAGAGATATTACATCAGTACTTAGTTGAGCCTCCTTTTGCAAATGTAACAGCCTCTAGACACCTCCTATAGCCTTTCAAGTTGGGGGTACTGTGATGGTCATTCGAGCACATTATACTTCTCCCTCTGCATAAATTCCTTTGTAGATTTCGAAGTGTGTTTATGGTAATTTTCTTGTTGGAATATCCACCCCCTGAATAACTTTAACTTTGTGACTGATGCTTGGACATTATCCTGAAGAATTTGTTGATATTGGGTTGAATTCATCCGACCCTCGACTTAAACAAGGGCCCTAGCCACTGACAGTTGTACACAGGTGTTTTTCTTTTTTATGACCAAATAACTAAATATTTGTCTCATCAGTCCAAAGTTCTTATTCCAAAATGACTGGGGCTTGTCTAGATGAGCTTTTGCATACAACAAGCCACTCTGTTTGTGGTGTGAGTGTAGAAAGGGCTTCTTTCTCATAACCCTGCCATACAGATGTTCTTTGTGCAAATTGCACTGAATTGTAGAATGATGTACAGTTACACATCAACACAACATGTTCTTGCAGGTCTTTGGAGGTGATGCTTGGTTTGTCTGTAACCATTTTCACAATCCTCTGCATATGCTGCTCTTATATTTTCCTTGGCCTGCCAGACGGTTTTACAGCAACTGTGCCTGTGGCGTTCCATTTCCTGATTACTTTCCTTACAGTTGAAACTGACAGTTGAAACCTCTGAGATAGCTTTTTGTAGACTTCCCCTGAACCATGATACTTAACAATATTTGTTTTCAGATCTTTTGAGAGTTGCTTTGAGGGTCCCATGCTGTCACTTTACAGAGGAGAATCAAACAGAAGCACAACTTGCAATTGGTCACCTTAAAGTGATACTGACACAAAAAAATGTTTTTCAAAATGTTAACCTAAATAATAATAATAATCTACTACTAAAAGTTACCTATAGGTCATGTTGATATTTTTTTGCTGATAGTTCTGCTTTTGTAAGTAATTGTCACT
This sequence comes from Xenopus borealis, assembly GCA_024363595.1. Lineage (NCBI taxonomy): Eukaryota > Metazoa > Chordata > Amphibia > Anura > Pipidae > Xenopus > Xenopus borealis. Next base: position 40,454,585 of record CM044446.1, on the reverse strand, counting down.
TGTAGTTCCTAAACTTGACTTTTGCCAGACTGACCGTCCCTTCTTAACCTGTCAGTTAGAGTTTCTAATGCTAGCGGACTACTCCCAAACTTTTTCAAATGACTGTAGTTAAGAAAAAACTAGAACATATAACATTTGTCAATTCCTCTGAAAAAAAAAAAACTTGAATGTCAGGAAGGCTGCTACTGAACTTGGCAGGTGGCAAAGTTTTGAATTAGAAATGTTTCCAGGGCTGAGATGTTATACGTCTCACATTTGAATTCAAATTTCAGTTGGTGGTTTTAAAGTGTGAGTTTTGACCAAAAGAAATGTGAAAATTTATATTTATATTATTTTTTTATTATTATTATATTTTTATCTCCAACCGGAATGTGGGCTCTATTAGCCCGCACCTTTGGTTAGGGATAATATTTTTATCCAACAGGTACCCTTTAGGAAGTTTTAATATATACACTGCACACTATTGCAAACTTTAAAATTTGCAGTCAACATCCTACTGTTGTGAGGGGCAAAATTGTTCTCAATGTGAACATTTATTTGCGATGTGAACAATTTTTCTGTTAATGACCTATATTACATTCCCCCATATGTGATTCGCAGCTGGCGAATAAATTCGCAAAATGCAAGTGATAATTGCCTCCATTTGTAAGTGTAAGTATGTAAGTCCTGGTATGTGGTGTGAAAAACTATTTGCCCCCTTCCTGATTTCTTATTCTTTTGCATGTTTGTC
>CM044446.1:40412891-40448323 GCA_024363595.1 Xenopus borealis | reverse complement strand
ATATTCATTCAGTGCTTGAATTGGAGTGATAAAAATGAAGGGATGCTCTGTGTGGGGAGTGTAGCACAACATCCTTTCTGGTTTCACTCACTTTAAGGCAAAACCATTTTGCTAATTCTATTTTGTTATTTCCTTCTAATGCGCAGTTTAATGCCCAGTATACATAGATTTACCTAAGTATGTGACCTGTAGGGACCCCAAAACAAAAATTGTGCATGTGACTTTTCTTGACTGTCAGTCTAGCTTCTGCCTGTGTATTGCTGCTATTTAATACCTTCATTTTCTCTTTTTGCTTCCCCTGTTTTATCTTCTCTCTTTTTCTCTATAACCCTCTCTGATGCCTCCACCTTCTTTATCTGTTTAACATTTCTCTATCTCTTCTCTATTTCTCTCCCTCTTCTCTATTTCTCTCCAAGCAATCTTTTCTCTCCTTTTATCTTCTATTATTTAACTTTATTTTACTTCTGCATTTTATTTGCATGCAAAAGTGGAGAGGAATAAAAGACAGTTCCAGGATGCAAAACGCTTGCATCCCTTCTGAGGGGATGCTATTCCACAAATAAAGAAGTGAAGGGATGGCATCCCTCCCCAATTCCAGCACTGAATATATGTCATAGAAGTTAAGCATTAGTATGTCCGAAATCTGAAAATATAAAAATCCATAAAAATGATAGTGTGCTGAAGTAACAAACACATAGCCCATACCGTTCCATTTGCCACTTATTTCCATGCATGATATTACAAATTGTAGTGATGGGCGAATCTCACCCGTTTCACTTTGCCGAAAAATGAGTGAATTGGCGAAAAAATTCGCGAAACGAGTCACGGCGCGTCGCGTCGTTTCCGCGACTCGTTTTTTTTGGGCGAATTTTCACTGGCGAATTTTTGCTGGTGTTTCGCGAATTTATTCGCCAGCGGCGAATCGCGGGAATTCGCCGCGAATTCGCCCCTGGCGAATAAATTCGCCCATCACTAATTACAAAAGCTGACAGGACTGCTTTTCCTTGTTCTTCATTTTTGCACTTTCAACTGTTTGTAAAATCATGCAAAACAATATCAGAATATAGAGACAATAACAGTGTCAGTTAACATGCAAGTATTTATAACAGCATTACAATAGCTCATTTCTTTACAGAAAATGTAGTGCTCATCATTATAGTAATACAATCATAATGAAAGCTGAAAGATTCTTAAAAGTGTATTCAACACTTCATTACTTCAGTTGCTGAGATCTTCACCTTGAGCGAGGTTGATAAAATATAAAGACCAAGGTGTATCTTGAAGTTCTAGCAGCTGGTAAAGTGACCACTTATGTGTCACTAGTATCTGTGCAATTTAAGTGGCATTGTGTAGAGATAATGAGTGTATCAGAGATGATGAAGGGTTAGAGGCAATATGTAAGCACTGTAAAAATGAGGAAGCATCTGTATATTTGCAGTCCCAACAATTTTGCCCCAGTGTAGCAACTTATAAAACAAATTTACAAGAATGCAAATACAATACTTACATGATCCATGGGTGCATCTTGCACCCATATTAGTAAATGGGAGCAGCTATATCATGGATAGTGATGGGCGAATTTATGCGCCAGGGGCGAATTCGAGGCGAACTCACGCGATTCGCCGCTGGCGTATAAATTCGCGAATCGCCAGCGAAATTTCATCCGAAAAACGAGTTGTGCGTCGTTTTTGACGCGACGCACCGAAAATGACGTGACAAAAATGACGTGACAAAAACGACGCGTCGCGCGTCAAAAACGACACGACACGCGTCGGAGGCGACGTGCCAAAGTTGACGCGTCACGCGTCAAAAGCGTCCCGTGACTCGTTTTGATAATTTTTCGCCAATTCGCAAATTTTGGGAGATTCGCCCATCACTAATCATGGAGGATAAAAATAAATGCAGTCATTAGATTTGCATTTACTGGGGACAAAATGGAAAAACTGTTGGGATTAATTTCTTCAAAGAAATGTATTGTACAACTTCTTTTCTTTGACCACTTGAGAATGTAATATTTTTCCTAAAGCTCCCTTGTTACTGTATCACTAAAAGAATTCTAAATATTTTCCAGTACATGGGCACAATAAGTATTGCCTTATGCTCTCTGTGCAGGAAAGAAGCCAATGAACTGTGTAAGGTTTTTTTCTGAATCCCTTTTGCTTGTCATTACCAGATCCCTTCCAGCTGTGCTACCTTAGACCATGAACATGTGGAAGCTAACCCTAAAATGTTTATGATTTCTCATAAAATATTAATATTATGAAAACAGCAATTGTTTTACAGCAATTGTTGTGGTTCAAAAAAATGCTTAGGGTGCAATTGTCATGCTATATCTTAACTTTTAAACAAAAAAAGCTCACTTTTTTATCATACCTCTCAGTGTATTGCATACCTGAGATCTTTAACTAACTAAATACGATCATGACTTACAGCTTTCCAATAAGTATCTTCTGCATAATGCCTCTAGCTCATTGTGAGAAATGTCTTTAAATTCTATGTTTCTCCAAAGAATTTAGTTACCTTTCATGAGCTGAAACCTGTTTCTTTGCTGTGGCTGCTAATAGATTTCCATTTACTTATATTCTCTTCAGTGAGACCATTCCAATGTCTTTTGCATTAGAATTTACAATATTTTGTTCTCTTCATCCTAGTCTGGAGTTGCTGCTTTAAATGGTTAAGCTACTGCAGTGTTTCTTATTAGGTCAGTTAAGTCAATGCACTGCAAAGGGCTTGGTCTCCTCAAAATCATTTTGTGATCGTGTAAGTTTGCAATTTTCATCAAGAAGTGCTATTTTGAGCTGATTGTTAGCAGAATAGATGGTAAATCAGTATGTGACTAATTGACTGATTTGGGGTATATGGGATCCTTTTAAGTGTTTGCATTTCAATCAAATCTACATTTTAAAGATTCTTTCATCAGTAACTTTGGCATTTCTGAGAGTTGCCTGTGCGGCCATGCTGCTGTATTCATATACAGAAATCCTTTAGTATTGATGGGCTGAGAATGGGGTTAAACTGAAAGTGTTTATACTGAACTGCGTGCGAAGGCTATGAAAATTTTAATGGAAAAGCTGACTTACTGTCAATTACATTGCAGCAAATACAAAACAATGTTAACCATAAGGGTTATTCCTTTGTCCCCAGTTATTCCTAAAGCAGGTTGTAGGTTAATAAAGTTAAATAAATTAAAAATAATGCTACCATTTTAAATCAAAAATAATTATTAAAAACAATCAATACATTTTCTATGTTAGGCCGTCACCTGTAAAGTTTTTTTTAAAAGGAATTTACTGAACAGACCCGTAATGTCCCTTATTGCCCAAAACACCTTGAAGCTATTAAAATGGAAATGGTAGAAAAGGCAAATCAGCTCAGCCAATAAAATAAATATTGTAACAGGAGCTGACTATTATGTATATGTACAGTCAAGCAATAGGCATGTTAGGTTTCATTGTGTTAACAGTATATAAATATATTATATGCTATAAAGAACACTATAAAAGATCATTGGTTTTGGAAGTGTGCGGTTATATCCTCTCTTATGAATAACATATTTTCTGTTTTTTCTGTTTATCCTGTTTTTATATGAGAAAACAAGCAAAGAAACGTATCATAAAGAGAGCACAATACTCTTATTAAGTATTCATGATTGTATCTCGCTATATCTCCAAGGATTATTCTGTCCTATTTTACTCTTAGAAACAACTGGGGAAGAACAGCAGAGCCCTCATAGAAACTGTTATTTATTGAAAATAAGTGAACTCAGGCAATGGAATCTGTTTTAATATTAATTTTTTTTCTTCGTTTGCTCATCAAGTAAAGTATTGTTATTGCTTGAGCTTTAAAGTGAAATGAGGTATTCACTGTACTGAATTAACTACAGATTTGCCTACACACATTCAGGTACAGAATATTAGGAAGCACGGGAGCAGTTTTCAGGAAATGAACAGCAAAAATAAAAAGATTAATTGTTTACAGTGGACGGAACAATGGGACTTCATATTAGTTTAGCAAGTTGAATTTCCCTGTATACAAATCCATTTTTACAATATTTATATTTCATTTTTTATCAACACCAAATTATCCATGTTTTATAAAAATTCAAGAGATTAGAAGTCATTGTGATTAGAATGCAGTTTCCTTTTTCTAGCAAAATTATTTTCCCCATGGATAAATACAACAGATAACCTGGGGGGAAAAGTCCTTCTCATAAACAGTATATAATATTTATAGTGGGTGATGGAATTCTCTACAACAAGTTAACAATACAAGTAAAAAGTATGCCATTTTGTAACTTATAACATATATTCACCTTAAAAGAGAACCAGATTATTGCAGTCTACTATTACTGTTTACACTGAGCGAATGGCTGTGTTTTTTTTTTTTTTTATTATAAGCCTGGATATGTTCATGCTATGGCGCCAACACAGGGAATATCAAAAACATATTAAAATGCTAAATGTTCTGATTAGCATGCTAACACAATGTACAGCCGCAAAGCTTTTATAATTTGTCAATGCAAATTACATTTTAAAAACAATATTGTAACAAAGGGCTCCCTCATGACATAAGCAAGAAAGACGTTTTGGCAGTGTGTAATTATATAGAATGTAAAGTTCAAATTAAGGCACAGAATCTTAAATGTAATATGCTTTCAATTGCTTTGTACATAAACTTTCAGCAGTTACTCTTTCTCTTGTCCTGACAGTCACTGACAGGTGCTCAGGAAAATTGTATATTTAATCACCAAGCTCAAACTTTAGTGAAAATCTCAACACCTGGCATAGCCTTGTAATGTTCAGTTATTCATTTTATCTGTGTGAAAAGCTGTTAGAAAAGTATGTAAAGCAGGAATCAGAACGTATTTAGCTCAACAACACCTCAACATCCTCCAACAGTTAATAGCAAATTAGAGAGGGCGTCAGAATCTAACTAAAGCTACTGTGATCAACCACTGACTCTGACCACTTATAAGGGCCAACACATATATCAATCAGAAAGTATAATGATGTCATCTGCTCCAACAATGATATGCACTGAAAGCAGTATTCAACTGCACAAAAGGAAACTTGGTTATAACATACTGTATAACTAAATTTAGTAATGTTAAGACTGCTTGGGTTTAAGTCCCATATTGTAGGTCACCATGTGGTTGCATGACAACTGATAAAGATATGGGATCTACAGTATGAACTGGAATGCCTGGTGCAGAGGTTTTCCAGTAAAGAAATCTCTCCGTAATGTGAAATATGGTTGCTTTGAAAATATATAAAACCCCTATAGTATTAATATTCACAATATGGCCAAATTAGATATGTGTACCATGCAAATATAACCATGAAAGCCCTGAAAGTACCATCTTTAAAAGGTGTGTTAATTTCAGGGCTCTGTTGCATCTGGATAAATGGGCCTTTTCCATTGGAAATTATATGATATAGACAAACTGGGTAGTAGTGTGAAAGCAAACCTTTATAATGGTACTGGTGTATACACTGACTGAAATATCTAAATCTAAGAGCATTTCATTTGGAATTATCCCCCAAAGAAGTGTGGATGTGTTATGTGTTAGACTGCAACTTTATAAATATGTTTATATACACCAGATTGTACACTTTTGTGGAATAAATTTAAAGGCACCCTTATTGAAATAGTGAATGCAACATCTGAAGAGCTACATGTATGCTTATGTTTTGCACAATGTGTTATTAAAAAAATAGTTAGGAATTAAATAATAAAAAGCTGAATAATAACAAAGTGAATGCAATATAGTTTTCCTTCTTTGGCATCAGTAATTATTGAGAACAAATATTGTGGGATCAAAGTGTACCACAAAAAGAGCTTGACATGGTTTTTGCAACCACACATACACCACACATTTCCAGCCTACAACAGCACATAAAGGAAGCAACTTGGTCTCATTTGTGGTTCACTTCAGAATATCACATGCAATTAATAAAATGCACATTTTATAAGTAGCCCCGGAAGGATTTGGATCTCGTCCGACCAAAACTAATCAATGCAAGTAATGTTTACAAATAGCGCATATGCCAAGAAGAATCTAATAAATGTAGAAGTCCTAATATTATTTATTGACTTCTAAAAGAGTAATGTTTTCTTGTAACATCCCTTACACTCAAGGTTCTTCAGCAGATCCTGATGCATATTCACAAGGATACAAAGGACAAATAAATTCTTTACTAAAAAGAGAGAGGCCAATTTCATTATGTTGTAAAAAGACATAACGAGTTTGCTTTCTTTTTTTATATAAATTAAAAGTAATGCGCATTTTTCCCATACATATTAGGAGCCTGCCCACCCACATGCTACCTCTTAGCATTAACCATTCCCTTACTAACTGTAAATACATAAACATTATTGACTTTTGATTTATAACTGCTGCTTTCTTTTGGTTATTTTGGTATGGGTTCTGTTATCTTGAAACCAGTTATCCAGAATCAACTTCTATAGAGCCCTATTTAAACAATTATATTACATTGTTATTCATTTTTTCACTTTTAAAGGGGATCTGCACATAAATACAAGCTGCACAGACATAAAAGCTGTATAATAGAAGTCCTTTTCAGACTTTTAAACCCCTTTATCTCAACAATTGATAATTCAGAAGGCTAAAGTGTCATTAATTATGGCTTTTTCAGTTTTGTGACTGACCACTATGGCAAAATCTCAGAAAAAAGAGAGAGAACTAAACAAAAAGTTTAATAAATACATAAATAATGAAGATAAACAAATTGTTGCTTAGCATTTGTCCATCTTTAATATAGTTAAGTTCCAAATAAGGGGTCTTTCTGTAATCTGTATCCCCATACCATATGTTTACTAAAAATCATTTAACATGATTAAAACATTATGTCAGATTAACAATCTTTACCAGCTACTGTTTTATTATTATAGCGAGTCTGTGACATACTGTACATCTAGTAGTAAGTTGGTTTTAATCATAATTAACTAACCCTTTAATTCAGGCTGTGCTTATAATACAGATCTTGCACCCCTTGCCCCAAAAAACCCCTGTAAACATAAAAAATAATAAAAAGACATGAAATGGCTCTGATGGATAAAATAACCTTAATCCTTGGGAAATATTACATACTGTTATAAATTGGTCCTTGCATAAATGTTTGAATACCTGAGAGGGCTGAAGCAAAGTCACAGTGTCAATGTTACCAATGTTTTATGTCTGTCATTGCAAATTTGTTTTCATTATTCAGATATATAGGTCACTGACCTCTACATACAATGAATTAATGTAGGAATACAGAAGAAGTGTTCAGAATCTTTACCAGTATAAAAAAACTAAATGCAACCACCACACAGCATGTTTATATAGAAAAAATGGACATGAATAAACTGTGAATAAATCATGCATACAATTATAATTTAGAAAAAAAACAAATACCTTGTACAGTTGACAGCTTTATATTTACTCCACTGTATTGCAGCTAGGGTTTGTTGGACAGGGTCTTAAAGCTGTCATTGGAACAAAAAAAAATTTAAATACAAAAGTTTGTGGGCACACACACCCCCTTAGTGCAGAGCATCACAAAAAAACTGATATTTCAAGATATAAATTCCTTTACTTATCACTTATGGTAAGTTTGTGAAAAAGGTGCCAACAACTTTGTGCTTGTTCACATATTTTGCAATAAACACCTGTTTGTTAACTCACTGTGCAATCTATAAAGCTCAAGAGCAAATAAAAATGTGATTGATCCCCCATGGTGTATCAAATGTATCAGGTCAATGTAGATAAGATTCTTTATGGATTGCTTAGAAGGAAGAGTAGATTCTGAAAAAGAAACCCAAAAATATTGCCCTCAGAAATGGGTTTATAAGAGCAGAAGAGAAGCAAAATTGAAATGTTAGTGTGAAAGAATGCATTATGAGTTCTGATGCTAGGAAGACTCCTGGCTATATCCACTGAGAGAAAAAATACTGGGTGATTAATGCCAAGTTCTGGAGAGAAGATTGGGGAACTATGTAATGGGGCCAAGAAGCACATATCAGTTTTTCACCCTGCCCCCATAATTTATATAATACCATTGCTGGTCAGTAAAAATAATTAACCACTGTAAGAGAGGAGATGTTTTTCTCTGAAGAATGAGATTTCTACATTGCATTTTATTTAGCTGTCTGGATATATTCAAAGTATGTTTGTCTTTGAGCATATGTCAACTGGAATTTTTGTTTTGTGTATTTTCCAAGCAGTGATTTTCATACAGACACTCATGTCTTATTCAAATTCCATTATCTCCTTCCTTGTTTGTCCCTGTTCTTGGTTTATTTATTTATTTTCAAATATACAAATGTAACAAATATAGAACAAGCCGCTCACCAGAAAAAAAAAATTGTGTTTTATGGAAATATCTATGTATAAAATATACATTTGAAAGAAATTAAGACCAGCAAAAAATATGATGCTTCAGGGGTACCCTCATGTACAAAAAATAGAAATTACTCTAGAATAGATCTATATTTAAGGAACTCATGGAAAGATTCTGAAAAGATGAATCAATATGAATTATGCATATTGTAAAAGTATTATTTAAAAGTTTCTAAACCCTGAGAGAAGTTGTCTGACATTGTGTGTAACCTTGTTCTCTACTTTACTGCAAGCTATTGTCCTCTGTAAGTGTCTGCAGTGTCCTTTAGCTGGCTTACTGGAAGGAAGTCTGATGTGAATGGAAAAATTGTCTCATTCATGGTCAAAGACTTATCTTAGATATATTTAGATCCTGATATGCTCCTAAAACCTTTGAAGCATCTAGACAGTCATACACTCACACTCATTTTACAAGTGACAGGGGAATATGTATGTGTACTTAACGTATATACAATGTGTTGCACATTCTAATTTGTAGAAATTGTCACATTTCTTTGAATGCTCTATTATAATAGGGTGGTTTGCAACTGAGATGCTCTCCACATAAGTGCATGAAGCATACATTTTTATCTGTTGGTTGGCCCGAAAAGCATCATTGTAGAATGCTGTGCAGCTTTGGGTTCCGGTCCTTAAGGGGGATATAAATGATAGAGTACATAGAAGTATTTAGAAATAAATAGGTCATTTGTGGGAACCAGGTGATGAATGTAGGTGTGTTCTGGAAGTATTATAACAGTTCTAGAAGAGGGAATAAGAGTAATCACTATAGATCAGTGTAACCATTAATAAGTACAATAATCAGAATGAGACAAATACAGAGAGCAAGTGTAAACATCTTTGAATCTTTAAATAATGTTAGCCATAAATATATGGAAAATAAAGGGGGTATTTAAATATTAACCATTTTATTTTAGTTTTTACACATGCTTGAATAAATTGTATATTGTATATACTTGAACATATTGTGTATATATATTGTAACCATAAACAATAAAAATGCTTTTGTGTGAGTATTAGACAGACATGACATTGTCATTGCAGGTAAAGACACAGTAATTTGTTGACCCTTTCCTTATAGCTACACAGCTGTAAAGAATATTGGACCTTTAGACCCAAAGCATGAAAAAGAAAGAGGACACTCTCAAATCAGCAGAAGTATGGGCTCATTTCAAACCACTCCTGCTCTTTTCACACTCTGTATTATGAGAATGGATTACTTATGTGGCATTTTCAGTTCCAATTACTATCTTGGTGGCAGTGATGTTATCCCTGATTTTTTCTTGCTTTCTGCCTTGTGAGAAAGATTGTAAAAGAAGCAGAACCTGGCACAAAATGATTCCATTCTCCTGAGACACAATACAAGAAGAGCAAAAAATAGCACAAAGGGTGAGTGTGTACTTATATATATTCTGACAACCTTGGGAAGGTTACAACAGAAACTGGCAAGCCAATTACATTTTGTAGAAACATTAGAATGGATTTGAAACTACGTGGTCTATGTTGGCAACAGGTAATAAGCACAGGGGTTACAGACTCCATTACTTTAAAGTTACAGTATAATTCCATTAAATATAACAAACCAATGCACTGACTGGAGAAACTGGAGACCTTACATAGCACTCATGTGCTAAATATCTTTTACAAAAACATAGATTCCATTGTTGTGAATCTTATTGTACTCTTATTGTACTCATGTTTTTTCACACATATTCATTTAAATGTATTCTTGATGTAGGCTGCCCCCTCCTCCACTATAATTTGTATAGAATTGTATTTTTTATATTACAGTCCTGAAATATGTTGTAATGTAATCGTAAGAATCTGAGAATGAGAATTATGTCTCAGAGATTATATAAAATCTCTAGCCATACAATATTGTTCATGTGAACATCTTAAAGGCATAAAATGTAATTGTAGGCTTACTTGCTTGGTAATCTTGGACTTGTTGTAATCTTGGAGTTGTGTCCTCTGTGAGTGGCTTGGTTTAGTAATATGATTTGTTCGAAAATGTGTACCCTGGCACCTGGTTCTACATATTTATTGTGTATTTTAGCACCTTCAACATTGTTTGCCAGTTTTTAGTCCAGGCCTGGTTCAGTATTTCTACATAACAAGAAAATTCTTGTTTAAAGGGCATGTAAAGGCAAAAAAATAAAATCCCATTTTTACTTTCTTTAATAAAAAGGAAAACGATCTCCAATATACTTTAATTTAAAAATATTGTACCCTTTTTATAAGAAACCTGAGAGTATGCAGCAAAATTCTCCCTTTATTTACTACTGCAGATAGGAATTGTCAGATGGGAGCTTTGTTTCTCTGTAGAGCAGTTGGCTACTGTGTAGAGATTTGTATTGGATTTTATGTTTGCTTTTACATCCCCTTTACTGTTTCCAGTTGCAGGGACAAAGATCATGGAGCCAGATTTAAACAGCTAAACTCTGATTCTACTTGGAGGAATATTTTACTGCAGCCACTGGAGTTGAGAAAGTTTGTATTAAACAATACAAATACTATACAATCTACATTAGATTACATGACAACACAGGACCCAGTGCAGTTTGCTGTATTGGCTTCTGGCAGATATTATTTGACTTGTGTTTTGATAATTTATGCTGTTTCCTAAGCAGCCCAGACCACACTGAGCATGTGCATGTCTTGGTCTTGCAAAGATGTTTAACAAAGTTACAAGATGACAGCCCCCTGGTGCAGTATGTTTAGTATGCAAATACAGCATTTCTAGCCATATTCTATTTAAGACTTTGTCCTTTAAAGGAGAACTAAAAAAGTAGGTCAGAAAAGTTGTACATTATGTTTTGGGCTTCTGCACCAGCCCACGGAAACCACTGTTCTTTAGCAGTGAAGCTATGTGTCTCCAAATATGCCCATGTAGCTCCCCTTATTATTTTCTGCAGGTTTACTGTACATGCTGTTCTCTGTGCTGTGGTCACTTACTGAGCTTCACTCACAAGATTTTTAATATTTATAATATGAATGTCATAATATAAGGCTGAATAGTAAATAATTGTAATTATTGGTGCATGGCAGCTCAAAAACCAGAACTTTTAGCATCAGAATTATAAAATCAGCCCTATAGTATAAGCTTATATCACAGGCAAACCTCAATTTCAATTATTTGCTTAGCTTCTTTACAGCTGCTCAAAGCACACTGAACATGTGTGTGTTGCAGTTCTCCATGATGAGAAACTCATTTGACAATCTTAAACATTATTACTATAACAATGCTGGACCTTAAGCCTTATGCAGTATATCAAATATGGCATTTTGAGCCATATTCATTGTTAGGGTTTATTTCTCCTTTAAATACAGTATTACTTCAAACAAGCAATGTTCCATGGAAATGTCTGTTGTTAAGTTAAATGCAATGCCATAGTATTTACTATTATGTTTATTGCAGTAAAATTGATATCTATTTCTTTAGTTCTTCAAGCTATTGGACATGGGCACATTGAGCATGTGTTATTGCCTGAACTTCATTACAGTGCAGTTATTGCCTGTACTTCACTGTAGGTAATACCTTGTAACTACACAATTTTCTTATCATAAAAAACTTTTGTCTGTGATATGTATCAACACTTGTGATCATGGGGCATATTTTAATTGTATGTCCTATGAAGTATTACTTTTAAAGGGGCAGTATACACCCATGTCCACCTTGGCCTCACATGCTACTTAAAAATGCTTACAATTGCCTCTAAAGGTGATAAATACCCTTTGCTGTAAATGAGTTCAATGTAGTGGCCTTGTACTGAACATACAGTACTTTTCTATTGTTTTATAACAAAACATTTGATATGAATGTTAACATTATACCTATGCCTCTTTAAGGGCCTATTTATATCATTCAAATTTCTATTTTTTTACGAATGCCTAAATATTTAGTCTTTTATATTTTCACAAAACTCTAATAAATTGAGGTTTAATAACCAAAACAAAAAATCTACGCAGTAGTAAAAGCAGTTGAAGTCCTGTAGAAGTCAATGGGAGCTGAACTGATCCTAACACTTTTTAATCAGTTGGACTTTTAGAAGTGTTCCCATTTTTTGCTAGTAATTGTCCTCACATTTTTATAGATTTTAGAGGTATTCATATTTTTTTCAGATCATTAATCGCCTTTTTTTGTTTATGCTTTTAAAATTTGGATCCATGACATTTGTGGTTTTAGATAGTGATGGGCGAATTTATTCGCCAGTGGCGAATTCGCGGCGAATTCCCACGATTCGCCGCTGGCGAATAAATTTGCGAAAGGCCAGCAAAAATTTGCCGCTGAAAAATTCGCCCAAAAAAACGAGTTGCACGATTGACGTGACGCGCGTCGGAAACGACGCAACGCGTTTGACGTTTTTGACTCGTTTCGCTAATTTTTTCGCCAATTTGCGAATTTCTCTGGAAATTCGCAAATTTTTCGGCAAAGCGAAACGCGTGAGATTCGCCCATCACTAGTTTTAGAGAAATAGAGTGTATTTGTGGTTTCAAAAACCTCTAAAACTACATAAATGAGAATGTTGATAATTAAGTTTAGTGATGGGCGAATTTATTCGCCAGGGGTGAATTCACGGCGAATTCCCGCGATTCGCCGCTGACTAATAAATTTGCGAAACGCCAGCAAAAATTCGCCCAAAAAAACTGAGTCGCGCGTCGAATGCGCTGAAAACTACGTGACGCGGCGGAAATGACGCGACGCGCGTCGGAAACGACGCTACGCGCGGCAAAAACGACGAATTTTACAGCGAAACGGGTGAGATTCGCCCATCACTGATTATGTTGATTAGTTCTAAAATGCCCCTATCTGGGTAGAAGAATGTTCTTTATATATATTATGGGGTCCAGGTTGCATGTGAGTGTCTTACTTTACATTACAGACCATGAAACTTTGAATGAGTGCAACTTCAAATCAAATCATCTGGATATTTGCAGTGCACATATTTTTAGTTGTAGACTTTTATAACATTCCAGATATATTTAAAAAAATGATTCATACTTATGTCTTAACAAAGAAAGCTTTTCAACAAAAATAATTTGATAAGTTATCTGTAGAATTGTATGCTCTCTGCTATAATGCTTCTCCAGGGTTAAAATACTCTCTTCTCATGCCATTGTAGAATGTGTCTTGGGAAATATATGCTAAGAGCATCAATGCACTTTAGACCCTTAATTCTATTTCCTTCTTTCTGATGACACCTTCAGCGAGTGTAATATTCTAATTTTTTGCAGAAACAAGTTCACACTGACCCAGAACTGTAATAACTACTGTGAAATCGGCTTTTAACTTGGTAAAAGTGCATGATGACCCATAGTTCGATGAAACTGAACAGCAGGAAATTGCATCTAGTACAAAATGCAGTTACAGCATATATATACCAAAGTCATGTATGTAATACTCTATTCACAATTACTTGGAATAACAAAGGCAATTATGTTTTTCAAATCTGAGTCTTTGGTTTTCTGAGAGGCAGGAACCACTTGCCCTGCTCCGTTTGACAAAATATTTCATAATTAAAGAACATACATACATATGTTCAAAAACAAGATATGTATTTTGACATGCTTGGTTGATGTACAAATTTACGTCAGCTATCAAATTCAAAGTGGGTTTGTTAAGTATCTTGGTTATGGATTGATATAAAAGCCAGAAGTCATTGGGGCAAATTCACTAAGCGGTGAAAATGCGCTAGCGATGGCTTTGCCACAATTTGCTGCACTTCGCCAGGTAAATTTTCGCCAGCCTGCCGCTAATTCACTAAAATGTGAATTTGCGCTCAGGGCGACGAATGTTAGAGATGTTACCCTACCGTTGCTTCATCAGGCAAAGTGCATTTACGCTAGCGATGCCTAATTTGCATATGGCGTGATGTTGAAAGTATAATAGAAGTATATGTTGCAGCCAATACATTCCACTACACAAGCCCAGGAAACCTTTAATAAATAAAATAAAGTTGTCCTATTGCCCTACATGTACCCACTGTACAGTTGAGTTGCCATATGTTAGGAAATGTAGGGGGGAAGGAAGGTAACCCCCCAAAAAAATACGCTATCACCCTAAAAAAGTAAGACGCCAGCGTTTTTTTTGGGACTTTCAATTTTTTTTTTTTAAATCCTATCTATTGTATTGAACTTCGCCAGGTCTGACCTGGCAAAGTAAAGTCTAGCACAAGAGGTAACGTTCAATATAATGGTCTTCTTGGTGAATTATCATAGTTACATCCCTTCGTCAGTGCGCAACTTCGCCAAGTGTACTGGTGCGAAGTTGCGCTAGTCTATCTACTTTGCTAGCAGCGAATTTTCACCAGGGACACTGTTGGTAAATTGGTGAGGTTTTGAAATGACGTCATGCTGGCGAATAAGCGCTAGTGTTAGACGTTTCGCACTTTAGTGAATTTGCCCCATTGTGTCAACAAAGATAGTAACTATGAACTTTCTAAAACTGAAATCAGTTAGTGGAAAAAAGGGGACAGGAAGGGGGTGACGCTTAATAAAACATATAATATACAGAAATCAATTATCATAAAATTTCTCTCGTTAAATAGATAGTGTGTGCAAAATAAAAAATGTTTTTAACATTAGCCACAAATGTAATCAATGTGTAATATAATAGCCAGAACACTACTTCCTGCTTTGCAGCGCGATTGGTTTTTACTGATTGGTTACCAACCAGTAACCAATCAGTGGATGTTGCTTTTAAATCTGAGCTGAATTCTGATGATCAATTGCAAACTCACTGAATAGTTATGTCCCATGTGGCAGCTCTTAAATTCGCTGACTAACTCAGAGTTAGAGAGCTGAAAAGCAAGAAATAGTATTCTGGCTATTATGTTAGACATCCATTCACTCCAGCCTTTATATATAAAATTTTTGACTAATGAGCTATATTAGAATCTTTTTTTTGTTTTTTTTTTGTTTTATCTGTTTACCAAGTTTTTATTTTTACACTGAACTGTTCCTTTAACATTTCATGATGCAGGGTTGTACCTGTTGCTATTTGCCAAACGTTATTCTTATTACATTTTCTGTGACAGAAAGAAGTGATATCATATTTAGAGGAGATTGTTTTGGAAAGAAATTTAATTTAGACCTTTTAATTATAATGTAAAACAGGTAAAATATCAATGCTACTCAGCATCCCCCTATATGCCTTTAAAGGAAAAGTAAATGTTTTTCTTTTTCTTTCTGTAAATTTGCTCTAAACAGCCCCCCAGATTAATGTACCTTAGTCCCTGCTGCAAGTCTGCTCTGGTTTCTGTGTTATCAGCAGCTTCTTTCCCTTCTTCCTGGTGCAGAGTGAAGCCCAGCCCCTTAGTTTACTGAGCAGTCCATTTGCTGCTGTTCCACAATAGAGAGGAAGAGGGAGCCAGTGTTTCATTACTAAGCTAGTTTCCCCAAGCAAAAGCTGCTACACACAATGCTCTCTGCTATGTCATAGTATGCAAATGATCTCCTGGACTAGTCCAAGATATAAGGTCAGCTCAGAAAGCTAAGGGGCTGGGCTTCACTCTGCACCAGGAAGAAGGTGAAACAAGCTGCTGATAACACAGAAACCAGAGCAGACTTGCAGCAGGGACTAAGGTACATTAATTTGAGGGGCTGTTTAGAGCAAATTTAGAGATAGAAAAAAAAACGTTTACTTGTTCTTTAATACAGTATATGCTAGGGCAGAAAGGGACAGAAGGATTTTTCTTTCTCTTATCCTAAAGCATTCTTTGGTTCAGAAAAAAATGATCATTAACATTTTCCCTGTGAATGTTGAATTCACATATCCAAAAGGTGGTTTTTAAAAGTTGCATAATACCATTATTGCAGTGTCTAAGAGGAAATATGATCATTAAAAACCAGTTTAAATCAACTGCAGCCATAGTAACTGGGTAAAAACTAAAAATAATGGATTTTTGCTGTGATAATAACAGTAACCATTTGCAGTGATTGTTTTTCATTAAAAGAAAGCAAAAAAATATTAATGCTGCGGACCTAGGTTAGCAAATATTTTTACTTATAGGCCTTAGAATACTATACAGCGCGGCATAAAGTCAGTAGATGTTAGGATTTAATTTTCATTTGTCACCTGTATTCAGAAGAAATGCAACAAGATAAAAAGCACTTTTACCTTTTATACGTAGTTAACAGAATTTTATGTCAATGACACAAGTCTATTTTTGTGAGAGCAGTGTTCTTGGGCAGAACAAAATAAGGCATGCTTCCTTTTAATAAACAATATTGTAGCAAGGCTACCCGAGTATATTCTACTAGTAAAAGGCCAACCCTATGTTACACTAACATAGGGACAAGTTACTAAACTCCCCTTAAATAGGTACTCTTTGCATGCATTTAACCCCAGTGCATCTCAATTCTTAAAGTGGCTACAGAGTGGTCAATGTCCATAAGGTATTAAGGTGTAAATACTGAACATTTTGAGACACATTTTTCAAGGGTCGAATTCATGTAAGTTTTTTTTTTGTTTTTTTTTTTTAAACTCCCATAAATTTGAAATTTGAACAATCGAAATGTATTATAAAAATTTAATTTTTGAAACTCTGTTAAAGATCAGCCTTAAAACTTGATTGAATTTGAATAGAATTCGATTCAAGTTTTTTTCTCCGAAAAAGACTTGAATGTCAGGAAGGCTGCAAACAACTCCAAATTGATCCCTGAATGTCTCCCATGGACTTAAACAGCAATTCAGCAGGTTTTAGGTGAATAGTCAAATTTGAGTTCTTAAAGTGCCAGCATATGATAAATCTCGAAAATCAATTTTTTGAAAAACACAAATCAAATTTGAATAACTCCCTAGTTGAATTTGACAGTTTTGACCATAAAAAAATTTTGATTTTGAATTTTGAATTCGACCCTTGATAAATCTGCCCCTTCGTGTAGCTCATGAGTTGGCAAACGCCCCCACACATTGCAGGGGGGGGGGATTTATTGTACTGCTGCAAAAATACAGTAGCTAAATTGAGTGAATGTTTTGTTAGATATTGTAGAATGTTAAAATGCCCTACTTTCTCAAAGTTTTAGTACCTAATCTACACATGTACGTCTTAATATGTACCCTACACATTGTCTGTGTCCTGTCGAGAGACGTTTCAGTAAAAAAATACATCCAAGCACCTTTATGGAAATATATACAGAAGAACCATTTGGGGTGTCATAATGTTTATGATGTTATTTTTATTTCTAAATTACACTATAGTGCAAATAATTTCACACTACAATATAAAATTTTATCCCTGAAGTGTTTTTTTTTTTAGTTGTTATATTGGCGTGAAGGCAGCCATCTCAGGTCATTTTGCCTGGTCATGTGCTTTCAGAAAGAGCCAGCATTTTAGGATGGAACTGCTTTCTGGCAGCTGTTGTTTCTCCTATACAATGTAACTGAATGTTTACTATTGAGTGCTATTCTTATATCTACCAGGGAGCTGTTATTTGTGTCTTGGAGCTGTTATCTTGTTACCTTCCCATGGTTCTGTTGTTAGTCTGCTGGGGGAGAAAGGGAGGGGAGTGATATCACTCCAACTTGCAGTGTAGCAGTAAAGAGTGACTGAAGTTTTTTAGAGCACAATTCACATGACAAAGCGACCTGAATGCCATTCTGATTCTGATTCATTTTCTTGCCGGCGGGAAGGCATTTCACGGGAGATTAGATGGCTGTGGTACCAGAGATTTGTTGCTGGTCGACTAATCTTCTCGTCTGCCACCACCCTTAAAGTGCTTTGTTCAATACATTATCTGTATCTGTTATATTGTTATCTGTAGTGTAATGTTCAGCTCTTAATTTCCCCAGTCATGGAATGATTTAATGATTCGTTGGGGTCTCTGAACTTTTCAAACATGCTTCTAACTTCCTTGTGTTGCTCTCATACTTGTTAAGTCAAGATGGTGTCAGAGGGGCATATCGGCTCCCAGTCAGAATTTGTCAGGACCAAGGAGGAAGCAAAGGGTTAAAGTCCAGATATAAGGTACAGGCAGGGTTAAGGCAATATTCAAGTTCTAGTCCAGGCAAAAGGTTCAAAGGCAGGCAGCAAGTAGCAAGGTCCAGTTCAGGCAAGTCCAGGAATCAATAATAGAAGAATTATAGAACACCCAAGAATTTATACCACACAACCTATACTTGGGCATTGAATTTGGTGCCACTCTACCACTACGGCAAGGGAGGACGCGCCGCCCGAGCTCCTGGAAGAGCTCTGGGTGGCGATTGTGACAGATGGTTCATACAATTTGTGTAAAGGGTAAAACTGATAGCAATTAGAAATGCCAAGCATTGCTTACACAATGTGGTTTATATTAATGATTTCTTCTGCCTAAGCCAAAGGAATAAATTATACAAGTAAAATGCATGAAAATGAGTGTCAGTGGTACCGAAATATTAATAAAAAGATAACCGTTTCATTTAATGTTACTAATTATTATAACAATGTTTAGTCGCTTATATTTCTCTCACTAGGGATATTACTGAGTGCCCATCAACTGTACAGTGCTCTTGACAATTTTATCTTGCTGTTTTAATTAATAGTATGGAAAGGAGAGATGTTGATAAAATGATATGTATAGTAACAATCCCCTCATTCATTTTTTATTAATTTGGTTGGGCTTATGTAAACAAAAATGTCAATAAACAGTACCTGACCTGCCGATTATAAAAATAAATAAATATATATATATATATATATATATATATATATATATATATATATACTGTACCTATACACATGGTTGATGCTTTTTTCCCTTTTTGTAATGTTTAATTCATGCTAACTGTAACATTAATTATTTATTTTTTATTTTTCTAGGTATAATTCTGAAAGACTCAAACATTCTGGAGATGGACTTACTGTCTGGAACATACATTTTTGCAGTTTTAATAGCCTGTATAGTTTTTGAGTCCGGTGCTCAGGAGAAGAATTACATAATACGGGAAGAACTGCAAGAAAACGTACTCATTGGAAACTTACTAAAAGACCTTAACCTTACTTTAGATCCTGATATATCTTTGTCAACACCTCTTCAGTTTAAGCTGGTGTATAAGACTGGTGATGTTCCATTGATTCGTGTTGAAGAGAACACTGGTGAAATTTTCACTACTTCAAATCGAATAGACCGGGAAAAGCTTTGTTCTGGAATTTTTACAGAAAACAAATGTTTTTATGAGGTGGAAGTGGCAGTCCTGCCTGATGAGGTCTTTAGATTAGTTAAGATCCGTTTCTTAATTGAGGATATCAATGACAATTCCCCTCTATTCCCATCAACAGTCATCAATATCTCCATTCCAGAGAACACTGCTGTCAATTCCAGATACTCTGTTCCATCAGCCATCGATCCAGATGTGGGAGTGAATGGAATCCAACACTATGAACTCCTTAAGGTTAGTTTACATTGTGTCTTTCCTGGTTCTAGTTGATATCAAGCTTTGTGTTCAAAAAGCTCCTTCGAGCCATTGCATGTGTTATGGATGCACCAAATCCACTATTTTGGGATTTTGCTGAATCCTTTGTGAAACTGATAAAGGCCAAATAACAGACTTAAAACTGGATGTGGTGCATCCCTGTGTGTGATATTGCAATTTTAATGATACCTACTGTAGAAACTTCTACATCAGCAAAAAGTGCCATTGTGCTGATTCCATATATTCATATTTCTGGGCTTCTCTAGATTGTTGAAATGTCACTTGACTCTGGGCACAGAATCACATGATCAAAGATAAGCTAGCAATAACAGGATTCATGTATCAAGAAATACATGGAATTTTTACATGGCACTCCTTTGCCTTAAAGTGCTGATCACACAGTATCTTACACTTATGTAGATATGGATATCATGCTGATGACAATTTAATTATCAGCAGATATCCTCCACAATCTTGAACATGATGTTAGTTCAGTACCGGTCATTGTTACAGTGTAGAGACTGATTCTCTACCTGCAAGATAAACAATGAGTGAGATCTCACAGTGTAATATTTTAGTCACACTGGGAGGTTAATTATTATGGATGTCACCTTTCCATAAAATTCTCCCGTGGCACTCCTCAGTTCTCCAGTCTAAGCAGCCCAAGCTCATACTACAAATTTAAGAGAACTTCCCAATGAGAATACTGCCTGCCAGAGCTACATCAGTCATCTTGCTTTTATCTAAGACAATAAAATGACTTTGTGTTGGTTTGCAGATGCTACACTGTATTACATATCTGAAGAATAGACATAGAACAGTTTAGGTGTTGCTTAAAAACATATCCATGTTCTAGAACTATAGGTCCCAGTATACTTTACACCTTAATAATATGTTGGCGAATGCTGGGAGTTTAAACACATGAATAACCTATAATTAAGCAACACAATTTAAATCCTCTTTGATGTGTTATAGACATGATTATAAACAACTGTGTGGGAAAAATCATAGCAGGTGCAGCAGGCACTACAAGGAATTTAGATATATTACATTGTATATTGAAGCTGATATTGAAGCTGCTCTGCATGGAGAATTGTAGAGAGAGTATATGTTGGGAAATTTTTAGTAATTTATTTTTATTATAGCTGTAATTTTCTAAAATGTGTAGGTAATGGAATAATGTTGCAGTACATTAAAAGTGGAAGCATTGGTTCCCACTGGACAGCAATACAACAGCCACAAAATCCCATAAAATTGGCAATTAGATTTTCCCTGCTGAACTTTACCTGGTTTAACAACTGCCATTGCTAAGAGAATGAAAAATCTACAACTTATTTTATTGCATATACCTCCATGGTAGCCTGAACCACAGTTACATATTTATACAGGTATGGGACCTGTTATCCAAAATGCTCAGTAACAGATCTTTCCATAATTTGGATCTTCATACCTTAAGTCTACTAGAGAATCATGTAAATATTAAATAAACTCAATAGGCTGGTTCTGCTTCCAATAAAGATTAATTATTTCTTAGTTGGGATCATATACAAGGTACTATTTTATTTTTACAAGAAAAAAAGAAAATTGGATTATTTGGATAAAATGGAGTCTACAGGAGATTACTTTTCCATAATTCAGAGCTTTTTGGATAATGGGTTTCCAGATAATGGATCCTTTACCTGTACCAAGGGTTTCAGCTCTCCTCTCAGTATTAAAACAAATGCAAGCAATGCTAGTGGAATTAAACTCACATGAACTCCAATGAGAAGAAGTAGTTGGCTAAAGGAGAAAAAAAAATTCTCTGGAGGATTAGATATTTTTACATGCTATACCGAATATTACATCAAATGTTTAAGATCAATACTATTTTTGTAGGCTGTGTGGGCATAGTGGTATAGAGACTTGCGGAAAGTGGTTGTAATTGTGGGAGCACATTTGAATCACCAAAATATAGATTTTGGTGTAGTATTACCAAATAAGTGTTGGGAACCCAGTGAAGAGACAAGTGTTGAGCTTGGCTTATTGAAATACTATTTACCGCTTCATTTCTAAACTGTGCCTTTAATATAGCTATCCGTACATTCATTCTCTGGTTTATATTCAGTGTATGACATAACGCCACACAAGCCTTACATTCAAACCTAAAGCTTGAAATCAAGACCCCATAAATATACTTTAAGTTTAAAGCTTTCTAATAACATTTTACTAGTGCAGCATATAATAATGGTTATAGCTGATATTTTTTGCATGGAAGCATAGCATGCCATTATGTTTCTTTAAGTTCATGCATAGGTTAATTTTAGCTGTGTCAAAATTCTTTTCCATAGAATAATCATCACCAACATCATATACTTGTTAGAGAAATGGAGGCTACAGTTAATAAACTCCCTGAAGGATCGGTGCCACTTCTATCACTGTGAGTCTGTGTGAATCCCAGTAGAGTTTTTCACACTCATGCCTGAAGCATCAAACCATGCTCCTGTTATGATTATTGATTAATGAATGCATCACTGACCAAGCTTCAGCCTTCCAGATGTAAGAAAAATTCTAATTATAAGTTAGATCTCAACTTTTACTGCTATCACAGTAATGTGTTAATAGCATTCCTTCATGTTTAAAAAAATATACTCAATGATAAGCACAGTACTTTTTTCTTTAATTTAGCCACATTGAATGGAAATGTTTTATACTGCTGTAGATACGAGTATTACTGCACATGCTCCTGGTAGCTAAATAATAATAATAATAGTAATACATTCCCTAAAGAATTTATGGCACTCCTTTCCTATCCTGAAAGTTTTACAGAAGATTTGTTCATTCACCTCTATTATTGAATGCATCACTATCTTGATTTGGATAAAGTACGTTATTATTATAGAGGAAAAGAAAACCATTTGTAAAAAATTGGATAAAACGGACTCTATAGGAGCCTTTCTGTAATTCTGAGCTTTCTGGATAATGAGTTTACGGAATAATGAATCTCAAACCTGTGGGATATATGGGGATGTTACTCTCTCCATAATGCTTGCTTTCTCAACCCCCTTTAAGGATAGCCCTGCAGTTAAGCCTAAAGGTTCTGCATCTCTGTAGTAGTAATTAGTGATGGGCAAATAAATTCAGCAGGCATGCATTCGCAGCGTATTTCTGTGTTTTGCCACCTGAGTCCAAAATTTTCTGGCAAAAAATCCGCTGCAAAAAAAAAAAAATTGTCACGATGCAAAATTGGTGCGCTCATACAAGTTGTCGCTTGTCAAAATTATTTGGATGCCTATTGACTTTAATGCATTTTGCAAATTTTCACCTTTTCACTAATTATTCGGTGAAGTGAAAGGGCACAGATTCAGCCATCACAGGTAGAAATCATCCAGGCCTTCAAAGTTATCACAGGAGTTTCCCATCTTGTATTTTGCTAGGAGTGTCTGTGACACGCACATGTGAATCAGCAGAAAAGGAGATTGGGAGGTAGTGGGGCATCTTTGGGGGCACAGATCTTTACTGCTAAAGAGCTGTGGTTATCTTGGGCAGGTACAGAAGCCTAAAACATAATGTACAACATTTCTAGGATATGAAGGCTTCCTTTGCCACCAGTATATGTATACAAATCATGAGAAACTACGCTAATCCCTTTAGTTTAAAAGTGTGGCGTTCAAAGCTTTTATCATTCTGAAGTGCTAATTTCCTCAGTTTAGATGATATCACTTTTCAGTCCCCATTGTCTATCTCACTGCCAGAGAATAGGAAAATAGAATATATTTTTGATGCACTTACTACCCAATGAGCCATGGAAGAACTGTCAAACTTTTCAGCACTAGTGAACTGTAAATATTGCTGAATAAATAGTATTTCAGAATAGCTCTGGATTACAAAAAAGCCTATGAATTTGAGAACATTACCACTTAGAGTTCACTTTGTCATCATTGCCTGTTATAAGCCAGTGATCCCAGGGCTATATTTGTATCTCCAGCGCATCCCCAGTGTTTTTGAACCAATGTGGGTGTGGCTGGGCAGCATGCTGCTCCCCTAAAATCCTGCTACCCTAGGCCTGGGCCTAGGTGGCCTTTCCACAAATCCAGGCCTGAGTATTCCCTAAATAAATGAGCACCCCCAGAAATCTTTTCTCATTTATTAACTCTACACAGAGATGATTATCTTTGTACCCTTTGCTGCCACAAAGGTGAGTGCCACAGTCCTTACTGCCCTTTTTATGGTAACACAGTTGTAAGAACTCTGTCAAGTACATTCATACATTTATAGCTGACTAAAATGTAAGAAGCATTGTTGATTTGGTACAATTAATAGAGGGAATCACGTACCTTTTTGTTTTTACTTTTTACATTACATGGGCAAAACACTGAGCTATTACAAAGTCACAAAATATGTCATATTTGTGCATTGAGCAAATGTATTTATATTTATATTCCTCCTTAATTATTAAATATTATAAGTGAGCAACAGCCAAGAATAATACAATAAGGGGAAGATTTATCGAGGGTTGAATTGAAATTTTTAATTTGAAATTAGAATTTTCGACTTTTTCTATGGTCAAAACTGTCAAATTCGGCTTGGGAGTTATTCGAATTCGATTTAAGTTTTTAAAAAAAAAATATTTGATTTTAGAGATTTACCATACTCTGAACTTTTAAGAATTCAAATTCGACTATTCCATCACATAAAACCTTCCTGAATTGTTGTTTAAGTCGATGGGAGACATCCAGGGATCCATATTGAGGTGTTTGAACCTTCCTGACATTCAGATTTTTTGCAGAATTTTTAAATTCGAACACAAATTTGATTCAAGTTTTTGGATCAATTCTATTCATCCGAGTATTCAAAATTCTAATTTTTTTTTAAACATTTCCATTTGTCGAATGTACAGATCTGTGCACTCCTCATTACACAGGACTCCATATACCACATTGCTTTGTTTTTCTTTTGGTGTTGGATCCTTTGGGTGTACCAGTTTTTGTCTCAGTGTGTTGCTAGGTTTGAAAAACACAGGCATGTGGTGTTTGTTGAAAATCCTCCTGAGTTTCTCTAACACTCCAGCTACATATGGGATGACTATATTTCGACTACTATGTGTCTCTGGACATTTACTTCTTTTGATGTTCCTGTTGGGCTTGGTTGCTGCTGTTTTGACAAAGGCCCAGTCTGGGTAGCCACATGCTTTCAATGCTCCACTGAGATGTTTTTGCTCTTTGTCTTTGGACATTGGGGAGACAAAACAATTGCTCAGAAAGCGAATGTCTCAGCATAGCAGGGGGAACTCTACAGGGCAAGAATCAGCTGTCTTTCTACACCTCAAAGACAAGAGACACTCCTTTGAAGATAGCAAGGTCCAAATCTTGGATAAAGAAGACCGCTGGTTTGAAAGAGGCATGAAAGAAGCAATTCATGTCAAGGTAGAAAAACCATCCCTGAATAGAGGTGTGGGGCTTCGACACCACCTGTCTGCTACATACAATGCTGTTCTCACATCAGTACCAAAGCAGTTTCAGAACACTTCACACATCCATTCATGCAACTCACACAAGTAACACCTGTGTCTAGGAGTTGCATGACACATTGGTAATCTCATCACAGTAACTACACAGAATCAAATTCAGATGCCACCTCTTTGAAGAGTTACAATGTGCCATTGTGATTGGATTAGTGGAAGAGTTTATATACAGAGAACTTCCCGTACCAGTCAGTTGACCTGAAGAAGCTGCTCGGATGAGTAGTGAAACGTCTTCAATAATTACTTAGCAAGTCCAGTTGTTTTAGAATTACTTATATCAGATATAGCATGACCTGGATGAATGATAATCTTCATAGTCATATTTTTCCAGAACTGTATTGGCTTTTTTAGATGTTTTAGCAAAGTCCAATCTATCCTTTCTATTCTTGATGCTTATCACGTTGCAGTGCACCCTTATTTACTTTCATGCAGTCTTCTCTTTATGCTAGACTTGGATATTGATATGCCAACACCTGGAGAGTGTTGTGCGCTTGTTTGGCTGTTGTAAAGGGGTTTCTCTTCACCATGAAAATGATTCTGCAATCATCCACCACTGTTGTCTTCTGTGGACGTCCAGGTCTTTTTGCAATGCTGAGTTCACCAGTGCGTTCTTTCTTTCTCAGGATGTACCAAACTGTAGATTTTGCCACTCCCCAATATTGTAGCAATTTTTTTTTCAGCTTAAGGATGGTTTGTTTCCCCTGCATGGAGAGCTGCTTTGATTAAATGTTGTCTTCCACATACTGTACAAGCACCCCCCTCAAAAAAAACTCCAGGGCTTTTATCTGCTTCACTGATAATGACATTATGAAGGAATTGCCCACACCTGCCAATGAAATAGCCTTTGAGTCACTTGTCCAATTACTTTTGAGCCCCTGAAATGATGTGATTGTGTAAGGGCCCTTACACATGGGCATTTGTACGTGCACTCCCTGCGTCCCAACCTCTGTTCAGTGCTTACACGTGTCTGTGTGGGTACAACTTCATTCAAAAGAATTGAGTGCGTCTAGGCCTGCACTCTCCTACAGCTGAACGGAACAAAATGGAAAACAGGGGAGTGCAGGTACAAACGCCCATGTGTAAGGGCCCTTAATAGTCACATATTTGTATGCAATCTTTTTGTTCAACCCACTGGTTGTTTCTTGGTTGTTTCATTTAAAATTCAATGTGGTAATGTACAGAACCAAAATTAGAAAAAAGTTGTCCAAATATTTATGGACCTAACTATATGTATGTACTGTATAGCATTTAAAACAAGAATAATCGATAGAAATTCAATATATTCTAGTCTGCAAACTATAGACTTCTGTCTTACCTAAGACAGGCTAATCTGCAATTATATTAAAAGTGATGCATGATGTACATTGTGACCCGTTAGTGGCAATTTTTGGTTGCTATACAAAGAAAAGCCCTTTCCATTCAATAAATATTTACAGTTAATGGGACTCCATTTGTACTCCATACAATCTGACCCCCCCACCCTGCCCCTTGGTCATTTAGCATACTACTTGGACAGCTAGAGCCAATTAAATAATGCAGTCAGGAATAAGAAATTACGAAATAAACAATTTTTTGAGTCTTCAAAGCCATGTTAAGCTGCAGAGTTTAAAAAACCTTTAAGCTTTTTTGGAACAGCTGGAGAGCTGTTAAGTTTAGTGCTAGTTGTAATAAAAGTATAGATGTAGAAAATGAATGATCCATTAGAAAACTTCTTGCTCAAACTTGCTTAAAAACCTTTCCTAAATTAATGGTATATGCCCAATCAATACCTTAGTATGCCTTTTAGTTAATTTTATTGTGTTACAAATAGGAGCATACAATGAAAGGAACGATTGTGCCGGCACTATGCCCAGCTGGCAAAGTGTCATTCATTATTAGTGATTTTGATGTGTATGAAATGAAAACTGCCAGGTAGCACTGAAATATGCATGCATTAAACTATCAGCTTTCATTATATGGACATTTTAGGGATTTAGTTTGCAATAGGCATTTTTCATCTCTTACATTCAAACATTTCGTCTACTTCCATTTATGAACAGCAAGGAGTCTACTCTAGGCTAACCAGATTTGCTAGCAACCCTCAATAGAGAAGGAAGGAATCAAAGTTCTTTTGACTTCAAAATGTCAGTCAGCCTAGTCCGTGGGTCTATATTGTACTCTGTTTTAATGCCAGTAACTCTTTTTTCTCAGTTAATAATAATGGGGCAATCATAATGGCTATACATATCACAAAATCATGAATTCATTGCTAAAAAAAAAGGTTTAGAAGAACTGAAATTGTGAGGGGTTTGACAATCTCTAGTATCTAAAATAAATCAAAATAAGAACCTCAACATGTGTATTATTCTTTACATTATTTATTCAATCCAGATCCACATTTGCAGTTGTTAATTGCTAGGGTCAGTGACTTCAGTAGACGAGCTGAGGGCTAAAATATAAGTATAATTATTACAATTTGCACACAAAATGCACCGTCATTCCTCAACCTTTGTGTTGGTGTCAGTTAAAGACAAAATTATTTTATACACCTTGGTGGAGAGGGTTGGAATTAAAGATGATTAATATAAAAAAATAACATGCAGAGTTATACTGACTGATATAATCAAAAGCATGTCAAAACCTTATTTCTTAAATAATGTTAAAAATATATCTTACTTACTTTATTTCTTTACCTTTATCCTCTATTGTTTTGAAAAGGGCTTGAGTGCCAACATACTATCCATCCAACATACTGAACAATAGTTAAAATAAGATAGAAGCAAAGTTCTAGCTGTACAGACTTCAAATACTGCACACCAATATGTTTTGAAAGAGATAGCAGTTTGACTTTGAAGCAATGATAAAACTCAATAGAGGGTACTGCACTGTAGTAGTTTTTTGTGATTCCCTGCAGAATTTATCTGTATTTTCAAAGAGTGTTTAATAGGATGTTTACATTAAGGGTGCTGTAGTAAAAAGGTTTGGGATATTTTTGCTTTGAAAACCAAAGAGACTTGAGTGTTTTACTGCTTGTACGTTGTAAATTTGTTTGAGGCTGATCCTTTTTGCTTATGAAATTTAGGATAAACTGCAAGGTCTGATCATGAATCGCAATACATTTATCAGCAAGACAGTTGCTTAAAAAGATAGCTTGTTCGTATCTGCCAATATCTGAATACCCGGTGTCAGCATTGATAATTTCTTCTTCTCTGAATAAATAGGTCACCTGAAAACAGAAATATCATGTTTGACACCTTTAATATACACACTCTAAGACTTGCTTTTGGCTCATGAGGCAATAATTTCACTTGACTGGATAAACTGCAAGCTCACAAAACACACCGACATGTACATATATGATGGGATAGTTGGCCCAGGGTGGTAAGGTTGCCAGTAAATAATCCTTTCAGGCTTTTAATATTAAAATGTGCAGATAGAACAAATTTAAATTAAGTTTTAGTGATTTTTTATAGTGTTGCCATTGTCTGTTTACTTCAATCCAACTCAGTCAAGACATAAAAACAAATTATTGTATTGTAGTTTTCAGACAGCAGTGATTTTTACAATCTTTGTAATTGGATCCAAATTGAAAAAAATGTTTGTATCAAGTTGTGCTTTCTCTCTTGGAGAAACAGATGCAGGTATGAAATGTATCTTGTAGGCTTCTTAAAAAGGCAAGCATCATCAATTGTTTCTTTATTTGATAATTAGACTATGGAATCAGGTGGTACTTCATTTTGTAAACCCTATTTAACTGTAGGGATCACATACTAAAATAAATACATACATAAATAAATAAAAAGCCTTGGCTGTGCTGGGACTTGACCCAATTATAGTCACTGCCTTTTGATTAAATATTTTTCCTTCATTTATATTACAAGTTATATTAAAACTTGGTGAAATGCTCTATAAAATGAAGATGAAATGCATGCTATATTTTGAAATGCGGCAAATGCTGAGTCCTATAACTTGAACAGATGAGTATTGAAGAGGTGAGGTCTGCTCCTGCTAAATTAAGGAGCTGTAGCAGTGAAAATTAACGTTTACCCTGAATCTAACAGATTATATTCACCCTAACCCAAATACTTTTTCTAAAGTTTACTATAACCTTAACCCATCACTGTTTTAGAAAATAAACCAGTTAGTCCTCCTTCACTGGAAAGATTGGTTTAACATATTTTTAATCTAGTACTGTTACTGTAATATGATGTATGTTTGAAAGGGAATTCCAAAAACAGCAATACTGCACGGCAATTGCATGAAGGCAGGAAGTGATTGAGTGGAGGCCATGGATAGATTCAAGGAGTTTTACACATTTAATGGTAAATAATTAAGGTGGGGGTATTTATTAAAACTTGAAACTTTCTCATTATTTAAAAAATAAAAATTCAACTTTACTCCCAACCATGATTTGGCTTAATTTACTACAAATTCAGAATGAAAATTATAGGTGCATCAGACAACCAAAAACCCTCAAATTATGAAAGCAAAATTCATTTTCCACTGACTTTTACACAAGTTTAACAGAAGTTAGCTGGAGCTTTTCAGATTTTTTGTTGCTTTGGCACATAATAAATCTCAAAAAACTTGAGAGTTTTTTTTCCTCTAAAAATATGGATTTTCCCTTAAAACTTGACCAGAAAAATTTGAGGCTTACAAAATTGACCCCTTAATGTTCTGTATTTTAAACTGCAAAGCTATTTTATAGCACTGGCCATTTAAATAACTTTTTATAACTCAACATTTTTTTCTCCATTTTTTTCCCCTTTTGTGGCAGCCATTTTCAAAGAAGGAGACAAAGCCAATACTGATTAATTGCTTTTGGCACATTTATTCTATTGAACAGTTATTGGGCATTGACAAAACAGTTATCAAGATTTACTAACTATACACCAGTATTATAAATGTTGAATGAGGGGCATACAAATCATGGTTTATACCTAATTTATTTGTGAAATATTGTAGAATTCAATTTAGGGCAAAAATCACTGGGGGTGTGGTAATTAAAGTGTGCAAGTCTTGTTAATTGTTTATTAAGACATGAATATGTGTGGACACATATATTTATGTGAATTGCTTTATGTTATCTTGCAGGCTGTAAATTTTGTCAAAGGCTGATTATTCCTTTGCCAGTATAAATAACATGGTCGTTATAAATTACACTTATTTTATAAATAGGCATCATTAATTCTATGGAAAATTGGTAAGTGAACATAAAGAAATTACATACAAAAGTAGGCAAATGTTGCCTCTCCAGAAGTTGAGCTACATCTTCTAGCTTTCTCAATATCCAGTGAGTTTGAGAAGGGGTGGCAGAAGTAGTAACTGGAATTTTGGAGATTTCCTGTAATTTTGTTGTGTCTAGAGCACTCTTTGAGGATATATATTGTTAACTGTAACTGGTCCTTTTTTATTAAATGTGATGGGTATGTGAAATTTTTTATCCCTCCATTCCTGGACAGAGGCACATTTGATCTACCTATATAAAGTGATATAGCAACTTTTCTAAGTGGGACTTTCAGACATTGTTTCTTGGGCAGATATATTGGCAAAGTTTGTGTTTCAGTTGACTGTCAAGTTACTGTTTTCTTAAAATCAAACCATACTGAAGGGATTTTTTCCCTAAACAAACAGTTTTAGCATTTCAATTTGAAATTACATCTAACATTATTCCCGGTGTTTCTTTTTCAGAAGCAACTGTGAAAACAGATGCACTGTAGCTAGATGTTTGTTTTCATCTGTCATTGAGCTGGGAATAGGGGCTCTTCTAACCTCCTTATTGTGCAGTTATGTATTACATTTTAGTGCTAAGTAATCGAGACTAGATTTTGGTTTCAGGATTTGATTAGGCTTTATGAGCCTTGATGCAAATTAAAGAAACAATTATACCTGTAACTGAAACCCTGAAATAGAACTGCAGTGGCATTGTATAACATAACTCAGGTGAGTTCATGATTATAGGTCTCTGGTGTGTTTTGCATATTAGACCAGAAACTTTAAAACAATAATTGGCTTCTAATTATAACATAGGTTTTATCATTTGTAGCCATATATAACTTTTATTGTTTAGACCTAGATCATGGAGTATCTAAGCTATTTTTATGTATTTGATAAACTAACACCAGAATTAGCATTTCTGATTAATTGTCCAACTTCTTGTAATTTACCTAAAACAAGTAAAAAAATCTTTGGTTGGTCTGTAGCATTTTGTTATAACATTTTGGCAAATATATGGGATACTGTAGCTCATCTATAAATTTATGACTATTAAAAGTCACCATGAAGTTTGTTGACCATATAACAGCACAGACTAAAAGCCACAGACTATTGAGGTTGACCTCCTAAAATTGTTTATAACTAGAAAAAACACCATAGTTGATGTATGAATGTTGGCCTAGCCCTGCAATATCTAGTATTCAGCCAGATGTTTTTTAAACTCCACTGACATTGCTCAGAACCACAAAAACTAATATGCTGTCCTTGTTTGTTTGTGCTTGACAAAGAGGAGGCTCCCATAAATGTTGCACACTGCACTCTGCATTCAATAAATTGCTACTGAACTAATTCCTGTGTGCCGGTGACATTTTTCATACATTGGATGGGGGTTGCCAATTGCCCCACTACCGAGCACCAAGAGGTGTGCGGCTTATTCTAAAGGTTTCTGGAACTGTCCTTGTTTGTGCATCCTAAAAACTTTATGAAATTGATTTCTTGTGAGTAAATTATGCTCCTCATATAGGCCTTGAGATCCTGAGATTATGTAATTTTTCCACAGAAATTATTGCCCATATTTATAAAAATGTGTACAATACATTTAGAGAAAAGTGGTGTAAATGTTGGTGTAAAATATATGACTCATTTATAAAGCTTTGAAACACAATTATCCTCTTGCCTGGTGCTGGTTGGAGAGGTTGGCTCCCCTCTAGGACAAAGTAAGACCCATGCACGTTTATTACATCAAATAAATGTTTTGGGGGCAGGCCCCTTCGTCAGACATGTCTGACAAATGGGCCTGCCCACAAAACATTACATTTGATGTAATAAACATGCAGGGGTCTTACCCTGCTTTAATTGCCTTTGTGTGCTTGGTACATTTATAAAGCTCCCTTCCTTACTTTTGAATAAACACAATGCATCTCAATCATGGAAACAATCAATTTAAAGGATAGATATTTTGTGAAAAACAAAAATGTGCCAGTACATTATACTCTTTGAATTATAGAAGGAAATTAATTGAGTTTGATTTATTGGAAATTTCTGTAAAACACTACTAGCCCCACCCATCTGTTCCACATCCTTCTGCCACCTTTCCAGCAAGCAGCACTTGGCACACTGCGCTGTAGGATGGAAACCCATCAGCAGCTAGGCTGACCTAATAGGGACTGTTAGGACATTCCCAAATCTTTGAACTTAAACAGAGACTGTAAAAGATCTATAGTGAGCTCCAATAAAGGAGCCATTTTAAAGATATATTATTATTTTTACCCCAAAGCAAAAGCAACGCCATATATTATTCATTATTCAGATCATATATATCATTTAAAAGCATTAAGCTACATATTTAGTTAACTAACAGATATTATACCATTATTTTGACTCATCAAAGGCTCATTGAAGGCAACATTAACAAGAATTTATGGGTTAAGTAGTACAGGTGTGTTGTAAAATGCTGTGTAAAAATTGTGGTGTTTCATTCAAATTATATTAACTGTTTTTCTATAACTTGGTGCTTAACAGAGTGATGACACAATTGCTACATACTGCATTATTATTGCATCATTAATATTATATCAATACCAGGAAATAACTATTACAGTATAGACTCCGTTTCTAGTTTATCCTAAATCTAAAATATATTTATATTATAGTTAAATTAAGCTAAAGAGCTAAACTATTTTGCAAATGAATGCATTTAAAACTAAATAAAAAGGGTCAGTGCTGCAAATGTATGAAATATGAGAATGCACTCTAAAAGCATTATAAAAATAGATGGATTTGTTGGCCTTCGTCATTTGACTAATCCTTCATTTCTAATCAGAAAGGCTCAAACTGCTTTTAATTCTAAACAGGTTTTATGGCTACAGATAAAGAAAAAAGGAGAAAAAAATCACAGGAAAAATGTCCCAATCATAATACTAATATTAATAATAATTTGGCATTCAAATTCAGCCATTCTTTTAATAAGCAGGATGACTTTTCAGCATGACTGGAGCAGACGGGTTTAGAAACTGTGACAAATGAAACGTAATGTCAGATGTTGTTATCTTGTCAATCAGGCATTAGGGCCAGAGAGATTTGGGTGAATCTCTTAAAGGTTTATCACAAAAGGTTTATGTATTACAACATTACAGATCAGCAGCTACACTGGGCCAGCAGTAATGTCACTCATACTTACTGTATAAAAGTAAAGCAATTCAAAGCAATGTACTGTGTATATGCAACATTATATTAATAAATGCAGTAACTACTATTCATTGCACCCCATATTAATATAGTTATTTATATTAACCATGTTTAGTAGTGATGGGTGAATTTATTCGCCTAGGTCGAATTCGCGGCGAATTCCCGCGATTCGCCGCTGGCGAATAAATTCGCGAGTCACCAGCGAAATTTCGCTTGGCGAAAATTCGCTGAAAACGAGTCGCGCGTCAGTCGCGCGTCGTTTTTGACGCGACGCAGAAAACGACGCGACGCGCGCCGAAAATGACGCGACGCGTCAAAATTGACGCGACACGCAACAAAATCGTCCCGTGACTCGTTTCGCGAATTTTTCGCCGTTTCGCGAATTTCTCTAGAAATTCGCGAAAAAATCGGCGAAGCGAATCTCGGGAGATTCGCCCATCGCTAATGTTTAGGCCTCATGATACATATTGTAAAGAGTTGTATATTGCAATGGCAAAAATAATTAATTGTAAAATTTACATATTTGTGTGTGTGTATAGAAAAAAGAAAGCTGTTGCACGCAAGGGACTGTTATCTGGAGGTTAAAAATTCATGTTTTATTTAAATCGACGTTTCGACCCTCAATGGGGCCTTTATCAAGATGTGTGTATATATATACGTCGGATGAGCGATAATAAACACATTGATTCTTCACGAGACATGGAGTGCTGGCCCTTCTATTAATATGAATGTGTGACAATTGGCTATAGCACCCTGCAGTTGGTCTAAATCCGGTAAGAGTGCAGACACTGAGAGACATTTATTTATATATATATATATATATATTCTTTCAAAGGACTCACACTCCAAGTTGAAGAAGTCAAGCATTAATTTGTATTCATACTTGTGTATCCTACGTTTTAGCCCTACTTAGGGTTTTACCAAGCAAGGGCTGAAACGTTGGATACACAAGTATGAATTATCAAGCTAGGGCCGAAACATTGGATACACAAGTATGAATAAAGATTAATGCTTAACTGAACTTGGAGTGTGGGTGCGGGGGCGGGGGCCCAGCACCCATTGGAATTAAAGACTAGCTCAGAGTGTGAATAGTGGGATATATATATATATATTTATATATGTATTTTTAAATGTATATATTTATATGTATGTGTGTTTGTATATATACATTAGTAGAATGATTTAATTATTTGAAATTAAATTTTTACTGAAAATCCATGTGCAGTAGCTTCAACTATAAGAATGTGATTACGTCTGACCTTGTTAGTACTATGTTTAATCAGGTCACTTTTAAATGAAAAATAGATTGCTAATGAGCTTAGATATGTGTTCATGTAATATGTTATTGTCAGGGCAAAACTTTTGTCTATATACATATGTTGGTCTTTTTTTTTTCCATATGACTAGTGATTAGAGAATTTACTTGCCGGCCATGGATTCACTGGAAAATTCTGATTTTTGCCATGTGCGAATTGTTTTCACAAAACTGCAGCAACAATTTAGCTGTTAAAAAAAATAGCCATGAGAAAAAAAATTCCCAAAGACTTTAATGCGTTTGGAGAAAAAAGTCACCTTAATATAAAACATTAATTGACTTTAATGAATGATGAACAAGCTAGGGGAAATTGAACCCCCCACCCTATGAATAGAACTGATGTATATTGGTGATAAAACTGGGGAAGGGTGCCAAAAATATTGCTCTTTGCGTCTGTTCATTCACTTTGCGCTCTGCCCAGATCTTTATATATATATATATATAT
>CM044446.1:40398105-40412682 GCA_024363595.1 Xenopus borealis | reverse complement strand
TATATATATATATATGAGCCTGTGCCTAGGGTGGTAGCTTTTGGGGGGCAGCTCTCGGGTGGCTCAATAATGGAAACCATTTTGAAAAGTTATCTTCATAGTTATATTCATTTTGAAAAGAAAAATGTCCCCATGAGGGGGGGTGAGGGGTACAGCCAGGCCTCTGATCATGGCAGTGGAGAAAGTGATGTAGACTGGAAGTGAGGTCACCCTCACCCCCCTGTGTGTAACATCATGTCGTTACTTTGAGGGTACTATAAGTTAGAAAGATACAGCTCTGACTTTGCCCTGACAATTGTAAATGAAATCTGTGTTGTGAAAATGGACAAGTTGAGCAAATATTCACCTGAGCAGTAAGCTAAAACAACAAATCATTTATTATTCTTATGTGATTTATTGCCAGGGACCATCAGCCTGGAGTCCATTGTTGATAAATGAACCGCAGTGTTTGTTCTTTCAAGTGTTCCTGCAGCAACATTGTTACATAAATAATAAGAAACCAAGGTTTTTCACTGCACCCCTACTTTTCATACAAGATGATTTGTTGAAGAAATTGTAATACAATATAAAGTAATAAGTAATATCAACAGAGCCAACTGAACATTGTTGTTTATAACTGGAACAGAGCCAAGGGAAGATTGATGCTAGTGTACAATTGCATCAATTGTATTCTCTATCTTACAATCACTGGCACTGTAGAATGGTATTAATCTCAGGCTTTGGAAGGTAACAGTTCACATTCAGGAAGCACAAGCTTCTGATTAAATTTTGGATGTATGGTAGCAATACAGTCTCATGTGTTTATATGGGCACAATAATGAGCTTGAACAATGCATTTAATATACTGTACATCTGAGTTGATACTGCAGTATGGGGAACTGTAGAACTATATGTGATCCTTTCAGATAATATCTAGGCCTTATTATTTAGTTAAAATTGCTAAGCCTAACAATGGAATCCCAGCAGTAATAAAGATAATACAGATGAGGGACCAAGGGATACAAATCTATGAGTAGAGTTAACCTCAGAGAATGATGCAAGCTTATTAAGCTTACTGTTAATAAGCTGATCTTCCTAGTTCTTTAGGCCGTGACCAATCGCCAGCATTAACTAATCTTTTACAGTGAAATTAATGACGACACATCACATAGAACAGTTTAGTATTTTAGGTAGCTTATTACTGATTAGATTAGAAATGCTTATTTTAAATACATTGATGTCTTTTAAAGGAAAACATTGTAACTTCATTGTTAGAAACCCTTTAGTTGTAATTGAATTACAGTTCCCAACAGTACCTGCCAATTTTCACCGAGAATCTATACCCTATAAGCAAATGGTCAGAATTGAATGTAACCAGGCACTGATTCATTTATCTACTAGAAAGTATACAGACATTGTATTGACTAAGGCATATAAAAAGACACTTAATTGGGTACAGTGTAATGTAAATGAGCACAATGAGAGTTCACCAGGTGCTGAGAAATGTAAATGGGTGCATAATAATGTAACTGGGCTGCCTAGAGTATATAGTTTTAGGAGGCATGGAATAGTAGACTGCACAGAGAATTCAGCCGATAAGAAAGTGCTAGAGGTCTCTCTAGGAGGGAACCTTATTTAGCCTGGTTAAGCAAATTTAATTTGATGTCATAGCTGTAAAATAGTGAATCTCAGGACGTTTCAAATTGGGAATGTCAACAGAAGCAGCTTTTACAGCAGCTGATTGGTGGATTCAGATCATACACATCCAGAGAAAAGGTGGAGAGGTATTTATGGACTTTCAGAAAGTTCTCCAGCCAGAGAGAGAAAGTGGAAGAACAGTTTATTTCAGAAAAAGTGTCGAGAGATTGGCCAGGAGGTTGCACCTCAAGATGAAAATAAATTAACAGTGACATTGATCCAAGCAGGCATGGGATATAACACAAGAGACAATTGATCAGAAAAAGAAACACAG
This sequence comes from Xenopus borealis, assembly GCA_024363595.1. Lineage (NCBI taxonomy): Eukaryota > Metazoa > Chordata > Amphibia > Anura > Pipidae > Xenopus > Xenopus borealis. Next base: position 40,410,731 of record CM044446.1, on the reverse strand, counting down.
TTGTCTGGTATCCTTGGAAAGATCACTACAGATTTGGTTATCTCTGTTTTTCCCCCCACTGTAGGATTGTTTCTTTGTGTGTTTCGTGGCATTAGAAAGATAAGGAATTCCAGATCCGATTGTAACAGCTAATCTGACAGCATAAAACCAACATATAGGGGGAGATTTATCAAGGTTCAGATTAAAATGTTTTCCATGATTCAAATTATTTTGCACAAAAACACACACATTTGCATTATATTTAAAAAAAACAAAATGTCTGGTATTATTAAGCAAAAAACTCGAAAACTGGAATGTAAAAAAACCAAAAAACAATCTAAAAGGTAGTGAGTTCAAGTAGAAGTTTAAGCCATTTTTTAAATTCAAGATTTGAGTTTTCGAGTTTGTAAACTTTGCCTACTTCTGGTGCCGTACCTGAGATTTTTTTTAAATATATTTATATCAAATATATAATGGCTGAGTGTACCTAACATTATTACAAAGCCCTACAGATCAAACATTTGTTAACTATTCACACGTCTACATTTAATATAAAGCAAAAAATGCAGGGAGCACTCACTGATCCATATAGTCTGTTCCACTGTTCTGACGCGTGAAGACACCCACGATGTGTGAAAATTCCAGATCACGGAGCACTCATGGGACTAAAATTAAATAATTTTTAAAGTCATAGAGCGTACAAATAAACACTTTGTGCGTTTTGTGGTCAGAACCACTTGCTTATAAGCCCTATGAGCTAATATGCAGGGGGTTATTTACTAAGATTTGTAACTTTGCATTTGCAACTTAATATTTGTCACTATTTTCTTAAAATCACCAAACTTCTGTACACTATCGACATATCTACTCAAAATTGAGAAAACACTCAATAAAATTGTGAAAAAAATCCAAACCATATAATTTCTTTCACTACAAATTCTTTGGCTTATTGTATTAAACCCAGCAAGATCATGAATTATTTTGGTTGTATATGGGACATCTGCCATTGACTTCTACATGACCTTGGCATATCTGAGATGGAGTTATTTTTTATTCAGACTTTTAGCAGTCTCTGGTTTAATAAACCACAAAAAATTTGAGTCTTTTTTTCCTACCAGACAATTGTGCTTTTCCCATTTAAAACTCGACCAGAGAAAAGTTAAGCAAATAACCCCCTTAGTGTGGGAAAAAAGTCTCACCTTGGTTCCTTTTTCTTTAAAGAATAATGGAAGCATGGAAAGGTTGTTGTGGTCAAGGCCGTTTCATGTATAACCATGGATTTATATTTCTGGTTGGCACAGACCTTGCAGTCAGTGGGAAAGCCAATTGTCTGTATAGACACAAATGTTCCATTTTATCTGGGGATCACTCAATTTTTCACTGTGTTAAAAAAAACAAAGCAAGTATATCTAAAAAAAACTTTTCTTTGCATGGGGCATAATATTTATTGGTGCATTGTTGAGGCTGTTGTATATGTTCAACAAAATTGTGCACCATGGATTGATATATTAGATACACTTATTGATTTATACATTATCTTAGCGTTCACCTTTGTGAAATACCTCTCTGTTCTCAAAATCTATTACATTTGCTAACAAAGAATGTTACAAAAAAGTTAAAAAAATTGTTTTTCATTCCAAGATATATCCTTTGTCCATTGTCATATTTTCAGCTTTTAAGAAAATCACACAAAGAATGTTACATTACTTTGCACAGTATCTTAATTATCCTGCTTGAGCAAGGACACTGAATGCATTTTGCAGACTATATCTAGAATCAACATTATTTTGACTTGCTAAAATAACAGTAAACCTTGACTATTGTATTTGGTGATCTCATTTTGCTGTTGCCATGTAACTCTGTATTGATCTGTAGTGGCCACTAGAGTTAATGCTTCAGGGTCCTCTTCCAAAGGGTGCAGCACACTTGTGCCTAAGGGCAGAAACACATGGTCAGATTCAGGGAGATTAGTCACCTGACAAATCTCCTCTTTTTCAGGGGGGGGGGGAGTTTAGACCCAACATGTAATAAAAGGCACTGAGTTTGCCCAGGAACATTAATCCATAGCAACCAATGAGATGTTTGCTTTTAAAGAGGTGACTAATTATTGCTGCCTGGTGACTGGCTCTATGGTTTACTGCTCCTGGGCAAAATTAGCGCCTTTTATTACATAACCCCCCAAGGAGCCTTAGCTAAGGCAAAATAGCAAATGCATGTAACTACTGTATATACAATGCAATAAACCATATAAATATATGAAATAAGCATATGTGAGCCACAAAAAAGTTAAGGATGAGATGACTATCTCTTTAAAGTGTCCCTTATGAATGCAGCCACATTGCTTTCTATACATATGTTTGCAGTGATTCCATCTGATATGGTGGCCGTATTTTCAGCAATAAATCACTGCTACATTTTGAAGAAAGGTACTGGTAAAATCTTTACAAAATAAGAGATCACTAAAGTATGAAATATATTTCTAAGTGAGCCTGTTTAGGCCTAAGGACCCAAAAGTCAACGTACAGTATTTGCCACTTATGCCACCTGAAGCAATATTCTGAGGTGTGCTGATGCTATGCCAAGCTCACAGCCAACCTTGAGACCAGTTTGCACATGTATTTATCTGTTTATTTATGTTAAAGAGATACTGACACCATAAAGTAAACCTTTTTTTTATATCTATCATAATATTGTCTTTGCATGCTATTTATAATTTTGCCATAAAAGTATTTGCTGATTCTTTTACATTACCCATCTGTTCAACCATGTTCCTCTCTGAGGGTGCTGCCATATTTGAGCTTCAGCAGTTAACGTTAGCAACTCTAACTGACGTGTTGAGAAGGGACAGTTAGATTGACAAACCAGTCAGGTTTACAAAAGCAGTTTTACAAAAGCAGTCCTATCTGTGAAAAACAATTAACATGAGCTACAGGTAACTTTTGATGTACATTAATATTTTGAAAAATAATTTGTTAGTGTCAGTATCACTTTAACTGATGGTAACTCATTATCCAGGGAACACCCAGGGAACTGGGTGTTATGTTTTTGTAGCCAAGGATGAGCAGAGTATAACAGTGCTTTAGTAGCAGGTTCATGCAGCCATTACACATCAACAGTAACTAGAACTCTAACACACTGAGCAGTATAGAAATTACAGTGTATGCACAGTATACTTTTGAAACACAGTGACACCTACAGGCACCTTGCACAAACACCACTCTGGGTGACATCTATCCAAATATAATATTCATATATATTAATACCAGTCAGCTTTCCATCTGACTGTTATGTCCTGTTTGAGAACACTTGCATTATCATACACTCATGGATAAAGGCCATGCAGATTTAATGTACAAGTAAATGGATCCATTATGTTTTAATTATGCATTTGTTCTTATATTAACATAGATTTATTTATTTATTTTACGTTGAATTGTATTACTTGAATGTTGAGACGCAAGAAGCAACCTGAGTTTATGCTAAAGAGACTGCAGTAAAGTCTAAATCGGAGAATGCTTCTCAAATGAATAAAAAGTGTGCTCTGTAGAAATAGACAGCCAGTGAAACAAACTTACATAAAACAATTAAAACTGTTTGTTTTAACTAAGAATTAAGAGCATGTTTTAGAAAAGGAATCCCTGGCAGGCCTCCATAACGCAATCAATATTTACGGGAATAGTTCTGCAAGAGCAGCAACTATTTCTTGATTGAGCAATGATGCCAGATTGTGTTGTCTCAAGCTTTCAATCTTCATAAACAACCTGTTAATTAAGAATTCTAATGTCCAGTGCTTCTCAGACAAATCTTGGACCTAGTCATTGTAATATAAAAGCTTCATACCATTAAACCAACGTTAAAGCTGGGTTAAGGGAAGAACCATTTAGCAATAACAAGGGTTTCCAATAAGGGCTATTTTAATTGTTTCCCATAAAATAGAATATAGCCATACATATTCAAATATATATGAGACAAAGGGATGTCTTGAATCACAAATGATCTGCATGCTTAACTCTAACTCAGCAGAATTGCTTAGTTGGTAAGAGGAAGGTTGCCCAGTTTATAACACACATGCTGGTATGACATCTGTTGTTCTTAACACAGCATCAAAAAAAATATTTTTTTGGAGGAAATTTGGAAACTAAAAAGTAAAGTGAATTTGCATCTCATTATATGTTTGTATTGTTTGTTCTATGCTTTCTGTATGCCACAAATATCAGTCTTTCCCCACTGTGCATTACAGCTCCAATTTGTTATTCTTTAGCACAGGGTTGGACTGCATGCGGAGCGTCTTGCATCTCTGCAGTGCGCATGCTTGCTCCGGCGTAGAGAATTTTAAGGATGGGAGGAAGCCCCCCGGGGATTGCCTGGAGAACCCTTATTTCACAGTCCTGGTGGGCCCTCAAGACACCAGTCTGACCCTGCCTTTGCATTTGATTCTCCTGCCCCAATGAACACAACAGTGCTGACCTTCCTCGCCTTATACAATATTTTCATTAATGGTAACTAATTAATGGATCTTCGAAAATATTGGGATGTAATCTGTTATCTAAAAAGCTCTAAATTACAGTAAGGCCATCTCCAATAGACTCAATTTCAGCCCTGTCTATAGCTAGAACGAAGTTCCAAGCCAAAATTTGGCAATAATAGTTCTGTACAGACATATAAATTGGGGCACAACAGTGCTGACCTTCCTCACCTTATACAATATTTTCATGACTGGTAACTAATAAATGGGTCTTTACAAATACTGGTATGGGGTCCGTTATCCAAAAAAGCTCTGAATTACAGAAATCCCATCTCCAATAGACTAATTTTAGCCCTATCTATAGCTAGAATGAAGTTCCAAGCCAATGTCTGGCAACAATTATTGGTCTGTATAGATGTATACATTGGGTCAGATTCACTAAAGGGTCAAGTTGCAGTCACTAGAGAAAATTAGCTAGAAATCCAATCCACAGGGACATCGACAATTCACTTACAGGCACAGACAAGAATTCGTTAGTAAACGGGACCGTTGCTAGTGTTCATTCACACTCTGTCGCCAGGCGACTTTTCACTCGCAAATGGTCGTTGATCTGCAAATTCAGTAAAGTGTGGATTTTACTGAATCTTGCCTCTTTTGCCAGAGTTGACTTTGCCACCTCAGACTGGGCGAACTGCTAAAATTAAGGTAGATCTTTCTCAATCTTATGTCAGTTACATTATATCCTGTCTGCCTAAAATGCATTAAAGTATAAAAAAAAACACTGGCAACTTTTCCTTTTTTTATGTGGGATTGCCTGCAAAGTCCTAACAAACTTTTTTTATGTTTAAAAATTTTCCCCAAACATTTGAGAACTTATAGAACATTAATTTTTTCAGTGCGCTCATGTGTAGGGCATAATATTAACTCTTTTGTCTTTATTAAGGTCCCTTGGACATTTGTAATAAAAAGTCACCACTTCAAGCGTTTGCACCATCTTTAATAAAAACATCCATACAATTTTAATGTACATGCCCTATTCAAATTGACCAAAGCATAAGCCCACTATCGAAATTTCAGCAGGCAAAAACGAACAATAGCGCATCTTTGCTAGGAAGTGCTCACACTAACAAAGTAACACTAGCGAAAAGTCCCCAAGCGTTCACCGACCCAGGATGCAACTTTGCATATTAATGAATTAGCATAGTGGCAGCGAATTGGTGCAAGGTGTGCGAAGTGGTCTCTGGTGACAATTTACCCTTTAGTGAATCTGCCCCACTGTCTTTTGTCTGTATAGACTTCTTTCTCCCTGAGCCCTAGAATTTGGGATACAGGTAAATTGTTTTCTAAAGAACAGGAATACTAGAGACACTTGATATACCATACCATGAAAAATGTAGCTTTTCAGTTGCACACAAGAGTATCCAGGTTCCCACACAACTTTACCGCTTGCATATCTCTCAACTGCCCCTTTTTTGTATTGGAAAGTCCCTCTTTTCTCTACACTGGACAGCCAGAAAAAGAAACAAAGATACTTTTTAGATAAGAAAATAAGTAATTGTAACAGGAGAAATATTTTCAAACTTTCATAACCTGCAAAATTTTGTAAAATGAACATGGTAATTATGGGGTGTGGCCACAAAATGGGCGTGGTAAAAATTTAGCCCCGCTACTTGGGAAAAAAAATTTGTCCCTCTCTTCCAAAATGTTGGGAGGTATGCACTTGCCCCCCTCCGATAGCTGAGGTGATTGTTTAAAATATGAAGTACATAACTCCAAACTAGTTAAAATCCATTTCAACAGATATCTGAGTAAGTTAATAATTGTGGCCAGGCACAATAATCCTTTTGTGTTTTATGAAGAGAAAAAAAAACAAGGTTTTCTTATGGGTCACAACTCTCTTGTGACTGAAAAGCACTGAATAAATATATATATATATATATATATATATTCTCCTTTGTGTTAATACTCTTCTTTTCCTGTGCTTTTAGAATAGCAGGATTTACATTTTAATAGAATTTATACACATGAATATAAATGTTCCTGCTGCACTCTGGACTGCTGGGGTTAAACTTTAATTAAGCTGCATCCTTTCTGCAATTTGAGTGTTTTTGTTCATTTCCAATCAACACATTCAAGTGAGCAGCAACATCTTCAGGACAACTGGTTCTGAAATCTATTTCTAAATGCTGGAGTAGAGGAGGGAGGGTTCATTCATTAACTGCTGGCACAGGAACTGACTCTTTTATTTACTGATTGATTTGTTCACTGTTTTAACGAGGTGAAGAATAGTTTTACTTTACACATTAAGTAGCTTATAGAATTTAGCATCATGTCATCTTTAAAAGTAGAGAGAGCACGTGCCAAGAGCAATGACACACATATTGATTAACATCTGTTGATTTTTATGTAACAAATGTTTTTTCTATGTAATAAATGCTATTTTAAGCTACCCACTATGATGGATAAAAGCAATCTTGAAACCTCTTGGGGCTCCTTACTTTTGTGCTCATGAATTTCCATAAACTTATATAATCACATTCTGTTTTAAAAAACACCATGTGCCATTTTTAACTTGTGTACACTTGTTAAATTAAACATATACAGTATGGGGGTAGGTTACTATGAATAATGAGTAATTAAAAGATATTAATACTAGATAACCAACTCTGCATAATTTGACTTTCCAGTTATAGTTGAATATGTACAGTATGCTTGTTACAATTCACAAGATCAGGTGCACTACTAAATTTGGAAATAAGTTCACATGACTGCTTGTTGTAAGTTTGGTAGGTACAATTTTAGATAATTACAGTAGCTTATGTCTTAGCCAAAAGTTTGGAAATTGTTTACTAACCCAAAGTACAGTTAGTGCTTATTTGAAGTGAATTTATGCCGTGATACCAAAAAATAGGAATACCATGAAAAGCTCTAAAAATTTTCATATGGAAAAAACCCTAAAACCTTTAACATTCTGATTGGTTTAAAAATGGCCCAATAGATCAGCACTCCTCCCATTGACTTCCACAGCACCTTGACATTTGAAAATGTAGAAGTTTGGAATAAAAGGCTTTAGGGTTTTTTATTCACTTTATAAACTCAAATTTTTTTAAAGCATTGGACAAAAAAAATTTGCGATTAATTGAACAAATCTCAATTTAATTGTTAGTAAACGGACCCCAAAATTAGTGTTTTTGGAGACTCACTAATGGATACACAATTATCTTGGCATATTAAAGAAAATAATTTGACTTCTGTCAGTTGTCTGTTGTTCCAGGAGAGCTGACCATAAGGGTAGAACTAGTCAGAACAATTTGGACGTTTTTGTCAAATCTAACACGCTGCACCAAACTGGAGTCAAGTTGGATGCGACGGGAAAAATAAGGTAAGTAATGGCAATGTTGGATGGTGTTTCAGGGTTCATCCGACATGATGCCAGCTGAGGCAAGCTGGGTGTTGAGGATGAACCTTCAACACCATCTGACATTTGTATTTCTTACCTTGTTTTTCGTCGCATCCAACTTGATGCCTGTGTTTTGGTGTAGCACGTCAGATTCAATGAAAACACATCCAAATCATCTGTGTAGTTCTACCCAAAAAGGTATATACACTGAGTGGCTATTTATTAAGCTCTGAATTTTTCTTGTAGAAAATACAGTTTTTTGGGGAAAAAAATCTTTTTTTAGGGGGAATGGTATTAAAAAGTACTCTAACTCAGACCCAGAAGTGTGCCGCCAATGAAAAAATTACCTCAGCCGGCTGTGCCAAATAGATTACAAGGGGCATCAAGAAGACACTCCTGGTACCTTTAAGAGAGGAATTTCTGATTTTTTAAGACTATAATACACAAAGATGCAGATATAGAATATGTCAAGTGCTGGTGTTTTTTTATAAAATATCTTGTCTTGACAACTATGCCATAAGGCTATGAAACATATTTAAAATTTAAAAAAAAAAATGTTGGATTGCTTTACAAAATGTATCTCAACCAACCTACCAAGTGAAACATCAGTTTAACAAAAAATATGTTTTGGTACTTTGGATCTTATTAAATACATATGTTTGTGTCAAACTGCTAATGTTCCTATCCCAGTCCATCCAAACAAGTTCAGCTTGGATGTTTTCACCTGCTTAGTGTGTCCAACTGCTGCTTTCTCCATCCTGGATTATAATTTTGTTGATAAGTAAGTTTGCATAGTATTACAATGACTCTGTGTATATAAGGATATTTCCATAGCTAGTGTTGTTGATATCTTGTATGCACCTGCTGAGTTAATTTACACTTCTGTTTGGTTTGTTGGATGCTAAGAATGATGACATGCAAATTAAAAGACAATTTGGTTTATATAGCAAACTGTATAAAACCTTCTACTTTGAGATTAAGGCACAGTAGGAGTTATGCTGTCTGTTTACATTAAATATCACTTTATAAGAAGAGAATGAGCATGCTAGTATCCATGAATAAGAAAATACATGTTGAGAATTTACATTTAGGGGCAGATTTATTGGTCGAATTTCGAATATAAAAAAATTCAAAATTCATCCAAAGGAATAGTGGGGAAGTAAAATCCCTCGAATTCGACTATCGAATTCGAAGGATTTTACTGCAATTGGATCGATCGAACGAATATAAAAAATTAAAAAATTTTATATTTGATCTCAGGGAAGAATCCCCATTTCGGTAGCTTTAATCTGGCGAAGTAGGTGATCGAATAAAAATTTAAAGGGGAAGTGTTCGACCATCGAATTTTTGAATAATTGAATAAAATTTTATTCGATTATTCGAATCATTCGAATTCTAATATTTGATGGTCGAATTTGCCTAATTTGCATATTCGAAAATTCTAATTCAAATTTGATACAAATTCGATCGAACTTCGATTCGTCATGTGAATTTCATGTGAATTTAGTAAATCTGCCCCTTAGTGTACCATTTACTGAACTTCAATACTGTGTTCTCATTCTGTTTAGAAAAGTACAATGCAGTCTGCAAGCCTGATCCATACACAGTATAGAAAGCAAGAGGCATAAAAACATACTTAGTAAGTTTAATGGCAAATCAATAAAGATAATACTCCACTTGTTCAACATTTAATTAACTTACTAAATTATTTCTAAGCTAACTTCATTATGCTTGCTGTCAGAGAGAGGGACTGATGATCACATCTCATCATATCAATATTTTGAGAATGTCCCCACAAGCTATTAAAATGAACAAAGGCCACTTAAGGCACAATAAATCAGAACCCAGTAAAATAGAAAAATGGAAATATAATGGATGCCCAATACATTGCATTCATTTAGAGTTTTTTTTTCCATTGGAAAAAGTAATAGTCTGCATTGAATACTTTTAGTTAAGGCATGGGAAAGGTCAATACTATTACATTTATTTACCGAGTTGCATGTTAAGCTTCAGCAGAACTATACTTTATGGCTCATTTATGTCAATAGTTAGTCTGGGTAAGAACAGTATATAGCAAAAGAATATTTAATGTATACAAATTTACATTCAGGCAAGTATAATTTCTAAGTTAAGTCAACTTACTGTGATCACAGCAATGCACCTTCTCTTTTTGTGCCCCAGGCATACAATATCTACCTTAAACCAGTGCAAGCAGTAAATGTGTTGCATTTGTATGGCTTAAATTACTATGGGGCTGATGTCATGTCAAAGCAAAACCATGGTTTAACTCTAACTCTAAAACTTAAACAAGCATGAAGTGGATACTTTTTACTTATTTAATCAAATCTGACCCTATATGTATTAATTGCAGCAGTCAAGGTTGTGCTTATTGTAGTAAATATATGAAGGGGAAGCAGGGCCCATTTGTACAAAGACAGGAAAAATATGTTGAAGCCTTTGCCCTACCAAATGGAGTGATAAGAATTTCACTTTTTTATGGATCTCTGCATTTGTTTACCAGAACTACATAGAGAAGTGTCAGGAGTTGACCTCCACTAGGGCACCCTCTGACAAACCTCTAGGGCAGTGATCTCCAACCAGATGAAGATGTAGAAAACTAGATGTATTATCAAAAACCTTCTGTAGGCTGCCAGTCCATTTAGGGACTACCAATAATCAATTGCCCTTTATTTGTCACTGCCAGGAACGTTTTTCATGTTTGAACTGCTCCTCAATTGTATTTAAATGTAGCTCGTAGGTAAAAAAGGTTGGGGACTGGCCTCTAGGGTCTAGGGAAAACAGTTGTTCTGTGGATGCAAGGCACTACTGCTACCTCGTACCCAACAGCACTGCACCCTGTGTCATTCTCCAAATTTTTATTTTAAATGCAGTTTTAGAACTGGAATTGCTAGACACATATTATTAGTTTATGGGTCTCTAAGTGCCACGTCCTGCACTCATAATGATATACTGGTATTCTATACATTTTTTTTAGACCGGCAATGGAATAACGTGCCAGGGGTACTCAAGTCTGTAATTTTTTTTGTCTATTTGCATCCCTACCTAACCAGTCTATGTTCTCTGTACACAACAACAATATGTCTGTGAAAGATAACATTTCCAAATCCATCCTCTTAAGTAAAAACCTGCATAACTAACAAGGAGGCAGATTTTTCAGGAAGCTTGCAGAAATCTGAAGCCTATTGAATTTTGTTTTCAACTTTACCAGTGTCCCGGCTACAGCTTATTTGCTGGATCATAAATACACAAACACACACCTAATAAAACCTAGGGAAAAAGCAACAAATCATAGCTGTAAGGGAAATTTGACTTGTTTTATTTATGCTAGAATAAAAATCATCTTTCCTAAATGCAGAATTTTATATAAATGATATAAATGTTGACATTTTATCCCTTTTTGCCTTTTCCAAAAATAACTTTGAACACTGCAGAAATCATTTGTGTTACAATTCCATTAATATTTCATGGTAAAAAGGTACCCTGATGAAAAATAACTAATAAACGTGTGCGTTTCTCATTTTATGGTAATGCAGTTGTAATGTTAAACCATCAAAGTGACTTTAAACTGCAGGTGTAGACATTTCTTAGAGTATAATGTGAAAATTGCAGAGGAAAATCATATTTAATATATTTGTAAGTGGTAACAAAACATACAAATTACCAAATGGAGTCAAAGTGAAACTTAAATTGGGAAATAAAATATAAAATGTCTGTAATTTGCACAGTCATTTTTTAGCTTACCTTCAAAATGTGTTTTTTAAGTATAAAAGAGATCTGCTCAGTGTATTTTAAGTTTCAATGACATGGGAGAATTTTTCGAAATGCATTGCTGCTCTCTTTATCGCCAAATGGGTTATGGGAGTGCTCAGAAGCACTGGGCCGTTAACACTAACATACAGTAGATATCCAATTCACAGAAAACTACAGGAAAGAGATACAAGTGTTTCTGTATGCAATTTTCTGCAGAGGAAATATTGTCAAGACACATATCAAATAATGTTTTGTTCAACTTCATTCAATTATGGGTGGGCTATGGGTAGACTCAGACAATGAAATAAATTCAGTAGTCTTGCTAAAAGTGCAGGCTGATGCAATCTGCCTAAGGCGATCTTACCTTAACTTTATTGATGCTTATGCTAAATTGTATTGGGAATTGCTGAAATGGTTTATAAGAAGCCCAGTTGGATAAATGTCCTGCATTAATGGGAAAGTCTGGTCACCTTATACAGTTTGATCTGTGAATACTTCTACACCAGATGCAAACACACAGCTATAACTGTTTAACTAAAAGGCATTCATTCAGTGTTACAGACACCTGGATATACGGCAGTAATGAACAGATCGATGACTCTGGTTTTACTAGGACACGTTAAAGTTAGAGAAGCCAGATGTCCCATTTTTAAATGATGGTCCCTTATCTGTACTTACAATAATGTTTTCCAAGAAGATCTCCCCTTGCTAGAAACACGCCATATGGAATTGCATTCATTTGTATTTTATTTTCTACACAGCAGTCATTCTAGATGACAAATCTAATTAATCCCTGCTTAATAGTTGATCTGAGAAAAGAAGCAAAAGGTTTGGCATCCCTGTATTATTTAAATAAGAATGTAATTTTTACCAATAGAGCCTGCATTGTTTGCTTCTTACAGTGTCAACATCTGATGCTTCTCATGCTGGAAGAATGCACACTGTTCTTCTGATACATCCCAACTGTACTGCAGGGATTTTATTGTTCCTGGTAAAAAAAAAAAAAAAAAA
>CM044446.1:40351601-40385677 GCA_024363595.1 Xenopus borealis | reverse complement strand
CAATGTTCAGTTGACCACTTTAATTAGTAGTTTACTGTAGTCCAAAAACATGTGGAGCACTATTTATTTGAATACATTTTTTTGTGATTTTATTGGTTTTTAACACCACAAATAAGCTAATTAAAGAATGTCAGACATTTATCAAAAGATCCAAACTGAAAAAGCATGAACGGTCAACTTTTTTGACTATGACTTTTTCCTACTGATGCACAAAAGCCAGCATCAAAATACTATATTTTCAGTTGTTCAGCAAACTATGGGGGGTTGCTATATGCCATAAGGAGGTAGAAAAGGTAACAGTCAGATGCTGGGCTAGATAAATCGAACATAGATTTTATAATGGGACTGCATTGGTTGCAAAGTTTTAGTTTTTTTTAATGCAAGTAAAATGATTGTTTGTTGCGTTTGAGACTTCTGGAGACTGTAGTGGTAATCCACACCTGTTCTTGTATCCTCTGAAGTGCTCAGTCGATTGTGCAGTTGCACATCTGTTGTGCTTGTATGCTCACCTAGTATACATATTTCAGCTACCTTGAGTAGCCAAGGAGGTACGGTATAGTATGTTACTGAACCAGATATTCCAAACAAGTTAATTTTAGATTACAGATCTAAACACCTTACTGTAGTCAATATCTTAGATATTTATTTGGTTATTACTGTAATGCTTTTGCATAACTTTTTATTCTTCTGGGATATTGCAAAGAAACATAAGTTATCTCTGCGCACACACACACACTTATTAGGCTGCCAATATTTAGAAAATACAAGGTAAAGCAAATCAATAACATGTCTTTTCTTCACAAGTGAAACAATTATTTTTTTTTTCACTGAATGCTGAGATCAAACAAGCCTACACAAAGGCACCGAAAACGAATGTGGGAAAATTGCTTGTTGCAGAAGGCCATTTGAAAAAATTAATACCTAAAACTGGTTAAATCATATTGTTTGTGATTTTAAAGTTTTATAATCAACCTACTGTAAAGGAGTAAAAAAGCAAATTTTCACATATTTTCTTAACATAACAGCAATTTTTCCATGTCTTGCATGTGCTTGCCATCATTATATCATTCACTTATCTTTAGTTCTAAATTTGCTTATATATACCTATGACGTAGGGATGAGGTTGCACTCACAGGTCTTACGAAGAGATAATCCAATTTTATTAAGAGAAAATTCCTGGTGTTGCTGGGTTTTTTCCACATGTGTATATCTCTTATCTTGCACCCAGGTGATGTCATAGAACAGAGTGTTGTCCATTACTACATGATATATATATATATATATATATATATATATTAGGGATGCAGGATTCGGTTCGGGATTCGGCCTTTATCAGCAGGATTCGGATTCGGACGAATCCTTCTGCCTGGCCGAACCGAATCCGAATCCTAATTTGCATATGCAAATTAGGGCCAGGGAGCTAAATCACGTGACTTTTTGGCACAAAACAAGGAAGTAAAAAATGTTTTCCCCTTCCCACCCATAATTTGCATATGCAAATTAGGGTTCTGATTCGGTTCGGTATTCGGCCAAATCTTTCGGGAAGGATTCGGGGGTTCGGCCGAATCCAAAATAGTGGATTCGGTGCATCCCTAATATATATATATATATATCTATATATATATATATATATACACACATATAGTTAGATTATAAACTCCATAGAATAAGGTGTGCCTTTCATTTTTACACCAGACATTTAACCTTAGCAGCTGTTGAAATAATTTTCTGTGAGTATTAAATGTGCAAAGGGCTCATTAATTTCATTCTTTACATGGGTTCAGCAGCAAGGCAGGATAAAGCAAGAACCAGGATTGGCTGGTTATAGTCATTAAAGCCATAAATCGGTCTGGATCGCTATGAGGACTGCACTACAAAGGGGACATATTTTTTACATATAATTTGGGGTCAGGATGATTTGTATGCCCACTCTCCTAAATAGGGTTTATGCTCCTAGAGGAAAGGAATACACAACAGTAAATTGTTTCATAACTGTGAGAGACAGTTTAATCTATGTTTAGGGTGTGAGGTTGTGTGCAGTATTTAGCACAGGGTACAAGGGGATGTTGTTCATCAGTAGCACCAAGTGCTGTGTTTTGTGTTGTGCTGTTCCTAAAGGTTGCTGATAATCACAGGGCCATTAGGAAAAGAGAATTATATGCCCCTATAGTGAATTTCATAGTTTAGATAAATGATATACAGTAAATGTTATAAAGACAAACAGTATTGTAAGATTGCAGTATTGTGAATAGCTCTGTGCTGCAGTGCTGTACATTTGAATCTGCTTTCACATTTTAGCATTGCATTCTTCATTCCCGACACACTTCTTAGTGACACACGCATTTAAAATTGACTTTTTATTATTCTACCATAAAAGATAAAAAATGACTGTCCTGTCACTAGTTAACAGCTGGAGTTTTACAGCCAGTTTGTGTCTTATGCAATGCCAGCTGATGTCATTACTGTAGCTGGAAACATGACCTGTACAATGCACAGTCAATTAAAATAGTGCTTTGCCATAGCTTGATCATCCAGCACAGGCTTCTTCAGTTTTGCATTCTAGGAGTTTTGTTAAACTGCAAATAATATTTGGGATACTGTTCATGCTCAGGAGCAAAACGTCTTTGAGTCTTTGCTCTATGGCTAAATGCAGTAGACACTTGTATGTAATGTATAATCAAGATGATATTATATGTTTTGAGTACAGTATTTTCACTCTGTGATGGGAAATCCAAATTGAATTGATCTATAGTAATTAGTATGTCTCAACATTTATTAAGGCTTCTAAATAGACAAAGGTTCAGTATTTTGATGGGGGAACTGTAATTCTTGATAATTGATTCAAATTTTGCCCAATAGCAGGCGATACAATTAGCATTTACATTTAATGCTAGTGCAGAGCATCTGAGCGCTACCTGGGTTGTGATTGGATGAAGGTAACATAGCACTCACAAATGCAATGAATCCCTCTATTTAATATCTGTTCTGTAGGGGAAGCGGCATGCTGGGGGATGACCATATCCAGTCCAGGTACCTGTCTTTCTGTATAAACAGGAGTAAGCACAACTACTGTACCTATTATTCCTGTCAATGGTAGGTGCCACTCCTGAGGGGACAGGTGTATTATGAGAAAAATAGCATAAATACTGCACAAATTGTAATTTGGCCAGATTCATAACATGAATAGTTATATTTATTGAAATGTTGCAGCAGTAACACAATATTTAGAACAGAAGTCTTAGACATTAACAATACAATCTTCAGCTGAAAGATCAATATATATACAATATTTTTATTGCACTACAATTTGATGTGTGTTTTAAAGTACTTTCATTATAAAAATACACTTTGATTCTACATTTGAGGAAGAACAATATAAATACTAACTAAACTGTCCACTTTTCTTCCATTGTTCTTTTTCTTTCTCAGTTAAGCCTTTTAATATCTTCTTGGCATTTCTTTCTTTAAGTTGCTTTATGTAAGCTTGTGCATATTAAACATTCAGTAGCATTTATGGCTAAGCTAAGGTCTGCCATTTGCATCGATTTTGATTCAATGTAGTGTGTTGGTAGAGAAGGAACACAGCATGCTTCAGTTCTTCAGAATCACACCCATTAAAATGAAATGAAATAGTTTTTTGTTGTTTGTACACTTGCTCTGCTCAATCCAGTTTTCTCATTACTCTGAGGGAAAAATGGGAAATGGCTGACAATATCACATCATGCTGTGTTATCACAATACATGTATTGCAGAATGTGAAATTTTGTTGACTGTCAGTCCTACTAAAGTCATCAGTATACCTCAGCCATAACAGGGTGAGCAAGGAATGTTGCAAGCCATAGTGAGTCCACTTCTACAGAGGAGAACAACTTTAATTAACTTCCTGTAAATACATAGGATAAAGATGCTATTCAATTTGAGTAATGTGTTCCATCTCATTTTCTCTTTAGTACATTAATGAGCAGTATGCTGCCCAAATATAGTAGCGATGTTGTTGTGAATCATATCGTGTCTAGTCAGTGAAATAAAAAAATATGCTGAATTGATATTATTATGTTCTGTATTATATCTGTATGGAATGTAAACCCATACCAACCATGGCAATGCCCAACCACATAAGCATATAAATTAGTTTATCAGCTATGGATGTTCCAGCTGGGCCAAAACCCACCTAGTGGAGTATTTCTGCCACTAGTCCTCTCCATTTCCTCTTTAGTCTTCTTCATATTTATACTGGTGCTTGAGGTTTCACACTTTCACACAACAGCTTGTCAGATATGTCTTGATTGCTTTGAGAAGAGATGGGGCTTAATTTTTTTAATTATTTTAATTAAAAATTATGTAATATATGTATACTATATGCTGTTTGACATTGGCTGCTGTTTTATAATAGCCTAAATCACAGAAGCAGCCTCCTGTCCCACTGGAATAAATGTCCTGTAAAGTTACAACATCACATGGATTTTCAAATAGCTCAGATGCTATTATAATATATTTTTTAAACAAAAAACCTTAAATTAAATGTTCAATTCTGATTATTTTACAAGAACACCCCTAAACACATTCCTCTTTCATACCGGAATAGCATCTGATATTGTTTCCATTGAGTTGATTTGGGATATATTGCATTCACAAATATGCTTAATCACAGAATAAGATATCTGAGCAAGATAATGATTAATCTCAAGTAACATGGTATTATTCTGACAAGGAATGTCCTGAATGCTGATTTATGACAAATGTTTAGTTGTTGGCCATAGCGTATTAAATTAGCAAGTGTTTTATGCTATCAGAATGTAAACAGTACCTTTCTGAACAACATCCAGAATGCTGACCAGCAGTATTAATTTTCTGTAAATGTGTAAGCAGATCTTTCTGTTGCCATCTCCCTTCTAATATTCTAAAAAAAATTCTAATCTTCATAGATGGGGAATGACAAACCTTAAGCAGATTCCATTCATTGTGATTATTTTCTTTTGGAATTGTTTTTCATGCAATGATAGAAAATTGGCAAGCTAGCAGTGCCCAGACATGCTTCTTAGTTTAAGCTGTTCCGACAGATGAGGTGTGGGAAACAGGCATGGCAAATGTAACTATGAACTATGTAACTATGAATTCCTTGAAAGCAGCTTGGTCATTTTGACTGCACAAAATTTAGTTTTTAGTTTTAATATTTTGGAAACATACCTAAAATTAATTCTCAGTTACTAAGGTTTAGACACTTTGCTAGGGCTCACGCTGAGAAGAGTTGTTATGTTTTCTATTACATACATTCTTGGACTTTCATTTTTTTATTCTCCATTGGTCACATTGGTTTCTGCTTACCGTAGGTTTCATATACTGTATCGAACCTTCACACAGCTGGCCTCAAATTTACTGCTTCATTTGTTCCAATTTGTTGACAGAAATATTGCAAAATTTGGAAAGCACACGAAGTTTATTGAATTTATTTTTAACATCACTTTTTACAAACCATGCAACTTTTTTTATTATTATTATTATTATTATACACAGGTTGTGGGCATATTTTCATGGGAACAGTTTTGCCCACCACTGCATCAAAAATCCTGAGCTTAACTTATACATTATACCAACTAGGAGTATTAATGTATTTTGTGTCTCTCTGCTGTAGTAATGCACATATCACCCACCATGTTGATGGGCAGAATGCATGGTACCAACCTACAGAGAGAAATGTTAAAGGGATACTGTCGAAACACATCAGTTAATAGTGCTGCTCCAGCCAAATTCTGCATTGAATTCCATTTCTCGAAAGAGAACAGATTTTTTTGTATATTTAATTTTGAAATCTGACATTGGGGCTAGACATACTGTCAGTTTCTCTGCTGCCCCAGTCATGTGACTTGTGCTCTGATAAATTTCAGTCACCCCCCCAGCAGCCTAACAACAAAACAGTGGGAAGGTAACCAGATAGCAGCTCCCTAACACAAGATAACAGCTGCCTGGTAGATCTTAGTATAGAACTCAATAATAGGTCTCACTGCGACACATTCAGTTACATTGAGTAGGAGAAACAACAACCTTTCAGAAAGCAGTTCCATCCTAAAGTCCTGGCTCTTTCTGAAAGTACATGACAAGGCAAAATTACCTGAGATGGCTGCCTACACAACAATATTACAACTAAAAAAAAAAACTTGCTGATTCAGGAATTACATTTTGTATTTTGTACAGTGAATTAAATGCAGTGCAAACAGTACAATATAGTAAAAAGTACATCAGCATCCCTTCAACTATTAGAGATTGTTGGTATATTATCTGGAAATCAGATGAACTTCAAGTTCCAGAGTCCATCACGTTGATGAAATGACGTGAGGAAGGGTTTGAATGACACTGCCAGCCTGGAGGTCAGAGAAATCTTTGAGTTTCAAACATCATGGTTTCCTCAGGAATCATGTATGATTGTGTAAGAAAATAACTCAGCCAATATGAATAAGATGTGAGATGTTTAAATATGCATTGTAATGCTCATACAAATAATTTAGCATAATGAACTTTGGGATTGGTCCACAGCACAGCAGATTTATACTGTATATGCAACCCATTTATTTATTTATGTTTTTGTGTGCATAACCTTACAACAAGCATTGTTTTGGATCCCAATGACATATATACAAAGACTTGTAGTAGGCCAGTAGCATTCTGTGTGTTCGGCAATCTGTGTGATTCTTGGCAAGCTGTCACTTCTCTAGCAGTATCTATCTTAGATGTGTCAGACTCCCACATCCTTAGTCTCACAACACTAGCAAAGTATATATATATATATATATATATATATATATATATTTATTTATTTAAAAAAAAAAAAACATATATGCAGGGTGGGAGCTCATATGTTCTATTGCGGATCATAGGTTCTATTGCAGCTGGTTATATTTTACATTTTTATATACATATATATACTATAAAGTCTCAAGACTGGTTCACAACGACAAACAGCCTATATGCCTGGGTGCTGGTTTAAACATCTCATGGTACAAAAAGCAAAAATGTTTATTCGCCATATATAAACTTTGTGACGTCACCGAAGGAGGGTTACTCCCCCTCATGATGTCGGCATAGAGATTTTTGGCGCCATTTCACTTTTAAATAGGCATTTTGTTTGTACAGTTTTGTTTTTATAGCCCCAGCTAGTGCCTTTGTATAACATTTCTTGACATCTTACTGGTGTAGTGGACAATTAGCTTATTAACATGAGAAAAGTTGATCTAATTATTCTAGTTTACAGACCATTTCCTCAAAACAAAAACTTGTTGACAATCAGTATTGTTATTTAAACTATTACTATATCCGTTTATGGGCTCAATCCATGGTTCTAAACTTATGAATATTGTGCAATGTATTTATTATTAACCTATTTATTTATATTTACAACAAAGCTTAGTTTGTAGCATGCTGTAGCTCAGGTCCCTACAGAGTGACCTATAGTCTTGCAGGGTGACCTATATAAAGCACTGATATAGAGTATTATAAATAGTGATGGGCGAATTTATTCGCCAGGGCCGAATTCGCGGCGAATTCCCATGATTCGCCGCTGGCGAATAAATTCGCGGATCACCAGCGAAATTTCGCTTGGCGAAAATTCGCCGAAAAAACGAGTCGCGCGACGTTTTTTGACGCGATGCGACGAGACGCGATTTGACGCGGCGCGCGTCAAAAGCGTCCCGCGACTCGTTTCGCGAATTTTTTGCCGATTCGCGAATTTCGCTAGAAATTCGCAAATTTTTCGGCGAAGCGAATCTCGGGCATTCGCCCGTCACTAATTATAAACAATTAGTGCCCTAGTTTAGAGAGAGAGAAAAATCACTTCCAGTTTCAATTGCAATAATGGGTTCTTCACAGTAGCCAGACAGATATTATTGTTCACTGTCTAGAAGGCATATTTGTTATGTCATTGTTTACTGATTCTTTATTGTTTTTCATAGGCACTACAGGAAATAATCCAACCTATTGTTAGAATCCTGCAATTAGCAGCTGCTTATATAGAAAAGGGAGTTTAAATTATCTACTACCACAGGTAACATTAATTAGGTTTGGGCCAGAAGTTGTTCATCTCAGCTCCTTCACTGCTGCTCTGCTGATGTTCTTGCATCTGTAAATATCGCCTCCATTAGGGTGCTGACAGATGCTGGCAGTGAAGCTTGTGGCCCCTAAAATGGAGAAACAATATATTACATTTCTGTAACCATTAAAAATAAACAGTTTTTAAGAAATGTTGTGCAATGTGTGGGTTAGACAAGTATGTTACAGATATGGGAACTGCTATCCAGAATGCTGAATTTTTTTTCAGTAATTTGGATCTTCATACATTTTGTCTACAAGAAAATCATGTAAACATTAAATAAACCCAATAGGCTGATTTTTGCCTCTAATAAGGATTAATTATATCTTCGTTTGGATCAAGTACAAGGTACTGTTTTATTATTACAGAGAAAAAGGAAATCATTATTAAAAATTCGATACCATGACCTGGAAGAATGAAAATTGTCATAGTCATATTTCAATTTATAGTATATAGAATAAAAAACACTGGAACAGATGGGGGCTTTGAAAATATATGTTATTACTCCTGTATAAACCAAAGTGAACTCTGTATAATCAGAATAGGACAACTGCCCACATGGTTCTTTGAGTGACATGTCCCATGCTGTTTGCTTGCCTTGGTTTAAAAAAAATTATTATTTTTGTTATGATATGTAATTTGTAATTTAGTAAATTATTGAGTATGTTCCATATACAGTAATTCAGAAAGGATACATTTGTAGTGTATCGTGGGATAGTGGAAACCCTATAGGTTTGCGGATGGATTGGTTAGCAGCAAGTTTAATTGCATTTATAAGTTTGTCTTCTTACATTTTATTGGAAAGATTTGTCCAGTATTCTCATCAGGTCCTTACTACACAGTTGCAATTGTTGCATTCTTAGACAACAAATGTATCCCAATTAGATGCCTTCAGCTCTGTTGGGAAAGACAATACGAACATAAAAAGAAGCAATTAAACAAAAGTACAAAATTATTTTTTTTTAAAATGAAGCTACAGTACACTATTTAAAACTTATTTTTACTATAACAATCAATGGACTGATTGTTTCCCTTATGGACTGCTGCCACAGGCTATAAGTGGAAATAAAACTACTGAAACTTTGATCTTCACAGGAAACAAAAACTGATTTTCTAATTGCTCTACACATGCCTTTAATTTTAATATTTGGGTATTAAAAAATGCAGTTTTTCATATAAAAATAGCCTTGCTGGAACAGTACATTCAGATATAGCTATTGATATGTTATAAGAAAAGGAGAGAGTTCAATTGTGCCTTAAGTATTCTGCATTGGGTACATGTTAGCATATGTCTTAATTCATCATTACATGATACTAAATAATTTTACTGCTTGGTGACTATATTCATTTTTCTTTTGGGGGCAGAATATTTTTTTGGCAGATGGTAATACATTTATACAATTACTGAATACAATGGTATTTCATTCGCCTGATATCCAGGCCCTTCTTTCAGTAGGACCAAGCTGACATCAGAGCTTCGTATTTTCAGTTAGAACAAACAAAGTATAATTTGATTAGTTCAATAAAACATTCAAAGCTGTGTTTCCCCTATAGTTTAATACCTTTGTACAAACAGAAGGGATGCTTCCATTGACCCATGTAGGGTTGTCACCTGTTTTGTTTGAAGGGCTGTCTGGGTGAAAACTACTTGTCCAGATTTACAAATTAGGAAATCCAAGCAAGACATTGAATTTAATAGCATATTGATAAGTTGATCACCATGTCATAACCCCACCTCCTGACCCAACCAACATACTCAGCCTCTGATGGCATCCATACCACCCCCGCCAGAGTTCCCCAATAGAAAAGGTGGTAACAAAACTCTAGTCCCTAGAATTGGAAGTGGCCAGTGACACGAGTAGTGAAATGTATTATTGTCTGTCATGGATGTCATAATTACATAACATCACAATTCTAGCATTTGGAGAGAATGTTTATTTACTGAAATGGATAGTTAGGAAAGTACTATTGTGTGTGTGAGGTGTGTATACAGCTCATATATATAACATCAAACAATCAATGACAGATCTTGGTGCACGTCAATACAGATATTTATTGCTGGACAGATATATATCCGTCTTTCTATTAAGTTTATTATCTGACATAAATTATCCTTATTCATAAACATACAGTATAGGGAAAACTGTATCTATGTGTTTGTTCCAGATAGTACCCCATGCCCCAGACTATTTTAATTAATAACAATGCATTGTCTGGTGTCAGTGCAAAGGCTGTAGAATTAGTGCATAGTTACAGATCAGGGAGATATATTTTAAAATAAATATAGCCATCTCATAAAAACAATTTATTTAGTAAGGATACAAACACCTGATAAATCTATTTTTGTTTTACTGGCAGTTTGGTCCCATGTGGTTAGTAGAATCAAATCAACAGCTTGAAAAGTGCCTTTAATATTACCTTTTTTGCCTCCTGTAAAAATAATTTTTCACATAATATAAACATTGCACAATGATGAGTTTTCTACTTGATGTTCCTTGTTTCTGAAATGCTAGGTCTAATAATGAATTAAAACAGGTTTCTTGCCTATGATAAAGCAATTACAGCTGCATGTGTGATGATTATTACATGCAACATAACTCCAAGACACACAAAAAAATATATCTGCCTGCCTTTCTCTCTGCGTGTCTTTCTTTCTGTGTGACGCTGATTTTCAGGTGATGAATTCTACTAGTGCAATATTTACTGTACACATTTTCTATGATTTATTGCATCTTTTTGTTTTTACAGGGCCAAAATGTGTTTGGACTTGATGTCATTGAAACACCAGAAGGGGATAAATGGCCACAACTTATTGTGCATCAGAGCTTGGATAGAGAACAGAAAGATACCTACGTCATGAAGATCAAAGTTGAGGATGGTGGAAATCCAGCAAGATCCAGTACAGCAATTTTGCAAGTAACTGTTACAGATGTCAATGACAACAGACCTGTGTTCAAAGAGAAAGACGTTGAGGTGAATATACCAGAGGATGCAGCAGTGGGAACATCGGTGACACAACTCCATGCTACAGATTCTGATCTGGGCTCAAATGCAAAAATTCATTTTTACTTTGGGAATCAGGTTACCAACCTTGCCAAAAGACATTTTGCTATAGACAATAACACAGGATTAATTACTGTCAAAGAACCTCTTGATAGGGAGGAGTCTCCCTACCATAAACTGACTGTGTTGGCAAGTGATGGCAGTTCATCTCCATCTAGAGCTACTGTAACCATAAATATTACTGACATCAATGATAACATTCCATCAATCGATACAAGGTACATTATAAATCCCGTGAATGGCACAGTGCTACTCTCTGAAAGAGCTCCACTTAATACAAAAATAGCCCTAATAACTGTAACTGACAAGGATGCTGATCTGAATGGCAAAGTGACATGTTTTACGGATCACGATGTTCCATTCAGGTTAAAGCCAGTATTTGACAATCAATTCTTGTTAGAGACAGCAGCGCCACTAGATTATGAGAGTACTCGAGAATATGCAATCAAAATAGTCGCTTCAGACTCTGGGAAACCTCCACTAAATCAGTCGGCAATGCTCCTGATTAAAATAAAGGATGAGAATGACAATGCTCCTATTTTTACATTACCAATGATTGGATTGTCCTTTGTTGAAAACAATCCTCCAGGGACAGAACTGACCAAAATTAGTGCAACTGATGCAGACAGTGGGCGCAATGCAGAGCTTAGCTATGTGCTGGGACCCAATGCCCCTACAATTTTCAATTTAGATCGGAGGACAGGAATTCTCACGGCAGTTAGAAAACTAGACAGGGAAAAGCAAGACAGGTACACATTCACAGTAATTGCAAAGGATAGTGGGAACCCATCCTTACAGGCCAATACTACTGTCACCTTGTCCGTCCTTGACCAAAATGACAACAGCCCCTCATTCACACATAATGAATATAACTTTTATGTCCCAGAAAACCTTCCTATGTATGGCACAGTGGGTCTAATCACAGTGACTGATGCTGACTCAGGGCAAAATGCTGTTGTCACACTCTCTCTTGTTAATGCCAGAGATAATTTTATCATTGATCCTCTTACAGGTGTCATTAGACCAAATATTACATTTGACAGAGAGCAACAAGGTTCATACACTTTTCAGGTCAAAGCTTTAGATAAAGGCAGCCCACAAAAGTCCTCGACCGTAAAGGTAACAATATTCGTTGAAGATGTCAATGATAACAAGCCAGTATTTGTCATGCCTTCCAATAACTATTCTTATTATTTAGTGCAAACGTCAACAAGCCCAGGATCTGTAGTGGCAAGGGTACATGCAGTTGACAATGACACAGGCATAAATGCTGACTTGCGTTACAGTATTGTTGGAGGAAACTCAAGAGGCTTGTTTGCAATTGGAGAAAAAAGTGGGAATATCACATTAAAAGAAAAGTTGCTTGCTGGGGACCATGGTGTACTGTACAAACTGGTTATAAAGGTAAACGATTCAGGAAAGCCAGAACCCTTTCATACCATTGCTTTTGTGCATTTATTTGTTAATGAAACCATTGCCAATGAATCTTATGTACAAGAGCTTGTGAGAAAGAGTAAGGAAACATCTGTCGGAGAGGATTTTAGAGATGGTGAAATAACACCCCAGACCAATGACTATGTTAAGATAATCATTGCTATTATTGCAGGCACAATGACAGTGATCCTTGTCATTTTTGTCACTGCTTTGGTACGCTGTCGTCAGACTCCAAGGCACAAAGTTGTCCAAAAAAGTAAGCAGAGTGGAGAATGGGTTTCTCCTAACCAAGAAAACAGACAGATCAAGAAAAAGAAGAAGAAGAAGAAGCGTTCCCCCAAAAACCTGCTCCTCAATTTTGTTACAATTGAAGAATCCAAGTCGGAGGACCCTGCTCATGAGCATATTAATGGCACTTTGGACATTCCTGTGGAGTTAGAAGAACAGACTATGGGAAAGTATAATTGGGCCACCACACCAACCACTTTCAAGCCAGATAGCCCAGATTTAGCCAAGCACTACAAGTCTGCTTCACCACAACCTACATTCCAGATTAAGCCTGAGACACCGGTTCCCCCTAAGAAACATCATGTCATCCAAGAGCTGCCTCTTGATAATACATTTGTAGTTGGCTGTGACTCATTGTCTAAGTGTTCCTCCAGTAGCTCGGACCCATATAGTGTCTCGGAATGCAGCTGTCAAGGAGGCTTCAAGGCACCCGGTCCTATTCACACAAGACAGGTAATTTAAAGATTGCTATTTATCCATTTTGCTTATTTGGTTATACTGCTCCCAATTTCTGTTTTATTCTATTTTATTTGTAGCTGGAAAATATGCACACTAGCTTGTCTCAGTAGATTAAAAGCCAAAAATTTGATGCTTGGCTGAAGCACCGAAATCTGAACAGTTTGTGATTTATCGGTGCTAGAGAAAGAGAAAATTAGAACAAAGTGGATCTGGGCTGTAGGGAAATGAAATGCTGGATGTGTTTGGAAGGGATATTCCTGTCTGTAGATGGCAGTGCAACACCTTCTGCTATGGAGCATACATCCTTGCTAAGGAGAGGGGAGAAGCAATGAAACTGAATTGCTCCTCTACACAATTGTATGCATAGGAATCTGAGTAATCTAGGCCAGGTGCACAGCAATAAAGTTTTCCAGAATCTAATAAGTGATTTTAGCAGTAATAGAAGACTGCCTGAACTGTATTCAAGGTCTTTCACACACAAGTAAGGCAAGTTGAAAAAGGAAATGAGTGCAAGGTTTAAGCAAAATTGCTTTGATTTTCCTTTAGCGATACCTGTCAAACTTAATCGGACATAATGCAAAGTCAGTTGGCGTTAAACATAGGAGTTTTTTGCAGTTACTTTAGTACATGTACAATAATTAGGTCAGTAATTTTTTACAATAAAGAAGAATGTCCCCCCTCTTTTCCATTCCAAGACTAAAAGGCTCATTTACAAAGTACAAAATACTACAATCGACACAAAATTGTGTGTGTGCTTGGAAAGAGCACACATGTTAAGGATGCATTCCAGCATATTGAAACTACACTATTGATGATTCCATAACAAGCAGTGATGCCACACAAATGCAATAACAAAAGAAAGCACCAGAAGCATGCTTGCAGTTTAGTGGTTTCCTGCTATTATGTGGAAAAAAACATATATTTGTGTATGTTATAAGGGACAAGTGGTGTCTGAAAAAGAAGTGATTCAGTGTAAATTGTAGCTGTTTGGGTAAGTAATTCCCTAACACTGACTTCACAGATTGCAGTAGGGGAGCAGAAAGCTTGTAGTGCAGATGCAAGCAAATAGTGATGTAAACACAAAGCAATAGAACATTGATTAATCTAACAACTGCCACATGTCAGAACTGCACCCTTTGTGCAAGGAAATTGTCCAGCCACAGGGATCAGTGAGTCTGTTGTAAGGCTTACTACCGTTTAATAACTTTGGTCAGGATTCATTAGGAGGCAAAAGCTATATTTTCATTGGCAGACATTGTATATTATCTGCCTCTTGTGAGATGGCAAAAACTCTGCTGTGGAATGGAATTATCAACGCTTAAGAACTAATTAAGTTTTATCTACATGTATCGTTCTGCCTCAATGTCTGGCTGCTGTTCTGTATAATATAATGCAGTAAACATGAAGTAAATTTAATGGGGAATGATAATATGGTGCACTTTTTTTACTATTATACTGTCAGGAAATCCTGCATGGTATCTTGATGCTATATTGCATTTTAGTAAATTGGTAACATAAATGCACAGTAAGTGCAAATTATTGCAAATATGAAACAAAGGGAAAATGTGTTTTTTCTAGATGTCTACTTTAGATGTGGTCTACAGTATATGGTGCTATATAATGAATAAATATTTATGTAATTTCATTCTCAGTGGGGGCTTGTTTATAAACACTGGGCAAATATTCACTAGTACCCATAACAACCAATCAGTAACTTGCTTTTTCAGCCAGCTGCAGTGACAGTCCATTTGACTGGTTGCCATGAGTTACTGTCCAGGTGCAAATTTACCCAATGTTTATAAATGAGCCCCAGTGACTATTCCCAATGGAAGCTAACCAAACTAGGGACACCAAACTGGACAATGATATGACTTAAACTCCAGATTTGACACTGTGCAAAGGCAACATATTCTGCCCCAGTGATTGATATAGTCCATTGCTGCAATGTTTAACATGTAACAAAAACCAAAACCATCCCTGCCTAAGGACCCAGGAGTTTGTAGTGACGGAGCAGTGTACATTCTAACTCAGTGAGAGGGAGTGTTATAGAGGTTTCCCCTATATCAGCTATCCCCATTACCTCTATGTACAACCTTGACAATGCCAACTCTTCCAACCAATGAGATATCTAAACCTGCTTCTTACTATTCTTTGCAGTTGGTCCTTAAACTTTAGCTGCAATACAGTTTCTGTTTTTCTGTCCTTGTGTGTATTTGGTGGTTATCCTGTGCTTGCTTAGCCTCTTAACCTTGACTTTTTTTTAACGGACTTGCCTAATTTTACAGGCCACATCATACAGTACATAAGCCTCTCATCTTGAATTATCACATCAATTACTATGCTCAGTGACAGGGTTAGAAATTGATTTGAGTACTCTATATCCCCAGCATGAGCTTTGAAACCTACACAACTCTTTTCTACAGTTGCACCAACTGCTGGATAGTCCATCCTAGCCACCTTTTGGGCTCCAGCTTATCTGCAACCACCAATTCCTGACCTTTACAATTTGTTTGCTCCTGGTCTAATAACCCATAGAATTATGGTTCCCTGTTTTAAAGGATATATCAGAGTACAGGTATGGTATTAGTTATCCAGAGGAACAAGAAAAATACACCGGCACACAGGAATGGATGAGCAGGGGAAACCCTTGCCAAACTTTTTACTGCGGAGTGCAACGTTTCGGAGGTCACGCCCCCTTTGTCAAGCCTTAGTTATCCAGGACACCCTTTATCCAGAAAGCTCTGAATAGAAATCTCTCATAGAATGCATTTAATCCAAATCAACAAAAATTATTTCCATTTTCTCTGTAATATTAAAATAGTACAGGAATGGGACCTGTTATTCAGAATACTTGGGACCTGGGGCATTTCGGATAATGGATCTTTCTGTAATTTGAATCTTCATACTTTAAGTCTACTAGAAAATCATGTAAACATGAAATAAACCCAACAGGCTGAATGTGCTCCCAATAAGCATTAATTATATCTTAGTTTGGATCAAGCACAAATTACTGTTTTATTACTACAAAGAAAAAGCTAATTGTTAAAAAAAATGTTTTATTTATATACAATGGAGTCTGTAATTTGGAGCTTTCTGGATAATGGACCCTATACCTGCACCTTGTACATGAACCGAACTAAGATATAATTAATCTTTATTTTATTCATAACCGGCCTATTGGGTTACTTAGGGGCAGATTTGCTAAGGTTCAAATTTATTTGAAGTGACATTTCAAATCAAATTCAAATTAAAAAAATTTGAAATTCAAATTTATTTTGGGCTTATTAGACTATTCAATAGCCCAAATTTTGATTCGAATTGGTCAGATTCGAAAATTGAATTTGATTGTCGAAGTGTAAGAGCAATAACAGTTCGGCAGATTAAACCTACCGAAAGGCTACTGTATATATATTCCTATGGGGAGCTCCCACAGGATTTTCCCAGGTTTTTTTGATCGAATATAAAAAATTTGATCAAATGCTTAAAATCGTTCGAATTTTTTATATTCGATCGTTTGATAATTCAATTGCGTTAAAACCCCTCAATTTCGAAATTCAAAGGGTTTTAATTCAACCTAAATTTGAGGGCCGAATTCGAGGGTTAATTAACCCTCGAAATTCAACCCTTGGTAAATCTGCCCCTTAATGTTTAGAAGATTTAAAGATATCCAGAAATCCCCGGACCCAAGCATTCTGGATTATAGGTCCCATATCTATAGTTGCTAAGGTATACTAGACTTGATGCAAACTTTCCAATTTGTATTACATTACTAACCTACCATAGAGACATTGCTATGCAATGTACATCTTAATGTGAAAAAAAAATTATTACATTGGTTTATTACAGAAGACATTACCCTCCTCTTTTTTTTTTCTTTATCATGTTAAACATATGGTGCAGATGTTTTATCCCTGAACCGTTAATTTTTATTTTAATTGATTGCCTCTAGGTTTCTTGCTTTATATATAGTACTGCCAGTGTACCCAAGAAGGCAACCACTGTATTCTACAGCTGCTGTTTCCCTTAGGCCAGAATTTGATGTTGGATTATCTGCTAATCTGCTACATACATTTACCATAGTAGGAACATTTTTGACGTACAGTAAAATGTTGCTTTAAGGAATAGCAATTGTTTCAAGAAATTCTAACTAAGCATTAACATTCGCTAAAAGGCCTCGGCATATGCAGACATTTTTTATGTTAACGCTTATGTGAACAATTAACCATAGAAATTCTTATATAGGTGTCCTGGAATAAATTTCAGCATTATAGTTATTATATAATAATCTCTTATTGATTGTATGAGGTGTATACAGGCATTTAAAATTACTCTTCCCTTTTTGAAGTCGACTTACACTTAATTGATCTGCAATCTGTAGTGTCTTTCTTCTAAACAGTAGGGGGTATATCCCAAATACAATTATCACTACCATTTTTTTTAACACACAAGCAAGAGTATCTGAAATTGAATCACTCCAAAAGAAGTCAATGCTTTCTAGCAAGATCTCATAGGTTGCATATCACAATATATGTAACATAAATATGTGCAAGGATTTAGATTTAATTAATGTTATAAAATAAACATTTTTTAAACAAGTATTTTGGCATGAGATCTTCTAAAATATATTTAACACATACTTACCTTATTTTTATTTTGTTTCTATAAAAACAACTAGTTTTGGGGGGATTACACCAATTTCTCAGTTTGATCAGTGCTTAAGGCATGACAAGAGGTTGAGGCAGACAAACTTTGGACACGAAAAAAAAACTCAGACAAAACGTTTTAAATTGAATTCTAGCTTATTCAAGAAAGAAATTAAACAAGATATTCATGCGTGCATTTTTTCGAAGAAAAAATTGTAATGTTCGCAAATATCTTAATAATCTTAGGAAATATACCCATTGACTTCTATACAAGTTTGCCAGTTTTTACTATACTTATTTTTTCATGTTTCTAAGAGGTTTCAGCAAATACCTGTGCTTTCTTTTTGCGCCACAGTTTTTTTCTCCATTTCAAGCATGTTCATCATGATAGTAAAATAATAAAAGCTTTTACAGATATCTTATAGTCAGTGATATTCAGCCAAAGTGCAGAGATCTAAGTGCTGGAGAATGCAATCTCTCAAAGTATAGTTGTTAATTTCATTCTTTAAAATTAGCCTATTTTAAGAATATGATTGAAGAAAATAGAAGAATCAATTCAACTATGATAGCAGGATCAAAGGCAAATTCACTATAAGATTACAGTGACATCTATAAGCACAAAATGGTCCTTTTCTAGCATCAAATTATGCATCCTGTGCATGTTGTTTCTGTGACCAAAGGACAAAATCAGGGAGGTTGTTTTTTCTTTTTTGTTTTAGTTGATTAGTTGGTCTAAACAAATCCAGTCAGCATTTAAAACAAATGAGTATGCTCACTTCCATTACATTTAAGGGGTTATTTATTAAGTCCGAATTCCCCTATGGACTGATATTTTTAGGATCAGTTTATTTTAGATTTTGGCCACAGAAATATACATAGGGCAAATCTATTAGAATGAAACTTCACCAACGATGGTTTTGCAGCCATCGCAACACTTTGTCAGGTGAAAATTTGCTCAGACAATGCAAATTTACTAGGTTGCAAAGTTTCATCCCAGGTGACGGACACTGGCTAATTTTTTCTAGCGTTATTTCAGCAGAGCGAGGAAATGAACGCATGTTCTAGCGTTCAATTCTGCCTAGCGCAACTATGCTAGAGGACTTGCAAACAGAATGAAGCTTTGCACCCTGAGCTCTCCTTCTCTATCTGACTATAAAGACCTTAAAGAGGTGCCTACTGGACATGCTCACTGCCTCTTCTCTAATGGAAATCAATAAGGCATGTGCAATAGGCATTGCTTTGAGTTCTTTATAGTCAGTGAGAGAATGAGATCTCGGGGGCAAAGCTTCATACTAGACAAGGAATTGGCTTAATGTGCTGCAGGTCAGCTGGGATAGAGAAATACTATCAGACTAAATGGAAGGGAGAAAGGTTTGTTATTCTGCTAGCTCTTTAGAGTTTATATGAGAAACATGCAATCTATATGAAGCTGTGGAGGCCCTGTACATACAACTAGTAGTGATGGGCGAATTTATTCGCCAGGGGCGAATTCCCACGATTCGCCGCTGGCGAATAAATTTGCGAAACGCCAGCTAAATTTCGCCTGGCGAAAATTCACCGAAAAAACGAGTTACGTGTCTTTTTTGACGCAACGCGCCAAAAACGACGTGACGCGCGGTGAAAATGAAGCGACGAAAACAATGTGACGCGCATCAAAAGCGTGCCGCAACTTGTTTCGTGAATTTTTCTCTGGAAATTCGCGAATTTTGCGGCGAAGCAAAACTGGTGAGATTCCCCCATCACTAGCAAGTAGCAGTTGTGGTTAAGATTATTTTGGTGTTCCTTCAAATTAATGCATCAATATCAATGAATTCTGAGCTATAGATTTTACTCATTTCAGTACGTTGAGTCATTTTAGGATGTTTTTTGCCTCTGTGTGAATTTAATTTGTAGCAAAAACCTGAATACTGATTGCCGTAAGTCATACTTCATGTATATTTTTTTGTTTAAGAACATTTAAAAGGGCCAGTAGCTTTGTGCTGATCATAGAATAATTCATGCTGCAGCACTCCGAAATGGTGAAAATCTGAATTTACTCGTGCCAAAGACTAGGCAATGTTTCAGGCTCCTGCCCTTTTGCAAGCCCCCAAGGGCTATGAACAATTGGTTTATTTAGCAGTGGGAATGCAGCGTGTACCCGACACTACAAAAAGTGCAAGTATAGTTGTAGCAACTAGTCTATAATTTAACTTTGTGCTGATGCAAGTCTACAAGTATGGCAAGTGTCTGAAAATATCTCTTTATAAATGAGCAGTCATTAAAATGAGTTGCTACACTGTTGTGTCCATGCTTTCCTTAATGATGACTATTTTCATATTGGCTTGTACTGGACAATGCCTCCAATCATACCCCTTTGTCCTTTTGATATGTAACAGCCATGCACCATTTAAAAGGCACTTATTTGGAAAATAAATAAATAAACATCAACAAATTTCACTTTAGAGGTGGGATAATTCATTTAGTAGGGGATGTAATACAAAGTAAGGGTTAAAGTTTAGATAATGACATTTTGTGAGTTTGGGGGAATCTATAAATTGTTTCAGATGAAAATCATCATTAGCAAATTAAGCGGTGACAATTGGCTAGTAGTGGACATCTACACCTGAACATTTACTGATAAATGTCACCAAGACTGCCCTGCCACACATTGCCATGGTCCCATGGTATTCAGCATGAGATAAGTCACCAAACTGCCCCAGAATTATGTTTTTTTTTATTTATTTGTTTTATTTTTTGTTTGAATCTGTTTATAGTTGAACTGTATAGATATTTCATTTTTAATCTTTATTAATGTGTTTTTAAGAGATGATTTAATTGCAAAAAAGTTTAATGGTTTCATTGCAAAGCAAATCCTCCCATATAGACAACAAGGCTCATTTACAATATACTGTTTTTTTTAGTGGAAACTATGCTTAATGCTTAGTTGAAAAAAATCAGATTATGTCAAATTTTCC
This sequence comes from Xenopus borealis, assembly GCA_024363595.1. Lineage (NCBI taxonomy): Eukaryota > Metazoa > Chordata > Amphibia > Anura > Pipidae > Xenopus > Xenopus borealis. Next base: position 40,364,756 of record CM044446.1, on the reverse strand, counting down.
TTTTTTTTTCTGTGATGGAAAAGTTAGTAACTGTTTTAAAAATGTAACTGCTTGGCAATGCTTTACCCTTTTTTTTGGAAATCTGCTCCACTTATCAATAAGGGATTTAGATTATAATTACATAATTCATGTATATTTGTTAGGAGTCTGTTTCTTGCCAAATCACAGTTTATTGGGTAGTTAACTTTCAAATTTAACTTTTGGTATGTTATAGACTGAATTATTCTAAAGATATTTTCAATCAGTTTATATGTTGTGGTTTTTGAATTATTTAACTTTATTAGGAAGCTCTCCAGGCTTACATCTTCTCAGCTATCCTTGCAACTAATCAGTGGTTTGAATGACATATTGTCTAATTAATACAATAAAGTGTGAATTAACAGATAAGTAATAAAACAGTAAAAATTAGCCTCACCGAGCAACATTATTTTGTTGCTAGGAGGGATGACCTGATTTTAAATTACGAGCTGGAGAAACAATATTCAAAAACAAGAAAACCAATGCTATACTGTAAATGAATCCTTCTATAACTGAAGGTTAATATAAAGGTGATCTAATCTTTTATTGTTACAGTATGAAAATACATGTGTTGCTTTATTCGTATATTTCTTTTGAGAGTCAGCTTGGGATATAAATGGACAACATCATTCTTAATATTGTTTACATGTGTGATCTAAGGTGCACTTTACTTTGATCTCTCCCCTTTATTCCAGCCCCTACGCATTCACTGGATTCTTGATAATGCAGCGTCTGTAAATGTTGGGCAGCCTACAGCAGTGTCCTGATCACTGTTTGCTGTCTTGGTGAGTTTTTCTCCAGATCCTCTCAAAGTAGAGGCCCCTTATATGTATTATTTATCCTTGCATCAAACCAATTACATGCAAAATCAAAGCATTCTCTGAAAAAACATGTTGTTACCTCAAAAATTCTGAATCTGGGAAATAGCTTTAAAGGGGTTGTTCACCTTTGAGATAACTTTTAGTATGATGCAGAGAGGGATATACTGAGACAATTTGCAATTGGTTTTCATTTTTTATTATTTGTGGTTTTTGAGTTATTTAGCTTTTTATTCAGCAGCTCTTCAATTTGCATTTTAATCAATCTGGTAACTAGGGCTCAAATTACCTTAGCAACCATGCATTGATTTGAATAAGAGACTGGAATATGAATAGGAGAGAGTCTGAATAGAAGGATCAGCATTAAAATGTAGCAATAACAATACATTCGTAGCCTTACAGAGCATTTGTTTTTAAGAAGGGGACGGCGACGCCCATTTGAAAGCTGCAAACAACCAGAGGAAAAAGACAAATAACTATAAAACTATAAATAATAAAAAATGAAAACCAATTGAAAAGTTGCTTAGAATAAGTCATTCTATAACATAATAAAGATTACCTTAAAGGTGAACCACCCCTTTAAGCCAGTAGAGGACATAAACATGTGCAGACTGGAATGATTGAATTAAAATGGTGTAGCAAGCAAAATATGCATTCTGTGCTTTTTAAACTCAAATATAAACTGGAATAATATTTACAAATTTCTATCTTCGGTGATGGTTAAACAGATAGATGATTATGTCCCTTGATAATTGCTAAATAATGAATGAGTTTTCATTGATCTTTAAATAGTAGAATAGTTACATAGGTCAATCTTTATGGTATCTCAAGAGAATAAGGCCCATGGCTCACAAGGTATTGACTACCACAGTGCTCTCAGAGGGTCAATAAAAACTCACTCCTTGGAATATCATAAAGAGTGGGGCATGTTTAACAAACTGTGAGAATAAATTCACCAGTTACCATGTTCAGCTGTCCTATTCAATTAAGAGAAGCCATTTTGATATGTTTAGATTTAGGGCATATTATCCTGACTGATTGTCTGACTACCTTGATTGTTTTTTGTTCATTCATATTTTGTATATATATATATATATATATATATATATATATATATATATATATATATATATATACTAAACAACTGTTTGTATATGCCCCCACACCCATAATGTGGATTTACAGTGTAGTGTTTGGTGGCATGGTTTAGGATGGGGTTTTCTCATGCTGTTTCTCTGTTTGCCAGCTCTGAGAACGTCACCGCATCTGAGGTCATGTACTGAGGTCGTTTGCGTACACAATGATGTTAAACCAGCAAACATGGAAACAAGGAAACAGCACGAGAAAAAAAGTCCTTTCTCCTGTCTCTGATTGCCGAAGAATTTAATCATCTGACCTCCTGAAGGGTGTGGAAATAGAGATGAACCATTCCAGCATTCCTACTGAAAGGTATCCAGGGCAAGACTCGTTTTTCCCATGGACAGTACACTCTGTGTTATAGTGTAGACATGGAAACCAAGAAATATGACAACTGTTGCCCATTGCTCATTTTGAGGGATGGATATAAATCCAATAGTTAATTGTTTTCAGATTTCTCTTGTAAGATCATCATACGCTTCATGAATTTTTGCTTCTATTTATTTGTATTTATGTAATATCTGGTTATCAATATTGAATTAGGGAGCAATAAAATGTGCATAAATGTATAGAAAAGAATGTAATGTTCTTTATACGCTACATTTTTAATATGTTTACTATGATGTATATTTAGTATCAATATTAATGTGTATTACATAATAGATTGCTAATTTACTGGTGTTCTCTCTGAAATACTATACAAAGAAATGTTATGTCAAAGAATATAATAATTATTTCACTAGTTTTGCTTTTCTAACTTTCTTCTAATTTTTACTACCAAAATCTCCATTGTTTTCATAAGAATTATAGACATCTCTTTGGTATGGTAACACGTTAAATACACAGACTTTGGCATCCCCTAGAAATAATATTGCTAAATAACACAAAACAGATATGTTTTCAATTTTTAGCTTGGGTGGTTGAATATGAATTGGGTGATAAAATTTTGTAATCAGTTAAATACAAACAAATCAGCTTTTCATTAAGAATTCTGCATTGTCCTTAATACATTATACCTAAATCAGCTTGTGAGAACAAATATGGCTTTGTGTTCCTTACATTTTCAAAAGTAAAATACAATTTTTCAATGTGTTGCCATGGTTACAGTAAATATTTTTGGGTGTATGTCACATTTAAGAACTGTGACTTCCGTACCCATTAATAGGTTCTCTAGTAATAAGTATTAAAAAAACATGACATGCTACAGTATACTACAAATGATTTCAACAATTTAAGTTACTTGGGTTCTCTAGACTACCATTCTAGCCCCAGTTGTATAAGTGAACCCCAACAATTTTCCTATTGCCAATGAAAGTAATAGCAAAGCCCACTTTTCCTTTTCCATGAGGCCCTCGTGTTTTACCACAGGTGTCTGTCATAGACAGACAATGAAAGGCAGTTTTTGACTGCACCAGGTCCTCTTGAAAGAGCTGTGGTCATCACTGAGCCAGGTGTGACCTAGGGAATCCATTAACTGAACCATGTATCTATAGTAAGCCTGTAAAGTTGCTCTTCCGTTAATGCTCTGTAATTGCATTTATGCATAGGTACAGTTTAAACATACAGTAAACAAGAAAAACATACACTGTCTAAATGTAGTACACAATAAAATGTCAAATGTTGTATTGCTTTGACTCCTACCATGTCCTATATTTATTGATTTATTTATTTTTTATAAAAATAAATGTAAAAATACTAAAAAGTAGCTCATTAGATTTGACCAGAACCAAATTTATAGAAAGAATTATACAATATCCTTTTTTTGTGTATTTTTTGTCTAGTTTATTATAAATGTATCAATTATTACGTAAATAAGTTAAGTAGGCCCTAAAGGGGTTTTAGTGGGTTACAAATACAAAAGATCAAATTGGTATTTTTTGAATACACATGTAACTTTCTGAAGAAGGAGCTTGTTAATGTCTTCTACCCTTATTATATTTATGACTACATGAGTGATGTATGATTTAACAATTAAAAGCACTACCAAGCTCAAAACCAACAGTAGAATAGAAAGCAAGGTTTCCTTGTAGAAATTAGAGTACCACAAGTGAGCATGCAATTACCAATTACCATTTCTGGCAAACTCTTAATAAATACATTATTTATTGGAAATATATATTTAAGCTCCTAATCAAAATGTGTCACAATGTTATATTTAAATTGATTTAGAAAATATTTTTCATTTATACTGTGTTTCACATAGAGTATCAAGAATCTTTGTATCAGTAATACAGATAAGCAGTAATTGATTACTATTGAAGACATATAAGGAAACCGTTTTTATCTAAAATAAAAATAAAATAATATTGATCAATGCTGTCAGTTGAAAATCAAATCAACAATTGATGTTCAATGTTAAGTACTGATACATGATCAAAGTCCTATTTAGCTGCCGACTATTTTTTTGACATCTATGAAGAGAACATTCCAGTCAACATTTTTCTAAAATAAGCAACCAAGAAGAATAATTTAATATGCATCACTCTAAATTATTAAAAAATGCCATAAGTGACCAGAAGCAGGTAATGAAATAGAAAAGGCTGTTACTAATTCATGTTCGCATGGCATATGCTGGTGAAACTAAAAGCACAATCCATTAGGAGAAGCTAAATCGTAAAGTAGGTGTACTTCCTAATTAATTTTAGAATGTATGCTAATTTGATATTATAGTCTATGACTGAATCCAGGTCTGGGATAGAAAGCAGGATATAAATTATATGTGGCTGATACTTTCATAACTAGAGAATGGAATACAGCCAACTATGACTGGAAATGTGCATCACCATAAGGTCATTTTGCTGAAACTGCTACAAACTGCTACAAAGGACCTACCTGTTCCTCGTTTAGTAAGTGCTTTCATTGTGCAAAAAAAAACTAATTCTCTGGGTATGCTTGTAAGTTATTCCATATGAAAAAAAGATACCTTCGGTGTTTAAGTCTGTATTACATTCATTTTTACTCTGATGGCTAAATTGCAGCTTTGAAGCAAAATTTCTTCTCACCTGGCACTTGATAACATCAGGAAATAGGCAATAATCATTTTGATAGTGTAGAAGCAGCAGAAGGGAAACACAGCTTGAACTTCATAAGTCAATTTCATTGTTCAATAACAGACTATAAAACTTGATTTTGGAGGTGGTGAATTAGGTACATTTGACCTTTTCATGACACAAGAGAGCAGCAAATGTAACCCAGTAGTGCTATTTAATACTAAATTACTTTTCTAAATGGAAAGATGCAACAAAATACACAAGATAAGAAAAATCTCTATTTACCTAATGATTTGCATGTATTAATTTTAATTATGTGTGGCAATAAATAACAAAAGGTTCAAATTACCTTAAATAGCGCTTTAGGAATCTAAATTGAAATAAACTTTGGTTCACATATATACATAATCTAAATGGAAATAATCTTTGGTTCACATATATACATCATTTCTAAATGGATATTCCTTTTATCGTGTACATTCATTAGTAAGTAGGTCTATGTGGCAATTAGGATTTCTGATAAAATAAAAAATCTTGCCGAATGCAATGTTTTCCAGCTAAACAGATTCGAATTTTAGAATAGATTTTGAAACTACTTCAACATTGAATTTCAAAAATTCAATCAAAATCGATTGATTCGAATGATTAGAATTAAAATCTATATGATCATTCGACCATTCAATGGTCGAAGTACTTACCCTTTAAAAAAAAAAAATTTAATCCTTAGTTCGTCATATTAAACCTACCAAATTGCTGTATAACCCTATGGGAAGCCCCCATATGGTTATTTCAGCATTTTAAGATCAAATAAAAAAATTTGATAATTCGATCGAAATTTTCATATTTGACCATCGTTCAATCGAATTTCATTATAACCCTTCAAATTCGATATTCAAATGTGAAGGGTTAAAATTAAATCGAATTTCAACCAAGATTTGATGGTCAAATTCAAGGGTTAATTAAATCTGCCCCTTAGTCTGGAATCAAAGCAGGCAAGTGCTCCATACTCACTAATGATCAACATAGGCTATAATCACCTTGGGCCATTCACGTGATATGAGAGAATGAGTGCAAATCATGATTGGTGGATATTGGCATGTACAGATTTACAGTGGTTGCAGATATCTGACTGATCATGTCACAAGGTGATTAGTTATATGACTGCAGACCGATCTCATTAATATGATGTCAGATGAACTGTACACCAGTTGGAAGCTACCCTACTCTGTACTGACAATCAATATATGTTCATGTGGCTTTCCATTTCAAATACAGTATGTATTATTGGCAAGCTAAACACATGAAAGTACAGTTTGGTTGTAATTACAATTACCAACATTCAAGTAGACAGAATATTTTCAATGTTTTTTTAGGCAATAATGTAAATTGTTTTTAGAATTGTCAAACTTACAGATGCAGTCACTTGGATTTGTAAGTTAAATGTGTCGTGCTAATTGAAGGTTATCCAAAGTTATCTTAACTCATTTAATGCATTTAACCTTTTTATTAGCATACCAAAGCACCATTGTTTTCAATGGTGAACTCTTTAATTGGATGGGATGCTGTGGCACAATATTCTGTGCTAAGTGGGATAAATGGGATAGATGAGTTAAGTCACAATGCATTTAACACACAAATCCAAGTGACTGCATCTGTACACAAACCAACTCAATCTACATTCAAAATGGTAGGAACACAGAAATTATTACATGGAACCTAATCCATCCATAAATTTGTCCCACTGTGGCCACTAATTATCCATAAAAGTTGCATAAATATGCATGCAAGATAATTTATTGATGATAATTCTGTTGCCCAAAACAAGTTGTACAGTACAATATTGTTTAAAGACTACAACCCTGATGTTACCGTATTTTAGATCCCAGCATTCTTTACCCCTTCATAATAAAGTATAGTCTGCCAACAATTGTGTAATGTGTTGTTTAACAGTGTTTTAAAATAAATTTACTCCAACAATGCATTGTAATTTCCTTGAAACACCCCAAATAGTATAGTATTGAATAACAGATCAAACAAGAATTTTTCAGCTAACATTGAAATGAAAATATACTTTCCATAGCAGTCTTATACCATCCAGCCATTGCTGCACTTAGATTCCCAGCGTTCATCAGCAAACTATAAAGGTAAAAGTATTAAGTGAGATGCACTCCAGTAAACATACAGTAGAGATGCTTTAAATCTGCACTGAACAATAAAAGTTCTTCCAAGCCCTCCAGGACAAAAGGTCCAACTGGAGCAAGTGGATCCTCCAATTAAATCCTCCCTCTTATCAATGAAGGCATTAAATCCTTTTTTTCTCTCTCCTAACTTTTATACAGTACTTAAGTCTCTTCTGAACTTTGCTTACAATGTAATATTGTCAGAAGCAAATTATTTCAATATGTTAGATAACTGACATAGTGCAAGTAAGGATGAGTCTCATAAAAAAATGTTTGTGTAACTAAATTAAATCCCCAAAATCATCTTCAGATGATGAAGTTTAATGCTTACATTATATATAAAGATGATTACCAACTAAAATTTCTTCCATCATTTTTGTAGATTTACAGAAACTCCCATAAAATACTGGATAAATGCATAACTATTAAATATGTCATCTTCCTTTGATAATAGTCAGAAGCAGAGAAACTGGTAGGCTCATCCAAATTATAACTTGATCTTTTTTCTTGCCATATTTTGCCCATGAAAAAGTTTGGAAAGCATGTAATTTTTTTTTAAACCAGAACTGTATCATTTGTAGCTTTCTTTCATGATAAAGCAACTTGAGAATTTTCAACAACATGTTCAGTTCTTCAGTAAGTGGAATTATAGCTTTTCATTCAAAAACCTATGATGTATCTATTCCTTTGGGTGGAACTCTTCAAGAGTATGTTTCTAACATTTTCAGTTAAAACAACTCCATTGAGAAGAGTCAATAGAAAAAATATTATTTGCATCTTGATATTAGATAAATCTGCCCAAATGTGTATGATTTCCTATTTGTGTATCAATGCTTGTAAAGGAGAATTATGGACAACACTTGGCAAAAATCTGCAATTACATTTATAACTAGATGTATTGATTGAATCAATTACAAATTTACAATATGATGCAAATTATACAAAAAAATAAATACATCAGTGCTGGACTACTTCTTTACATAACCCCTATTCCCCTTATTGTAAATGCTTAATCAATACTTAATTTCCAGGTGGAGGAAAATAGATGTATAAGATATTGAGATGAAAGAAAAAATAATTTGATGGGAGACAGTGTATTCCTCCAGAATGATTGTTGCCTTGTAATACATTACACAGTATCCATATCCAGAGACAGTTACTGGATCTACAGAAGAGGACCTTATTTATGGCAACTTTGGGTAACTGGCACATTTGAAATCTCAGAAATCCTTGAAATGAGCACTTTTTTTTTATTAAACTCTTTTTTCTTAATTAGAGCTACTAATTACACACACCAATGCTTATAATATTTCAAGCACCATCAGTCCCTAGGGTTGTATAGGTCTTCGGCAGTATTCACTATACAAACATATATAGCATAATGAGGATACTGTAGAATGCATTTAAGTAGGATAATTGTATAATTACTTCTGCAGCACAAGATGATTACTTGCTTGCTTAGGAAAATTTTCCTTTTATTGTGTCTTGAGCAATGACAATCGTCAGATAGATTAAACAGATCTTTTCATTATTATTTCCTTAACTGGCCTGTAGTTAAGTTCCTACTTAAATGACACAAGCTCTAGAAAACACAAATATCCTAATCATTGTAATTTGGTAATGCACATTAACTGTGTGTTAGTCATGTAATACCAATTACTGAACAGTATGACACATGCTTTATATTGTCCTGCTCCAGAAATTCTCAGGTTTTGCTTGTTTTTTTGTTTTTTTTGTATTTTCCCTGCATCATCTTGATTCTATAAGATTATATTAAGCATTTCAGCAGACACAATCCATAGTGCACTGAATGTTCAAGGTCAGAGCTACAGTTTTTATACCTATTCAAAGTAGTTTGCAGCAACTCACTCAGGTCCTATAGATCGTTTTACTCTGACACTGAAGAAGGCATTTAGCTCTGAAGAATTCAGCTTACAAACCTCATGTTACTGCAACTTTACTCCCTTAACCTTTCTCCCTTCTGATTCAAGATAAAAGACAAAATATCCTGCTGCTTAGGAGGAAGGCAGCTAAACCAAAGAAACATCTAAACAGATGTAAGGGAGCGGATTAACAGTCAAGCCCCCTCCTTTCAAGAAAAGTCTTTCCCATACGAAAGTAAAGATAATGCAGCTTGGAGCAGACCTTTTTGCATTTTTTTTTCTTCATTTGCTAATTTTAAATGGCATGTAGTTGACTTGATAGTGTTCTATTTATTTTTCTTTCATATACTTAAATCTGAAACCCCTCTGCTATTTAATTGCCCCAGATGAATATATGCATCTCCATCTTAATGGAAGAAAGTAGGTTTCAGATACAGTAGACAATGCAAATATCTACATAAAAAGGTGCAGAATATATATGCAGTATGAGATTTGCTGACAATTGAGCAAAAAAGTAAAAATAACAAGCATACAGTCATGAAAAAGTTTGGGAAGCTTAAGCTTTCAAAGTAGCTACTTCATTTTATGTCTTATAACATGTCTTATGGAAACAGTAGTATTTCAGCAGTGACATAAAGTTTATCGGATAAACAGAAAATATGCAGTATGCATCATAACAAAATTAGAATTAAATCCAGCATCTCAGAACTGCCAAAGTTGCATATAAATTCATGGGAGAGGTCCCAAAGATATCTTAATCTGTGCTGGGTTTCGTGCAATAATCCAAACATTTTCTGTTTTTTTGATCAAAAATCTGTAAAAAAAATCTGAGTTGTTGGGTGGAAAAATCCAAAAAATTAGCATGATTATTTTTTCCCCAAGTTTTTTGGGGTTTTTTCCCACACAGGAAATTTTCAGGAAAATGTATTGATAAAAAAGGGGTAAAAAAAACCCTTGTAGATTTGGTTGGAGTAGTTGTCAGAAAATAATGAGATAAATTCAGACTTTGATAAATGGGCCTCCCCGTGTCAAAACCAAAAAAACTTCTAATGCAAAAATTTGCATTGTAAAAGTTGTAGAGGTGCTATAGAAGTCACTAGGGCTCATTTATAAACTTTGCGCAGGGCAGATTGGTTTGCACAGTTTAATATTTGCTCTGCACATAGTTACATTTTATAACGCTCAATATGAGTGTGCAAACAGAATTGCAATTTTTTTTTGCGCAATGCAAATGTCTATAAGAGCTTTTTAAATATGAAAAAAGTCATAAATTATGAAAATTTATGTGCAAACTCTGCATTTGAATTACACCACAACTATTACCAAATAATTACACCACAACTATTACCACAATATTACCAAAACAGTTTTGCTAATTGAGAATTTAAGTGTCTGTCAGTGCTATTTTGACGCATGACAACCCTGCACAGTTGGTGCACTCACGCATACACCAGTCTCATTTGCAAGCCATTTGCGAAAATGTATTCACAATGCTAATTTGCAAAAACCGGAAAGATGGGCAGAGCAGTGAAATATATTAGCATTCAGGAAAAAGCATGGGCAATACAACCATTTGTGAATAAGTATGCATTGAACAAGCTTTATAAATGAACCCCAATGTGTGCTGCTCTGTTATTATTTTTTTTAAATAGGGATTATCTGAAAAACTCACATTTGTAGATCTATTTGTATTTTTTAGCGTATAGTGTTGCCACATTAATGTCTACATGGAATGCATTTCTATAATTGTGATAAGGAGACAAATAGCTGTTGACTTCCTTTTTTCTGCTCGTTCTGTACTGATTGAACCTTGAGGACATGTTGGCACTTAAACATAGATCCAAAGTCTGCTCTCTGTTGCCATATGTCTAGTGTCTTTGACAAGTGTTTGGTCCCTGGATTGTGCAAAAGTCTATAGATCCTTGACAACATTCATCATGTGGACTGTAAATTGCCGATGACCCCTAAATCTTGTAAATCACCCTCAAGGAGACTCTCACATTGGAAGACACTGAATAAAAAGGCACGGTTTGTGTAACTCATGTGTGTTATTATGGAAATCTTAATGCACCAAAGTTGGCTTCAAGTTAGAGTGCATGTTAAGTGCAACAAAGTGTATGTTACAAAGTATACCCTATTATGTAAATATGTCTATTGAATTCCTTTGCAGTGTATATCACCTTGTTATACATTAGATTTGGATTTATTTACATTTTATGTTTAATGCTTTTCCATGCCTGTCTTATAAATGGCACATTATGTTTTAAGTGTTATTTGTAAAATATTTTTTTAATGAAAAATTTTTTAAATATATTTTTTGCTTTGAAAGTAAACGCTGTAAATGCCTCTTTGTGTTTTATTTATGTAATTTTATTTGCTTGCAGCATTGTCTTATTTCAGTTGAACTCTGTTTCTTGGATGTCCATTAGCAACTTAGAATGCACAAATGCTGACACCAAATTGACACGTTTTATCATTCAAAGACGAAGCAGAAGTGATGAAAATTGTATAAGGCATTAATAGGCTGTTTAGTGATCACAGAAAGTAGTTATCCATATATTGCTTCGTTGTGCTACTCTGAGATACAGCAAGACAAAGATGAATTGACCAAGCTATTGTACAGGGAATATCGTAACTCTCCTGAGATTACACAAAACATCTATTTTTAAACATAATCTCTGTTTGTCTCCTGCTTTATTTTTTTCTCACATACACATAACCTCCATACTTCCTGTGAACATATATGCTTTTAAGATATATCAATTTCAACATGTTCCTTGGTCTTAAAACTATTTTTGCTGCAGTATAATTTATTCAGACAAATTATGTTTCTTTTTTTTATGACAGATATCACGTCAGAGGGGCTATATCAGAAGCTCCCATTTATTTTATATGCCTCTTTAATAAAATATACATTGGTTATAATCATTTGAATACAGTGTCTCTTTCTCTAACATGAAAGCTGACCTTATTTTCTTCAATTACAATTTACTCAGGACACACTCTATGTCTATCAATGGCAGACACAGAATAGCTTTTGGGGAAATAAAAACCTTGAAAGTAAATTGGTTAAGTGACTAGACATATTATTATTCACAAGCATGGATACAGCACCGAGTACCAACTGGAATTTAGCACAATATTTTCAATGACATTTCCTTCAATTGCTCATTGCATAAAGCATACTAAATGCTTATGATCACATATAATTGCAATATAAACTGAATGCCAAATATTCAAAGGTGTAACTCTATTCATCTTGCATCTTGGTCAGAGTGTGTTGCCCCAAGGTACAAATAATGTAGTGTTATACCTATAGAAATATAGGCCTATATGCATAGGGCATTTAGGGGTGATATCAGAGGTCAGAAGCAATAAGTATCTTTCTAAAGAATATGTTATTCCATAAAACAGGCAAGGAGCATTGTGCTGTCTTACAAGTTTGTTGTTGAACAATGAAATGTATTGTTGGATGTAAGAAGGGATCATTGCAAGAGGAACAGTAAAGTAAGTATATAGTATTCTAAAAAAGAGTTCTACTAAGATGCAAAAAGGCACATTAGCAGCAGAAGGAGTATTGAGGCTGTTCAAAGCCTTTGCTTCACTGATATTTAATGCATTGTGCTATGCCTCCGCAAAATAGAAAAGATACACAGTTAAAGGAAAAGATTCCTATCCCATAAGGCAAAAGTGTTTCTATATGCCTTCTTAAGTATAAATTACAATCATAATCATGCAAAGACAGTTAGCATAATTTTCTAGAGAGGCGTAGTAGTTGTACTACTTTAATTTCTGTAAATCAGTCTATAAATTGCTTTGTGTCCAGGGGTTTTCCAAAGGAAATGATGTATATATGATCTGTTATACAGAATGCTTAAGACCTGGGGCTTGCTGGATATGAGATCTTTCTATAGACCATACCCTTAGGGGCAAATTCACTAAAGTCCGGAAATTCGATAGCAACGCATTCGCCACACTTCACCAGGCGAATTTTCGACAGTCCGCAACTAATTCAGCTAAGTTGGGCTACAGTTATTTTGTCAGGCAAAGTGTATTTACGCTAACAATGCCTAATTTGCATGTGTGTGAAGTTAAAAGTTAAAAAGAGGTATATGTTTCAGCCACTACA